>BMAU01016682.1:600000-940805 GCA_019973935.1 Trichonephila clavipes
CACCTCTGATTGATTTCCAGTCTAGTTGAATATGGATTCAAACATTTGTTGAAAAAGGAGAAAGTTAGAATTGATTAAAACAGAAAGATTAACAAGCAATATAAGTAAAAATGCTAGTAACGAAATTTTGGAGACATTGAATTCGATTCCAGATACATTTAGCTGTTTGAAAAAACTGGCTCATGGTCTTTTAATCATATTTTTATCTACCTATGCCTACGAGTCATTATTTTCAGAGATGAATAACATTAAAGACTCATTTAGAAACCGTTTTCAAGATGGCTCCGATTCAGCTTTCATTCTGGTAAAATTAGCATCCTACTATCCTATTACAAGTTATTCGTCATCTAATCTATATCACAACAGAATTCACAATAATGTTACTTTACTTTCAATTACATGTATAAATAAAAATTTTACTACTATACTGTACAAAATGTTTTTTTATGTAATTAAAGAATTTTGAGAGTTGTTAGAGTATTTAAATTTATTATTTTCTCAATAATCACAAGTCAAAATTATTTGACGGCACGTCTATACCTCCTTAAACATTCCCCAAAGAAAAAAAATGGCGCGTTGATCCAAAAAGGTTCACCACCCCTGTTCTATGGTCATTTGTCGTCCCCATGTTGCATACAGTCACCTTTCTGAATTTGTCGGTCAAAGTCCCGGCAATACCCTGTATATATCAAATAACTTATTTCCAAGGCTGAAAAGTGTTAATTTCTAAACATACTTCCTTAAAATTTAATACAAAAAAGAAACATTTTAAGGAAATATTGAAAAAGCTGATAATATATTTGTACTTAAACTATGTTTTCAAACTCTATAAAGTGAAATCTTCGTGAAAATCCGCTAAAACCATATTTTCTATTTTTTCTCTAACATTTTGTGCTGTTAATTTGCCGTTCAGATGGTTATAGATGGTTGGTTACATTTTATAAGGAACTGGGATACGTCAATCCCTCAGTCCTCTATCTTGTTTTAGAATCGGCTTGGTTTTGTTCCTTGACTGGTGATGGTGGGCGTGGAAATCGGTGACAGGAGCCAATGGGATAGCAGGTGCATGACTTCTCATGAGTGGCTTTGATTGGATGATGGGAGTGAGCTTCAAAAATTGTACTTGGAAAATTTTTTAAAGAGTAGCTATTGATGTTAAAGTTTAACAATTGTTGGTAAAATATTCAAGGAAATAAAATGAAAATATAATAAATTTTGTAGTAAGAGAAATTACGGAAAAGGAGTTTAAAATTTATCTAACATAGCTTCGAAAAGAAGTAAAGCCTTAGCTTTATCATCTTCGGAGTTTTTTTAATTTGGGAAGTAATTATAAAATTTCAGGTGATCTTTTTATGATGTTAGAAATCATGCTGACCAGTTCAATCACTTGAGCTAGGTCTGAATTTTCATTTTCTATGGCTTGGATTCCGTGGGAAACTTTGTTATTTGAATTTTCATTAGTTTTTTCAGTTAACTTGTGGACTGGGGTGGGGGTGGAGGGGGTGCGGTTCCGCTAACAATATTAGTGAAAGAGACACCTTCCCTACGAACGTTGCTTTCGAAAGTTTTATTCGCGGTAAGTGCCGTGCCCTTTTTTGGCTTAGGGAACTTGGGGCATTTGGTGTAGCAGGTCGAATGACCATATTCTTGGCAATTGATGCAGAAGGGTTTTTCCTGTCGCTCCTTTATTGGCCATTGACGGGTGGGGTGTTCTTTTCCACACTTTAGACATCTTGGCTTGAGGTGGCAGTTTTCTGCCGTGTGAAAGAAATTGTTGCAGTTATAAAACATTGGGTAATTCCTCTAATGAGGTATAACCTTCAATTTTAACTTGCATGTAGCCGACAGTTTTGAGATCGAAGATTTTTTGATTATTGGCGTTGCGGGGGAGGATGACTTGGAAGAATGGGAGAGCGGTCTTAGTTTTCTTAGAAATTAATTGGGAAACATTTTAAATTGTGAATCCTTCTTCTTCTAGGTCGGATTTTATCTCGTGAGTTTTGGTAAAAATGGGCAGTCATTTAATGACTATTTTGATTGGTTTTATTGGCTTTGGTTTAAGTGAGAAAAATTCAAAATCTTTGTCTTCTTCAAGAAAATTTGTAAGAGCGTGATATTCTTCTATGTCATTAGTGATTAATTTAATAAATTCTCCTGACGATTTGTTAGTGATATCCGGGAATTTTTCATAAATGGATTTAAGTTGGTCTACGATATTTTTCTTAATTTTAAGATTAATTGGGGGAGGAGGCTTGGGTTTTGGGGGTGCTGTTTCATTATTTTCTTCCGGAGCAACTTGATCCTTAGCATTTTCAGATTCAAGATCTGAGAAACTATTATTTACAGTGACCGGCTCACTAGGTAAAGGAGAGACAGGTCTAGCCGTTTTCTTGGGGGAAGACAAAGTCTTCCACAGAATCCTTTTTATTAATTTTACGTTTTTTTCTTTTTCTTTTTTGCATTATTTGCATTTGTGGGTGCTTCAGAATAATTTTTTAAAATGTGATTAGAATCACTATCTTTATGCTTTTCAGTCGGTATTGGGGGGAGTACACAGTAATTACTATTGCAATTAAAAGTCATACATGGGGGAGGGAACGAAGCTCACTCACCATTGTATCCTTTTTTCTTTGGGTATCATCAATAGAGGCCCGAAGAATGGCCTTCATCTCGTAGTTATCATCGGTGTCTGGAAAGTTGACAAGTTCAGTGCAGCGATTGATAACTATATCAAGGGCTTCGATTTCCAGCGAAAGCCTGTTTCTCTCTTCGCAGCTGTTGGTAATATCTGGTGGATCGGTTTCCATTTGTGCCATCAGGACGGAAATAGAATGCAAGTCTTAGCTCAGAAGAACACGTCTGCTGTAACTTAATGATCAATTTGCCGTTCAAATATCTTATCGATGTTACATAATTCAGAAAATACAGAATCTAGTGGTTAACATTTCTTAATGATTGGCTGGATGGGATTAGCAACTGTACTGCATATATGCCATGAAACAAAATTGTTCCTGATTTCCTAATCATTTTCTCTACCTCAAGCGAAATGAACTTTTCTTACCAATGAAATGCATACGAAAAAGAATAGAACGAGGTCTGAGGTGATGGCATGAAATTATGCCAGTACTTTGCTTTCAAAACTGGCTCATATAAATTACACTGTAATTTATATTCTGCAAACTAGTTAGTTTTCATCACCAACTCTTGCCATTATTCTTCAAAATATTCGGATAATTGTGTATTACAATAACACTTGTAGAGTGGCTGTGAAAAAGTAGTTATTGTTGCACAGAATCGAAAGTAAAAATCATCGTGAAAATTTCATTTATTACTAATTCTGAACCTTTTCAACTCCGTCAACGTAAGTGGATCGGTGAGAATAAACGTAGCCTATTGGTTCTTTTTCGGTCAAAATCATGTATTCGATTCCTAGTGCCCCAAGTGGCCACGGTAACCGAGTGGTCAAGGCTCAAACGTCTTCCCGTTGGTGTAGTGTGTGATAGAAGAGGGGTTACCAGCTCAGGTGTCGTCTACTTCACTTGACCATGGTTCAAAATTACGTGGTCCGTCAGCAAAAGTCTTTGCGTATCTGAGCAGTGCGACGTTAATATTCACTCACTCACTCACTCAGCTTAGTGATCAAGGTCATGGACTCGTGGCTGGCGTGTCATGAATTCGAACAACCCAGTACCACTTAAGATCCCCCTGTAAAGGAAGCCGATGCACGTCAGAACAATATAGGTTCAATAGCTTCTGGTTGTTCTTGTGAGGCAATTAGGAGAGGAGGGCCAGCTGAGGTGCGGTCCTCATCACTTTACCGAGGATCAAAATTACGAGGTCCGTCAGCAATATCTCTCATACAGCAGAGAGAGGCGTTAAAAAACTCTTCCTCACTCACCCTGTGCCACTAAAGACTTGGTGTGTCGAGGGTCTAATGCGTATGAAGTATATCGAAGCTTCAAGTTCACACGCTAGCATGGTGGGGAGGAGCTTAGGAGAGTGGAATACAAGATCAGGTATTAAACACCTCACTTCCCCTTGGCTCAAAGGTATGAGGACCGTTGCCATTAGTATGAACAGTCACCTTTTCGTAGTGTAAAATTAATTAACAGTCAATCAACAAAAGAGAAATACGTCACTCGAGACGATTAAAAAATGTATCATTTGTGCAATAAAGTTTCCTTACTTATAACCGTTCATACTCAAAACTCTTTCATTTTAGCACTTTTTAGCACACATTTCCGTTTGTAAAGAGTGTTTTTTTAGAGGTAAAGAACTTTAAATTGCAATAAAACAACGATGTATTATTCAATTGACATGAATTTTTTTTATTCGAAAGATAATCTTATGGCATTACATTTTAAATATGATTTCTGGCATAGGACTGCCACGGCTGGCTCGGATGTAGTCCAATCTGGACGTCCAATTTTCGATGACTTTTTCCAACATTTGTGGACGTATATCGGCAATAACACGACGAATGTTGTCTTCCAAATGGTCAAGCATTTGTGGTTTATCCGCATAGACCAATGACTTTACATAGCCCCACAGAAAATAGTCTAGCGGTGATAAATCACAAGATCTTGGAGGCCAATTCACAGGTCCAAAACGCGAAATTAGGCGGTCACCAAACGTGTCTTTCAATAAATCGATTGTGGCAAGAGCTGTGTGACATGTTGCGCCGTCTTGTTGGAACCACGGCTCCTGGACATCACGATTGTTTAATTCAGGAATGAAAAAGTTAGTAATCATGGCTCTATACCGATCACCATTGACTGTAACGTTGTGGCCCTCATCGTTTTTGAAGAAGGATTCCACCAGCCCATAAAGCGCACCAAACAGTCAGTTTTTCTGGATGTAACGGTGTTTCGACATACACTTGTGGATTAGCTTCACTCCAAAGGCGGCAGTTTTGTTTGTTGACGTAGCCATTCAACCAGAAGTGCGCTTTATCGCTAAACAAAATTCGCTTATGAAAATCGGGAACAACGGCAATCTCGTTTTGGGCCCATTCGACGAATCTCTATGAGGCGTGAGTCTATTCATGAGGAATTTCCAAACCAAACTGAGAATAAATCACTTGGCAGCTGTTAAATCGGTCGCCATCTTGGAAAGTAATGCCAACTTAAACTTCTATACCTGGAAAAAAAACACTCTTTATATAAACGAAATATTACAAATGGTCACCACTTTTGTACTAGCTCTAAGTGAGATATAATATGTGCTGATTTAAAATCCAGCTATAAGAGTAAGACAGTGTTTTCCAAACTATGGGACCCGTCCCCCTTGGGGGCGTGATAAATTTCCAAGGGTTTCGCGAGCATATTTAAAAGTAAAAATCAAAAGATTATTTAAAAAAATTATTTGTTTATAGTAAGTAAACAAACAAAAAAAATTAAATTCTGACATAATAAGAAATAAAATACACATTTACACTGATATTGTGCACTTATAAATGTATTAGCACTACACAATGTTTTTATAATTAATTAAACAACCCTAAGTTAAGAACAAGTATAATAATTACCAGTGATCCCATAGCCTTGTCGTATATAAAATTATATACGAAAATTAACCCTTGATAATTTGTATGATTTATAATTTATCCCTTTTACTGCCGATTAAAAGTTACGCGATTCACTCCCCAATGCCACCGTTTTTCACGTCGGAATGTTTATGATATCATGGGGGAGGGGGATGAAAAGGAATATCTGAGCGAATCGTTTGCAATAAGTACATCCTTCGAAAACAGTGTCAAGATCCTTTTATTGCGTTACAATGCCTTCGGAATAATTTTAAAGATAACAGTGCACAGAAAAGATCACACTTCGAACAGACGTATATATACGTCCGGAGAAAATAACGCTTTAGCTGAGCGCAACGTTTATATACGCCAGGGGCACATTGCAGGTATGAATCGTATTGTACCTTTAGCATCAAAATATAGTATTGAATTCAATACATTGCTATTGTATAGAGAGAGGGAGGAGCGATGAAAATTATAAATGAATACAGGGTCGCAAGTATTGAAAGTTTGAGAAGCACTAGAGTAAGATGATACCAATGTGTAAAGGCTTGTGTATGACAGAAATTTAATGAAAAAAATATATCGTGCAATCAAATAAATGAGATTTTCTTCCTTTGCAATTCCTAATGTATGTGACGTTTTTGCAATACCTGGTTCATGAGTCACGAAATTGACTACAAATTAATCCAAAAATTAAAAAAAAACTCTTTATACAGTCAGTTAAAAGAGTGTGTTCAAAATTACTAAATGACTTATAGCGACATTTAACCACCCTTTGGTGTGAGGTGGGAAAAGTAGAGGTACTTGTCTCTTGACCATGGTTCAAAATTACGAGGTCGGTCACCAATATCCCTTATGCATCATTATAGCGCATTGTTAATGTAATTCTCACTCACACGCTGCGACAATAAATCGATTAAATGAATCGTATCGGTGTAGTTGATCCATATTTCTTAATCGTGAATCGTCATTACTGAGTTTTGTAAATTTTGAGCAAGAATATTTATGATTCAAAGGGAAAAAAATATTTTTATTAGAAAATAAAGATCACTCACAAAAGGTCCATCGATGCCAAGCATGTCTCCATCGTACAGGTCAGGGTTTTGGAGAGCTAACCTTTTAATATCTGAAAGAAGAAACACAAGTAGTATAAAAAAAATTAAGCCAATTCCTACTTAGACCAACAAAGAAAAATTGCATGGAAATGGCAAATATTCTTTATAAAGAACTTTCATTTATGAAAAATTCAGAGAATTAAACAAATAATTATTTATCTTATTTTGTGTCCTTCCCGAAGTGCCAGAGCCTGAGACAGGTTGGACGTCTACAAGACAGAGGGGGACACCACTTATCTCTCTCCACCTCCTCAATTTAGGCACGGAACCGGAGGGGTATAATATATATATTCTCCAGCCCTCTCCACCTGTGGTTTATGCTGTGACTACCCACAAGACTTTCGGACCCAATGAATTATCCAGCACGTACTCCGAATGTACTAGGAGGGTATTTAGTGGCATCGGGCATCGAACCTCAGACCCTCCGGTTATCAGTCCGATGCTCTAACCACTAGGCTAACCGCGGCCCCGATGTTGACTCATCTTATTGAAAATTATCTATTCTAATTTCGTATCGATAAAAAGAATAATGAGAACGATTATGTTACTCCCCTTAATGTTATGTAAATCTCCTCAAGTTTTGTGAACAAGACCATTTCATTTTATCGTAACATATTTTCTGTAATAATTTGTTTTCTCTGCAATATTTTTTTAAAATCAATGCTTGATAAAAATTGTGTTCAAGACATTTTAGAATTTACGTAGAGTAAAAATTATTTTTTAGCAAAAAGAATTAATCATTTAGAGTAAAATAAATTGTGAATATAAAGAAAAAAATCTAGCGTCATTTGAAAAGTTTTCGCAGTATATTACAGAAGAAAAAAGACTTTTTACATATTTTAAATATACTATTATATCAATTTAAGAGTGCACATACCTTCTTTAAATAAAATCCCATCATTATTCGATTTGCTATATCCTGTTCGTAAGTAAACCAATTAATGGTCACTTTCACAAATTTAGTTTTGAATATCTTCTCTAAAACTGAAATCTATGAATTTATTTTGTCTGGAATAATACACAAGTACTTTTTGTGGTACATATGGCGTACCCCATTTCTCCCCTCATTTACTTAGACGCATGTCAGTTGCTATAATCAGAAAGTACAATTATGGGCCGGGAAAATTCTTTTGAGAAAATGGAAACGAATTGTCTCGGAATCGCTTGATACATCAAGTTGTGTGGTAGCCCAAGTATATGAGGGAAACAATTGTTCATATGTACTACTGAGTTCTTAAGGTTAAACAATGCTCATAATATATACATTGAATTTTACTCTTGTTATTCCTTTAAAAAATTAAAAGCATTTACATAGAATTTGCTTTTTTTCTAACGTAGCATTTCGAACCTGTTCAAGGTCACAGACTCGTAGACAGCGTGTCATGAGTTCGAGCATAGTACCACTGAAAACCCGCCGTACAGAGGTTGCCGATGCACGTTAAATATGTCGAAGCTCAAATGACCTCTTGTTGGTGTGGTGTTTAAATTAGAAAAGGGGGTGCCAGTTAAGGCGTTATCCTCGTCACTTGACCATGGTTTAATATCACGAGGTAAGTCGCGAAAAGCCCTCGAGTAGCTGAATAGTGAGACGTAAATATCCACTTACTCACTCTGTCTCTGACCCTGTTCAAAGGCTTTAACTCTGTAGTAGCGCCAATTCTCGAAACCACGACTCCGCGATGCCGGCAAAGATCTCGTGACTATCATCACTTGGCCACCCCGACTAAGGGATGCTTTTAAAAGATAAATATTTGTGATGGTAAATCAGCGTTTCTCAAACTGTGGGGCGCGCTCCCCTAAAGGGACGTGATAACCTTATAAGGGGGCGCGAATATATAGAAAAGTCGAAAACAAAAGATTATTTTAAAAAAATATTAATTTACTGAAAGTAAACAAATAAAATACATTCCAACATAATGAAAAATAAAATACACATTTACGCTCATATAATACATTAAAAAATATATTAGTACTGCACAATGTATTTTATAATTAATTTAACAATACTAAGTAAAGAGCAAGTTTAATAATTATATGACCCCATGGGCATGTCATACATAAAATTACGTGCCAAAATTAACAATTATCTTGATAATTTGTACGATTTATAATAAATCCATTAAATACCGATTAAAAATTACGTGATTTTCTCCCCTATGCCACCGTTTAAAACGTAAGCGAGCGTATGTAATGCACTAAAGAGGGTGGAGAGGTAGAAAAGGAACCAATAAGCAAACATTGTCGAGGTCATTTTATTGCATTCCAAAACCTTCGGAATAATTTTATGGATAACAGTTAACAGAAAAGATCGTATTTCGGAAAGACGTATATATACGTTTTCGAGGCAATTAACGCACTGGATGAGCGAGAAGTTTATATACACCGGTGGTATTTTAGAGGCTAAAGTCGTATTGTATAATTAGTGTCAAAGTGTAGTATTATTGAATTTAATGCATTATTATTGTATGGAGTGGGCGCAATGAAAATTATGATTTAATATTGGGTCGCAAGTATTGAAAGTTTGAGAAGCACTGTGGCAAATAACTATTAAAATAGTACAACTAAATATTTTTATAATCTTTAAGCAGTGAATGCTCAAATGGGTATATTATCCCACTTTACCAAATTTTAAAAGTAAAAATATTTTTAGAAAATTCTATTACATAGCTACTGGTAACCTACATCAGTTTATCAAAAACACTTACCGTAATCTACATCGGCAAAAGCTGCAGCAAAGAAACAGAGCGTAAGAACTAAAAACTTCATCTTTAATCTGCAGCTTTATCTTGTACGTGGAAAATCGTGAATAAGTATAAGTACTCTTATTTCGAATCTATATTCTTTTTATACTTCTTATATGTTATCATAAATTATTCAAAATTGAAAATCAGCAGCTGTTGACATTGACTCTTCATCAGATGTTTAGATTAAAATAACTCAAGGAACATATTATCTGAAATTACAGTTTCTCGAAAAATAATCTCTATCTTTGGTAAAAAGGAAGGTGCGATATAATATGAAATAAACTATCCGTACTTCCTACAACACCTGCGAAATGATTCATTAGAAGTTCGCTTACTCTTTTAGCATATGGCATGGATATATGTATATGGGAAGTATGCATTCGTATGTGATGTATTCTTAAGTATTATTGTATACAAATATAATTTAGAATTTACACGCACACATATATACATGAATATATGTCTCTATAAATATAAGTAGATACTAGCTGGTAGACGCATTCATCGCACGAGTGAATAGAAAAATTAAACAATGCAGATTGAAGGATAATGAAGTTTAAAATGAGTTAATTTTAAGTGATTTGTGTGTGCACAATAAAACTGACATAAAAAAGCTTTTCGCATATCTCAGCTGAACAAAAAACCACGTTTGTTAAATTTTAAGTGATTAGATCTAATAGCTGATAAAAAGGATTTTTTTTATTTACAATGCCCCGTAACTCTCTTGTGGGTCGATTTTTGAAAACACCTTCCTAAGCTGATCTCTGCTCAGCAAAAGTAACACGTTACGCAAATCAAGTTTGTGGATTCAAATTGTGGGTAAGAATTCTTTAGTTATTAAAAGAATATATACCCTGGCCCCATTGCCATTGGGCCACAGGAAAAGGAAAAAAATTACAGATATGTAATTATTGCCAAATAAAATACATTAATAGTTATTAATAATACATAACGATAAATTTAATAGACTACTATCGAGAAAAGAGTAAAATCGTTGTATTAAAAACTAAATGATAAAACTTACCTCTCTCGTGAACACAACATCAAGTTAACGTTCTCTCCAATACAAAGGCAGTATTATCAATACCTTATATAAGTAAAATCAATAAATTAATATAAAATAAAAGTCTATAGATATACGTTTATGAAACTTAAATATTGATACAAAATTTATTGGAAATAAAAGAAATTATACCAACATACACAATGATACTAATATAAAATTAAAAAAAAGTATTAGCCTTTTAAAATATGCAGTGGTATATTTTGAGTTAATGTTTAATTAAATTAAAAGAACACTTAATGCATATATTATTACAATTTGCCATTTCACTGAATTCCACTAAAAATAGAATTGTAAAGATAATTAGTAGAGTATTCATGTTCAATACAATGACTAATAAAGTTACTAAAATATAAAAAAAAGATATTAGAATTATCACTAACTAATACATTATTACGATAAATATAGTTAAAAATAATAGTTTTATACTTAGAAATTGATGTATTAGAATTCTATTAATGCACTTTAAGAATGTTAAAATCAAAAGCATTTCTTTTATCATAAATATTACCGTGTAATTTATAATCCTTAATATAGAAGTATACATCTATAAGTAATTAGTTTTAACGAATTATTATTAATTTTAACTAGGTTTAAGTAATCAGGATAAAAGTTAATATTGAGGTATAAATTATTACTTTTACTTAAAAAAATAATCTATATATCTAAAAATATAGTCATTATTAATAATATATTTATATTAATAAAAATGTAAATATATAAATTAGCCAACTATTGACTGCAGGGCCACCTTGTGGCAAACCCGTAGTTTGTTTACACAATGAACATTAAAATTAATGTAATTTTCTTTTAATACTAAATCTATGAGGGTTTTAAATTTGTGAAAATTAATAGTAAGATTATAATTACTCTCTGATTTTCTAAAATTACCTTAATAATATCATTGATATCAATGGAAATAAGTAGACTTTCAAACTCAAAACTATGAGTTGAATAAATATTTTTATTTTTAAAAAAAATTTCTATAATATATCTTTACTATTTTTAATTATAGCTTTATTATTTTGATTGTTGTTGAACTTTTGTAGAATATTATGTACTCAATCTGAGGATGATGCACTAACTGTTGACTTTCGTTTGCTTTCTGATATCGTGTTTTAACGTCGGTATTATAAAAAGTCTGAGCATCAGCTTGAGAACACAATAATAAAGCTTGAAAAGAGAAAATATATTTTGGATATCACAATGCCTGCAGTTTACATTGCTTTTCTTCCTTAGATTATTTGTTGTCCTATAGTACTCTTTATGTTGATTTGGAACAATCACTTGTCACGTTTTTAACACGTTTTTATAAGTTTCACTTGTATGTAATGAAATCTTTGAACTCGATTTTTACCCACTTTAAAAGGTCAGATTAACTCGAAATTTCGCACACTTGTCAAGGACCAATGACAATGCAATCATTTCATAATTTAGTTTCATTGTCCTGATTAGGATCTTAATAATTAAGGAATATAAAGATTTCTTGATTTGTGACGACTAATTCCATATGCCATTTCTAGATTTGGCGACTAATTCTAGATTTAGTACCTAAAAGATTAAAGTGCAACCCTAAAACCACAAACGGGAATGCACATAATTTATGTTCTAACTGCTAAATATTTTTTTATTTTGATAAAGATATATGTTTAGAAGTGATGATACGAATTAACATTTCGCAATACGTTTAAAAGATGATAATACGATTGATATTTATTATTTCTTCTTTACACACTTTTATTAGTTAAGACCTGTATCCATAGAGACGGAATCATTGAAATCCAACGATAGGGGGCTCTTCCGAGGACCCGTAAATGGAGAGAATAAATAACCCTGCAGACCCATTAATTAATATCCACATTGAAAAGCAAGACTAATTCCAGGAGCCACATAATTCCGGCTCCAAATATTAAACTCAAGGATAAAAATAATTCAACAAAGAATAAATGATAGATTTAAAAACTAAAAAACACGCTTTTATAATGAATGGAACTAAAAAATAAAAGAATAATTTTTAAAATAAGAATAAAATAATTAACGAGAAAATTAATGTTATTGTGGTAAAAGCGTGGGGGTATGTTTTGTACTATATTTTTATACTAACTCAGCATTTCGGAACAGAACTAGTAAGGAATTATAACAATTAATGTAGAGCACCCCACGCTTTTATCCCAATGACATTAATTTTCTCGTTAATCATTTTATTCTTATTTTTGAATTATTCTTTTATTTTTTAGTTCGATTCACTATAAAAGCGTGTTTTTTAGTTTTTTAAACTATAATTTATTTATATATATCTCGTCTATTTTGTGATCGATTTAGAAAAGAAAATCTTGCTGATCTGTTTGAAACTATTATACAAACGTGTATCAAGAATGAAAAACTGTCAATATAAACCTTTAACACATCTGTATTACTTGTATTTCATTTTATTAAATAAAAATTGCATTTCTGAAACATAATACTGCATTTAATTAATTGTAATTGCTAATTTTTTTTATAAAACTTATCACCAGCCTTACAGCCTTTTATTTATGCATCAATATTTAATGTTATGTTTATTTGATCACACATTTCACTCTACATCAAAGACACTCTTGCATAAAAATTTGTGAGAAATTCTATGAAAAAGTTTTTTAATACTTCTATATTTTCTAACACAATGATCTATATTTGAGATAGTATACTATTTGAAAAACTTTTACAACCTATTCAATATTGGATTTAAGACAAATTGTATTATACTTCTCAGAAATATTTAAGCAATATAATCTACAGATTTATAAGGATTTTAGAAAGAAAATTGAATTTTTAAAGTATTACAAAAAAAATTGATTTAGAATAGCATTTTATCTGAAAGAAAAGAATCATCTGCGCAAGCATTTGATGTTCAAAAATTCTATCATATTTTGAAGTCTGTGACATTTTTAGAGTAGTTTTGTTGTCCTCAAACGACATAGAAAAGTAAATATAATATGCCTCAGAGCTAGAAAAACTTTTCAAATATATTTATCTAAGGAACCGTAAAGGAAAATCTCGGTACTTAAGGATTTTTTTAAAGTTTTTTGCAGCCATTCTCAATTTTGTAAGTAAAAGAAAAAGCAGAAAGTTTATTCGAAATGATTCGAAAAAAATATATTAAAGAAATGAAAGAAAAATAGTATTGAAATTCCAATTTTGTTCTCAAGAATAGCTTCTTTCAAGTCAAAAGCTAAATCGAGTACAAGACAAATTATTTTCTTATATGTTACATTAGCCATATCTGGTTGGAATAAGAATACCAAAATTCAATGTGTTTCAATTTTTGTTTTTGGAATTAATAACTGATATCTTTTAGAACGCAGCACCTACGCTTATAAATAGGCAACATTTTATAGATCATAAATAAAGTATATAAACAGCAAATTAGATTCATATAAATATCACATTAAAATGCCATGAAGTTGAAGGAAAAAGTCCAATAAATGTATCGTAATTGAAAAATTTGTAGCATTATTACAAATATGTTAGAATTATACTTCTAAGATTCTTGTTGATTCTATAATAATTTATACTTGAATACACTTACGTGTCAAAGTTAAGGAAAAAACACATATTCTTGGATTTTCCAAATACTACTGGAAGTTTTCAATGAAAATAGGTAAACATAATGAAGAAATATATGTATTTCTTAACCACACAACCTTTTCTTTCTCCAACCGACATCGATCTCTCTCAATTATTTCATACAAATTAAAATTGATAAGACATGTATTTCAAATACTATATGCACTGTTTTAAATTTGATCATGTTTCTGGAGACTTACGATTAATTTTGGAAATATTACAAGTAGTGACAAAAAGGCAATGTCTGAATGAGGAATTACTATGGAGAACAGTGGGAAAATTGGAGGCAGGCTTATCCCAAACAGAGGGATGGCCTGATCAAAAAGATGTCTCAATGTGTCCTGAAACGTATTGTGTTTTTCTATTACGGAACCAATTCCAGGAGACCGGAATCATATGCGAAAAACAGGACACTCCAAAGCCATCAAAAGCCAGAATGACAGCTGCTTGGTTCTAGCTCCAAAGTACAATTGAAAAACCACAGGTACTCAATCCCAAGATGCAGCCTGCTGCTTCTGGTATTTCAGTTTTGAGGTATACTGATTATTGAAGGCTCTAATGAAGCAGAACTTTGTGCTAGGAGACCAATGGTTTGCATCCCATACATTAAAGGTTACATAATAGTTTTTGTCATGGTGTAGATAACATCATCTTTGGACATGGCAGTAGTATAAGCATATATTTCCTTCACACATGATTTAAGATTCAGTCTGGACCTATATTCTCAACATAGTCGCGTTTGGAGAAATCCGGGAATTCAGTATTATTCCTTAAAATGAAGGAAGTGAATCCTATAAAGATGATAGTGTTATGGTGTTTTCTGGAATGATGTTGGATGGGCACATGAATGTGTATCTTCCAGGAAGGTACCCTGACTGCTATAAAGTACAGGAATGAGAGCTTAGAGTCTTTTTGTAAGGTTTTTCAGAGAGCAGTTTCACCTTGCTCCGCAGTAAAGATCGCCGAAAAGTAGTCCGGCTTTTCTATGAATGATGGAGACTAAAGATAATTATATAGAATGAGTAGTCAATCAGATCTCTGAACCTGAATCCCACGGAGAATGTTTAGGATGCTCTCGATTGAGCAATTGCTGTTAGCAAGCCTCCTACCAGAAAGATATCGTAAATAAGAAGTTCCTTAGTTTAAGAGTGAGATTTAGTTTCCCAGGACACCTAAACAGCATGATAGCTCCCTGTGAAGGCTGTATTGCTATACAGGGCACTCATACCCCGTATTTAGTACCCCCGTAGCAAGTGCCATCTTGCTACATTTTTGGGCTATAAGCTTTCATGAGCATAAATCATGACCATGAGTACCACTAATTTTTAGTTTTACCCTTTTAGTAATAATTTAAGTACTTTTGTATCGAATTTCATTTGAATTGGCTTCATTTTAATTTGAGAAACCCTTAAAAATGCAACTTTTGCTCACTAGTATAGATTGCTGATAAAAAAATTTCCCATAGAATTTTATTTTAATTAAAAAGAATAAATTATATACATAACTAATTTTTTTAAAAAAATCTATTGCTACGAGTAGCTTAAAATGTATCTCTTCTGATTAATTCGTGCCAAAAATTCAAGCGATATAATTATTATTTAGAGTAGATCTTATCGTGATTCACCCTTGGTAACGCTAAATTTATTACGTATCACAGGGCAGGACACCATGGACAATTTTTCTGTTTTTCATGTTCTACATTGAAATTCAGGTGGCATAACTAAGTCAAAGAAAGCTGATCTGTAAATTAGAATAAATCAGCTTGAGATGGATATTTTCACTACAGTGGAAGATGTTATTTATGACAAGGATATCAAAATTTGTGATTTTACAATATTTGAAGAAAATTAAGCAGATTGCTGATGGTATTTTAATTTTAATAAGAAATTCTAAAATAAAAAAAATTTGTAGAAGTTAAATGGCTGGACGAGGATGAAAGTAGGCAAAAAATTGCAAAATTTGAAGTCTGAAAAAGGATAAGAGAGCATTTTGAAGTGTTTTTTATAGTTCCCTCCCCTCCTTCCCTAAATAAACCAGGTTTCTATTCCATTTAAAGTGCAAATAAGACGTTGTTTTGTTAGTTGATTTTAATATTCACTCAATTGAATGGGGTATAGAGTCTATGAAGTCTTTTAAGAAGAAATTTGGAGCACTTTATGTGCTCAAATTAGCTTCAGTTGATGTATGAGAGCGCCCTCATATGCGTTCCTATCATCCCTGTAACGGTTTCCTTAGTAATTCCGATTTGGGTTTCGTCTAATCTGACTTGACATAAGATTCAGTGAGATATGTTTCCTAACATCCAGGTTTTGGACATCGCATGATTCTCTATACCATAAAAAACCACAAAGGAAAAAAATGCATACTCCTGTGGGAAAGTAAAAAATTCCTAAAATTTTAGAAGGGAAAAATGGGGGTGTTTTTACCAACACACTTAAGCACAGAGCAGCAGACATCAATGTTATTGAAATCTCTGTGGTTGTAACAAATAAGGCATTTTGTTATGTAGTTCTGGAGGCAGCCATATAATCTATTCCAAACTTTAAGGCAAAAAAGAATTAAATGTTTTGGGAAAAAAGGGCTGAAATATTAATGATGAAAAGAAGGCGGGATAGAGCTAGAACAACGGTTGAAATAACTGACAATATAAAAGATATACCTTACGCTGGATAATGCATACAGGTATATTTAAACTCATTATAATACAAATAATGCATATGTTTTTTCTTCAAAGAAGAAAACTAACATCCATATTGTGAATTTTCCTTTCTTTTGCTCATTATTTCTTTGTATTTTTATTGTTTGATTAGCATTTCTACCAAAATACTTTCATTAAGTTCAATGAAATGCATGCAAACTTCGCTTTAAAAAAAGATAAACAGATTTAGCAGTTATGCTTGCAGTTCCTCTCCTGTTGATTTTCTATGAATAAATAAAATCGTTTGAGGCTTTGAAAGTGCTCTCTTCGTTTAAAAGGTTGATGTTTATTAATTTTATCTGCCAAAGTGGGCGTGGTCTGCTAGCTAATTATTTTTTAAAAGTCATTTCGATATGCTTCTAATTCATAAAAAAACTAAATATGTTAAATTACTGGAAAGGTCAGGAATTGGAGATTTTAGGAATATCAAAATCCCCAAATCGACTTTTCAAAGATGTTTAGTCCACTGACTCCTCTTAATTTTCTTTCAAATTTAAACTGTCCAACAAAAACTGGAGTCGGAGTCGATGCATTTTTAGTGACTGCAACTCCAAATCCTATTACCCCTAAATCTGTCCGACACCGAGTTCACAGCCCTGAAAAAATATTCATTCTGAAACTTTTTCCATTACGAAGCTATTTGTAAGTTTCGATGCATAATACGAGGCGCATCCAGAAAGTAAGTTTCCCTATGTTTTTCCCTTTAAAGTAAACGTAATTAGCCATGTCAATTGCGCATGCGTAACATATCTATGACGTATCAATCATATGCCAAACGGACAGATCCCGTCTCATGCCAGTAGCTTGGTAGCAGTGGTCCGAAATGGAAACTCTTATTCCTTCTCCCGCCGCCTACGAGGCTCGGTCGGTATTAAAGTTCTGGAATGAACAGAGCATTGCGGCAATTGAAATTCATCGTCAGCTCTGTTAGGTCTATGGGCCGAACATCATGAGTAAGCAAATAGTGCGTCGCTGGTGTAATCAGTTTTTCGAGGGTGGTCAAAGTGTCCATGATAAAGAGCGAAGTGGGCAATCGTCCCTCCTCAATGTTGATCTTGTTGAGCTTGTGAGGCAGCATGTGATGGAGAACCGTCGCTTCACGATTACGGAACTGTGTAGTCATTTTCCACAGATATAGCGATCTTTGTTGCATGAGATTGTCACTAAGCACCTGCTGTTAAAAAAATTGTGTGCCAAGGAGGTGCCAAAAAACCTGACACCCGACAAAATTCAACGCTTAGGAGCAGCACTGACATTTCTGCAACGGTTTCACGATGATGGCGACGAGTTCCTCGACAGAATCTTCACGGGCAACGAGACTTGAATTTCGCACTTCACCTCGGAAACCAAGCAGCAGTCAATGCATTGGCGGCATAGTGGATCGCTTCAAACAGACGCTGTCGGTACAGAAAGTGATATGTACGGTGTTCTGGGATAGGAAGGGTATTCAGCTCATTGACTTCTTTTTACGAGGTGAAACAGCAAACGTTGACCGTTACTGTGAAACACTGTGGGAATTGTGACGTGCCATTCAAAACAAGAGGCGTGGAATGCTTAATGCATTCGTTCTGCTCTTCCGTGACAATGATCGTCCGCATACGGCTCGACGCACAGCAGCGTTTTTGACGGAATTTGGCTGGGAGTTGTTTGATCATGCCCCCCTACAGCTCTGATCCTGCTCCCAGCCATTTTAACGTTTTCTTACACCTTTAAGAAATTCCTCTCCGGTGAGCGTTTTGTCAATGGAGAAGAGCTGAAGACGTCTGTCACACACTGGTTCCATTTACCGGTGGCAGAGTTCTACGACAGAGTGATACAAAAGTTGATCCCATGATTCAACAAGTGTCTCAATTCTGGTGGTGGTTATGTTGAAAAATAGCTAAAACAACTTTGTTCTTGTTGCCAATAAATACGTTCCTGAAAGTGTGAGTTCTTTTTTTTTAAAAAATAGGGAAACTTACTTTCTGGATGCGCTTCGTACATTTTGTCTGGATTGCAGTTAATTATCAGTTCCTTGAAGTTTTTATTATTAAAACCATGTTTGCGACTTTTTATGTAGTTTTCTTAAAGTTATGATTAAGAGTAATTTATTTAAAATTAACATTATGAGTAATTTATTTAAAGTTAACATTATGAGTAATTTATTTAAAATTATTGATGTAATACGATAATTATATCCTTGAGAACAAATGAAAATTTTAATTTAACGTTTATTATATTTTCCTCAGTAACGCGCGTATTTTAATATTTATTTAATTAGAAAAAGTTTTTTAATTTTCTTCGCAAAAATATTCTAATTTTTATCAGATTTTATTTAAAATTTACTTGAATCATTGTTGGCAAAATATTACACACTCAATTAAAAAAATGTCTATTATATTTGTTGATAGCTTTTCTTCTGCTAAAACGTTTATAGCAAAAAAACTAAATTAAAAAAAAACACTTCATGCACAAAAAGAAACTTGAATTTCATTAATACTTGTTTTTTTTTCTGTATCACATTTTAATATAAAAAAAAGAAAACTTTCGTTAATTAAATGGTATTTTTTGTCTGAATAAAATGAAAAAACTTCTATGGAAGATTGAAAGGTTTTGAAAAACTTTTCTAATTACTTAATGGAAAGAATATATTCCTTAAATAATCCGTTCACTTTAATCATTACTATCACCTCGAGTATTAGAAAAGAAAATGAGTTTTTCTCTCGCTTCTCTTTTACTGTTTACTTTATTCCTATTTCTCAAGTTTAATGCAGAAATAATATAATTATAAATATTTTAATGCAAACTTTCTAACTTAAAACTTTCAGAAAAATGAAATAGAGATTTAAGGTAGAAGTTTCTTAGAATTTTATATTTCATTCAAAAGCGTTGTTATTTATGTCGTTTAGCTGTTTTTTCTGCACATAATAAATGTCTTAGAAGGCACAATATTTAACAGGAATAAAACACAAAAATGTAATCCATTAAAAATTTTCAGAAGAAATTTCTAAGATCCAGCCTTTTATTACGTAATAACAAAAAACATTGTTCTTCGAATTAAAGTGCATATTTTGAAAATGAAATTCTAGTTTTCCTATATGTATGTATATATATATATATATATATATGCATACATACATAGGTGTCCAAAATTAAATTTGCGCATATAAAATCGAGAGAAATCGGTTTAATTGATGGGAATTGTGTACATTAATATCTTATGCTGTATATTTTAACAAAACTTTACACAAGAGTTTCAATGTAGGGAGACATGCAAAAATGATAGCGACTTTTTTCAAAATTGGATGTGTCATAACTCTATATTTCTCGTCTAACGTTTGTCTCTTGTCTTGTCTTGACACTTCTATAGCTGTCGTAGTGAGCCACCTTGTACAACTATGCAAGCTGTACAAGTGTTATAGTCAAATGTCATAGTGTTAATACGACTGTTGATCAACGATTATTGCAGAATAGTTTTCTTTCTTCCAAAAGAGCCCATTTTAACACGTGGAGGGTACTTGAAAAAGATTGTCGCATTCAATGATTCTTCCCAAAATAACCAAAAAGGCTCAATGGAACCGAGGTCTAGAGACCTTATTGGCCACAGTGAATACTCTCTTCTTCCAGATAATTGTCAACAAGTGTAGCTCAGTGTGCGTGGCAGGACATTATCATCCATAGAAATGAACTGAAACTCTTTGAAAAAGTCACTCGGGTGGCTAAAAAGTCTCATCCACATAATATTTCTACTCTCACTGTATCAACAAAGAAAATGTATGAGTATCTAACACTATCCCTCCATGGGTAAGAGCGACTAATCCACCATATAGCGATCGTTTTCTCTGATGTTAGCGTTCTCGAATGATAGCTTTCCCCAGGAGAAAAATATGTCGAGAATCACTTTGTGTGATGAAATGTAATTCGTCACTGATTAGGATATGGCACAAATCTTATTCTATTCAAGAGTGGTGTTTACGCCTCCAAGATAGATGCGACCGCTTGTTAAAATGAGTAAGGGAGTGCTTCTCAAACTTTCAATATTGACGACCCAATATTCAGTCATAATTTTCATCGCCCCCCATAATAGCACCCTCCATACAATAACAATGTTTTGAATTCAATAATAAGTTACAATATGAATTTAACTCCGTAACTGCCACCGGTGTATATACATGTCTCGCTCAGCCAGTGTGTTAATTGCCCACACGTATCTATACGGTTTTCGAAATACGACATTTTCTGTTCACTGTTATCCATAATTTAGAGGATTTGCTTGTTTGTTATTTTTCTCCCCCCTCCAATACATCCCACACTCTCGCCTACCTGTTCAACGGTGGCTTTGGGGAGCAAATCGCATAATTTTTAATCGGCATATAAGGGATTAATTATATATATATATAAATCGTACAGACTTTCAAGATAAGAGTCGATTTCTGTTTTTAATTTTAAATATGACAAGCCCATGGGGGTTCACTGGTATTTATTAAACTTGCTCAAAACTTAGTATTATTAAATTAATTATAAAATTCTCATTGAGCGATACTGATATATTTATAAGTGTATTATATCAGTGTAAATGAGCATTTTATTTTTTGATATGTCAGAATGTATTTTGTTTGTTTACTTTCAGTAAATTAATAATTTTTTAAAAAATCTTTTGTTTTCGAATTTTCAATATACTCGCGTCCCCCTCGTAGGGTTATCACGGTCCCCTAGAGGGACAAGCCCCACAGTTTGAGAAGCACTGGAGTAAGGGTGACAGACACCCTTCATTTCCGAACCTAAGGGCTAGCCATCTACATGGTTTTTTTTCTAGTTACCATTGTTCTCGACGCAGCAGTAAGGTCTGGAGACTCTGCCCTGTTGCCATGCCTCTGGGATGTCTTGCATTTAAAGCCCCATAGCAATTCTCTTCAGATTTTACAATTCTTTGGGGACCTTGTCCAGTCCTCTTAGTGATGGTATCCGATGTCTGAAACTGTTGCAATGATATGGAAACTACCATACGGGATACTTGTGGCAAACGAGCGATTTTCAACTTTGACTCAACGGTTTCAGTTTCATCAAAACGTTTTCCACCCCCAATTTATCATTTCAACAGTTCCATGCAATTCTTTTAGCAGTAAAATGTGTGGTTTGTTCTGTTTTCATTAAAAATAAAATCCTGCATGCACACACAATTTTGAAGTTCCAGAAGAGTTTGACTTTGCAACAAATTTTACTTGAGTCTTTATTTAGAAGAAGGATCCTTTTCAATGTTAAACAGACTTTAGACGTACAAGTCAAAAGTATTTTCTAAATCCCACTATATATCACTTCTTAAAATAATAGGGTATATATTCCTATTTATTGCAAAAAGTGCTAAGAAAGGTATCAGCCATATTTAAGAAAGCTATTGGAGTTAAATGGGCAACGTATGCCAGAGTGAGTACTGAACTTCGGAACTGACATCTTATTACAGCAAACGTGTTGGTAGGTGTTAAAATCATTAGTGATTTTTTTAGTAATTTTTAAATTTAGGTAGCTTTTTCAATACAAAAATTTGCCCTAACTTTTATGCTGTTCCCAGGGAAAGCTGTTTCGTGAATTTGATTCAACTGCTAGTTTCATATTAAATTTTTAAAATTGACGACTCATTGGCATACGCTGAACTCAGTTTAGTTAAAATTATTTTCTTTACAATTAATACATTATACTAAACTATATATAAAAATGAACAAACGACATAACACTAATTAACTAACAGAGGTAAGATCATCACAGAGTGCCAGTTTCACTTCACAAAATAATTTTTTTTGTTTATATTATAGTAGCTGGTATACCCGTTCTTCGCACGGGTGAATTGAAAAATTAAGCAATACAGTTTGAAGGATAAAGAAGTTTTTCATGAGTTAATTTTACTCGAAATGCATATTAAGCGAAAAAAAAACACATGTTTGTTAAATTTTAAGTCTGTAGATCTAATAACTGATAAAAATGATTTTTTTATGTATAACGCCCCTTAAGTCTCTTGTGGGTCGATTTTCGAAAACACCTTCCTATGCTGATCTCTGCCCAGCAAAAGCAAAACATTGTTACAAATTTTGTGTAACGAACGCTTAAAGTAGTGTAAATAATTTATATTTAGAAGTGTAATACGTTATTATTACTTTCTGTTGTATTTACTTTACGTTAAAATTGTAATATTCGCAAGCAACTCCGTTTCTTATATTATAAAGAAGATAGCACAAAACTCTTCTCCATAAAAATACATATACATGCCATTTTTCATAGTGATCGGTTGAACAGTGTTGGAGTGAAGCGAGGTCATGCATACATGCAAACATCCATTTTTACTTTTTAGATAAACAAATGGCATTAAGGAATCTTAAAGTTCGGATCATTAAAATAGTTTATAGAAAATTTACATGCAGTGAAAATCGTTTAACACAAAACTGAGAGGTATGAATTTTTTTTCGTGCTAAAAGAATTTCATGTTAAAGAATACTAAAAAACCCCCATATATTTAACAAAATTAAGTTTATTAGAGTACAGTTTATTTACATAGATACGTATATACATTATATAACTGGTGCCCGCAACTTCGTCTGCGCAGGATTAGTCCTTCGAGTAGCTTTTATTTTCTTCTCCAAGGTTCTCTCTATCTATCTTTATACCAAAATTCATCAAAATTGGTTCTACGGTTTAGTCGTGAAGGCGTAACAGACAGACAGAGTTACTTTGAGAGACCCTTGTTCCATGTTGTGTAATGTATGTAAACTGAAACAAAGTATTTTTGATGATCTCACTGATAGGTATTATAAATCCTATATTTTGTGTTGATGGATGTACGGCTGTATATGATGATTGATAATAATGCAAAAGTTATAGGTAGCTATTGCAATATACTCCTATAAACTATGTTAAACGATTTTTTTCGTTCAGCATAAACATGCAGATTTTGTGATTCAGAAACCCTTGAGCAAGCCACGTAGAGCTGTCCGTGGGAAAAACACGGCGAGCCCAAATGTGTGCCTGCTACCTTTAAGGTTTGGCCTTGCGATTTGTTGATAGTCATTGAAAATGTAACTTTTAATGGGAACTGCAGGCGTTTAAAATTAAATGGTAAGTTATTGGGTATGATTGGGATGCGTGGTATAAGAACATTGTCTCCCTTTGCCTCTCCAGTTAAGATTGTGGCTACTTTCCCCCCAAACAACACATGCCTGCAGATTCCTCTTTCTATTTAAGAGCACCGCAAAATCTGCATTCTTTATTCATCGCTTCTATTTGTATAAGCTTGTGGCTTTCGTAATCAAGAGTTTCGTCATACTCGAATGCAGCCTTATCGAATTCCCCCCCACGTGTTTTTTGTGAATATTAGACGTCGCTGTTGTGCCCTTTCAGCAACAGCACGTTTGCGAGATTCAGCTGCTTCAATGGTTTCTGTATCTCTCTGAGACGCCATGTAAGTTGCATGCTGAAGACGCCGAGCTTGGGACTGTTCGGGTGTCTCAGCAACCCGTTGAGATGCCAGATATTCTGCCTGACGTCGACGCCGAGCTTGAGACCGCTTTGGTGTCTCAGCAGCTCTGTGAGCTGCATCACGCTCCGCCTGTTCAAACCTTCGCAGTTCGACTTGCGGAAACGTCTCGTTAAATCTAGCTACTTTCATAGCTCGAGCTGAATTAGAGCGTTGGGAAAGATTAGACTTACGCTTTCGCGGCATAATTCTTAGTAGGTGCTTTTTTTACACTTCCAAAAAATACAGTACGGCAGTTATTATTTTTATACTTAAAAAATGCAATGCTTGCCTATTCAGTTAAAACTATAGCGTTATAATTAACTACAAACCACAAACAAAGTTGCAAATTTTTCCAAATGATGTAGTGTGAAAGACTTAACTTATCTATAATTTAAATACCAGAAGCGATAAAAAAGTAAAGTTTTATTCTGAAATAAAAAAAATAGTGATTACAAAGCAAAAAATTAGAATCGAGCACTCAGTGGTGCCTGGCGTAGACAAAACAGGGGAACGTTTTACTTCATACATGAAAGATAGAAATATGTTGACGTGGCACTCTAGAAAAGCTTGCAGATGGCAGAATATTTTCCTACTAATAACCTCTCCCTTCAAAACTTAGTTTTATTCTGAAAAAAAAAATAGGCATTATTCTGATCACAGGAATTAATTAGAAGCGAGCCCCTTGCGTAGCCAAAACAAAAAGAGTTTTTCACAAACAAAAGATAGATATATGCTGACGTGGGCTTTTGCAGCGCACGCTAGAATTGCTAGCAGGTGGCAGAATTTTTTCCTACTTACTTGACAAATATCGTTATATTTTGGACACTTTTCACAAATCTTTATAAATTATAGTCTATGCTATGAATTATAGCCTATGTGCTATTCTGATGTATAAGCTATATTACTGTAAAGTTTCATTAAAATCCATTCAGTTGGTTTTGCGTGAAAGAACCACAAAGATATTCACAAACTTTCGCATTTATAATGTGTATTAGATATGACGCAACTAGAGTCCTCCGATAATAGGAAACATAATTCACATAGCGTTTGATGTTACAGTTTTTAACAGCAAGCGTTCGTCGACAGAAACGTCTTGAATTTGATTTGCAGTATTGAACCGCTCCATATGTATATATATATATATATATATATATATATATATATACACTCTGTCAAAAAAATATATACCCAGAAGAAATTGAGCTACATTCACGAAATTTGGTATGCATGTAGTGTATATGAAAATAAACAAATGATTAAAAATTCAGAACAAAAATATCATTTTATTAAGCGGTTACAGCTTGCAAAAGGTTAAAAATCAGTAAGTATTAAAGCCACCTCTGGCAGCTATACAAGCCGAAATTCGGCGTGGCATCGATTCAATTAGATCACTTATGACCCCCGGTGGAAGATCCTGCCATAGTCTTTGCATCTGCGCAGTTAATTCTCCTGTATCTCAGGACGGCTGCAGTTGCCTTCCCAGCGCGTCCAGATATGCTCTATTGGCGAAAGATCTGGTGACCTGGCAGGCCATGGTAGGACGTCATATCCTTGAAGACATTGTTGGGAGAGTCGCGCAGTATGTGGACGAGCATTATCCTGTTGATAAATGGCACCTGGGCGACTTGATAGCATGGGTAGCACAATCGGCGTTAAAATATCGTCACGTATCTGCGAGCTGTCAAAGTGCCTTGAAGGACCACTAAAGATGATCGTGTGTCCCAAGAAATTGCTCCCCACACTGTCACACCTTGTGCAATTGCTGTATGCCGCTCGACAATAAATGCCGGATCGGACCGCTGGCCGGTGCGCCTCCAGACACGTGTGCGGTGGTCATCATCACTGAGACTGAATCGGGATTCATCACTGAAGATGACACGTCTCCAGTCTGTCACACTCCAAGTTGCCGGAGGTCGGCAAAATCCAGTCGACACTGCCTATGATGTGGGGTCAGTGGTAAGCGTCTTAGCGGACGTCGGCTCCTCAAGCCAACTTCGGTCAGTCGTCTCCTTATGGTTTCTCTTGATGACACTGGATGTCTGGAAGGAGGTAAGTGGCGTTGAATCGATGCTAGCGACGTTGTTGGTGCCGAAGTGGCCCGCTCTTCTGATTGCACGATCCTCGCGATCATTTGTGTTCCTGGGACGTCCTGACCCTCCGCGACGGTACACTCTACCTTCTGTGATCCACTGTTGCCAACACCGAGCAACTACCATATCGCTCCGACAGAGGTGGCGGCCGATACGTCTATTCGACCAACCTGCTTCTCTGGGGCCTATTATACGGCCCCTATCAAAGTCCGTCAGCTGCTCGTACTGCCGCCGGTTACGTCTTAGAGGCATCCTAAGTCTCAATATCGTCTATCAAAGTCATCAGATTCGTTTGGATAGCCGTACGGCGCTCGTACTCATGCTTTTTAAACTCTCCCAGTTGCGCAACTAATATGCGCATAGCACACTTAGCCTTGTCTCATTGGCTTCGAAATTTTAATCATTTGCATATCTCTTACCGGACTACATTCTTGCCGAGTTTCGTGATTGTAGCTTGATTTCTTCTGGGTGCATATATTTTTTGCGACAGAGTGTATATATAAATATATGAAAGAAAATTTTATAATATATCTAAAATAAGAAGTAGTGTAAATAATGAACATAACAGGAAATAACATAATAAAAATGTAAAAGAAAAACATAAAGATCGAATATATACACACACAAATATATATATAGATTAGTAAAAATTAAACAAGGGAACTGATAAATACAAATTCCCAAAAAACGTTTATTTAGGGATTTTTTAGTTATCTATTCGTTTATTTTTAAAAAGAAATAAGCCAATCTTACTCATAGGGGAAGTAAAATATATTTAACATTCTAGGATTTGTTGAGTTCTTCCTTCCTGCGATTTTAATAAGCCCATTTATTCTAGTGAAGTAAAAAAAAAAGAGTATGTAATACGTCAGAGAATGTTGTCTGTGTTCATTTTTATCACATATTTCTATTTTCTCGCAAAATTCCTGCTTTTTACTGTGGTATCAGAACTTTGGCTGGCGTCAAAGTAATTAAACCGTCTACCACAGAATAAAAACCTAAGCTTTTGTTCCCTTTAGTTATATAGACGCCTTTTTCTAGTCATTACTTCATCACGAATGACGCAAACTGTTTTCATACATTTTTTACAGCGGTCGAGTTGTTAGTTTCGTTGACAATAATAAAATATTTGGGTTTCCGCAAATTGCGGAAAGCATTACATGACAAGGGTGTTTTACTTTTTTTCAATGCTTCATTTATTTCGTGTTTTATATATATTGAATTGGACCCAATCAAAAGAAATAAGTTTTTCTTTTGCTCATCTTTGTTTCAGCATGTATTTTGCTTAAAGATCTAAAAAAAATGTGTGGAGACTTATACTAGTTAACTCAAATTTCATGGTGAATATATTCATGTACATTCTTTTTCTTGAGCTTGAACTCAGAACTTATCTTTATTTTATTTGACAAAGGCTTTGATATTTTATTATATTGTTATAAATACTTTTCAGACATAATTCAGATTTTTTACCTATTTACTCTACACCTAAAATATTCTTATTAATTTCTATTCAATAAAGTTCAATAAAATACAACCTTTCAGAGAAAAATAAAAAATAAATATATCATTGTTTATATTAACTAAAATGTTTATTTTTCCTCATATACAAGGTATGTTGAAAAAGTATTAGACCTTTGGCTAATAAAAATATGTTAGCTTCTTTACGAAATTGGGATCCTAATCAAATTCAAAGTAGTCCTATTACGCTTTCACACACTTATAGTCCAGCCATTCTTCCACTTCCGAAAACACTTTTAAAATGCTTCCTTTGGAAGGGTGTTCAACTCCGTCGTTGCGTTTTGCATTAAGTCATCTCTACTTTGAAAACGGGATCATTTCAATGGCATTTTCCTTTTCGGAAACAGCCAGAAGTTGCAAGGAGCCAGGTTTAGCGTTGACAGGGTCCAGTAGGTCATGTGCAACTGAAAAACGGTGTTCTTTCTGTTCATCCGATAGAAGCTTGGGAACAAATTTAGCAACAGCTCTGCGCACGATTCCACAAAATTGCATGTGCAGAACCCATACTGATCTCTACTTGGTCAGCAATCTCTCGTAGGATCAAACAACAATTTTTCATTTTCAAATTTGCTACATTTCCAACAGCAATGACACTTCAAGAAATTCACGGCCTTCCAGAACGCTGGTCACTCTCTGTTGACATGCAGCTACTTTTGAACCGATTAAACCACTGCTTAATTTGTGTGATCCCTATAGCATTGCCTCGAAACACTTGCTAAATCTTACAAATTATTGACTTTTAACAAAGTTGATGCAGTTCCTCTGCTCAAGTCATTCAGTCATCTTTAGAGAAGTAAAAATCGGACGAACACATTCAACAGCACCTCACTTGATTGCTGAAGTATCATAAGAACTTCAATTGATGAAACTTTAATGATGTTGTAATGGTTTATTGACTTACAAAAACACAGAATTGAAATACATCAAACATTTACACTTTTTAGACATTTTACGTAAATACTGAGTCTTACGAGTTGTTGATAATTTTATAGAGAGATAAATATGAGCCAGGATGGCATTCAGCACATATGACTCCGGCAGATACCAAAAACCTAAACACAAGGTCGCTTGTAGAGCTCACAGACCTCTCACTTCTGGAGACAATAACCGAATTTTTCATTCTCCTCACAAAGCTCGCCGGTGGAGCTTACCGTCCTCTCTCATCCTTTATAATTACCAACTACTCTTCGGTGGGGCACCCGCACAGGTGCAGTACCTTGGATCAATTGCCACCTAGATTTTCAGAATCGGTCTTAAGTTTGTTACACTGCATGTAAGAAATGACTGGTACACTGGAAAACGAGAAAAAAATTCAAGTAACTGCATTAAACTGTCCTTTCCCAGTATTCAAAGTGACATCCTTTTAGAATCTTTACTGTGAGCTGAACTATTCAAGATCAGACAGTTTTTGAACATACATTGTGCACATAAGAGTTTTCAAGGCTACAACCAGGTGGATACTTTGAAATCAAGTAAAATGAAATTTGAAAGAATAGTTGTCGCGAATCCTCATTCGCGGAAGTATTAGAATGCAGCAAGGGAAGAGATACATTCATAAAACTAACACTTTTATTATGACTATCAAATCACTATCTAAATTTGGAATAAGCTTTGGAAGCCGTTAAATTAATTACTATAATAATTGATTCAATACATATCTTGAAAATAGGATCTTCAACAATGCCTGGTGTACTAAACTGACCCGTATTATACTTTATCTTCGTCCATAGTAACTTAAAGTATTATGCCCCTTACTTTGTAGATTCAGCTTGCCAACGATCGCCAATCTCTCTCCGACTTCCCACTTCACTTGACGTTAAATGTTGTTGTTGTTGTTTCCAATCCCTTTCGAGCAGGAAAGCCTACACCAAGTCCATTTGACCTTTCCACGTAATAGTCTTAAACACCAGGCCTAGCTCTTCATATAACTGTCACCGGGAAATGCCCCAGCAGTCCAGAAGATGAGTAGGAGAAGTAAGGAGAGAGCAGGGACAGGTAAAGAAAGACTTTACCCCCTGCACAAAAGTCATACTACGCAGGTGACCGCTTCTAAAGCGTGCCAAGGCCATCTGATGAGCCCTGGAACTCCTGCACTGTATAGATAGACCAGGACTTTTAACTGCGTACCAGTGGTGAGCAGGAGGGTTTCGCTAAGTCAAATTCATTTTATTTCTTTGGAAGGAATGAATTTCCGTATGGGTTAAGACAGTGGAACTGGAATTAGGGAGATCACATCCCCTACCAGCCAGCTCATCAGCAGCTTCGCTCCCAGGCACACCCACATGTGATGGAATCCACTGGAGATATAAGCAAGATGACCAAGCCTAAATAATTTGGATAAAATATCTAGACCAGTACAGTCCATAATTTTTGCCCAATTCTTCAAATATTGGATGGAGATTCTGCTGTCTGTCAGGATCCAGATACTGTCCTTATAAGAGTTGAGAGCATGATCGAGAGCACCACTAATAGCAATGAGTTCCGATCTAAAGACGGAACAGTGGTTAGGATTCCTGATGCTGATTTTAACATCGTTCCTAGGAGTGTTACTAAAAATACCACTCCCTGCCCTACCAGTATCCGAACGACTACCATTTGTGTAAATAAGCAAGGCTTGTAAGGGTGTGTCATTTATTACTTCAAGTGCCAGTTGTCTGAGTAATTCCGGATGGCTGCTATGCTTGGGAGTACTGGTCAATAATTCCTCCCAGAATTCAACTCTTATTAACATAAATTATGGCTCCTTCGCAGATGAAGCGGTTAAATAATCATACAAAGTTTAAAAGGTGTTATCCCAAGAGGATTATTAAGAATCGCAAATATAACCCCATAGTGCTTTATAAACAGCTATTTTTTATATTCTTCTTTACGTAATTGAGAGAGATAGAACCATTATTTAATAATAAAAACTTTAAAAAATGGTGCGTGGATAGAAGATAGAAGAGAAACTTCTTTGGCGACGTTGGAAATCCAAACTGACCGCGTACTTGTCTCAATCATCTAATTTGCATGAAAGGTATTCGTAGCGAAATGAGTCTTTCTGATACCAAATGCAAAGTAGAAAAATGTGCTGGAATTTCTCGGTATACAAAATCATTATATTTTGATAAAATTGGTATAATTTTCCTATGTAAACTTTGTTGGCAACTGTAGCATGCTTTAATGTGTTTTCTAAATTAATTCCCGGTAAAATATGTTATAAAATATTTTTGTGCTCAGCAACAGGCGTTCTCAAATCATCTCTAAACCATAATCTTTCATAAATTGAACGCCCGTGACCGAAAGGATGACCAATGAATCGCTTTTGAAAATCTTTGTGAGCATTTTAATGGGGTTCATAGTCTTTGTAACGTAAGATAGAATGTATTATTCATTTACATGCATCAGTTCCAACTCGCACTGGTCTTGTTGAGGGCTGTATAGTTGATGGCATAGGGTGGTTCACAAAGTCCGTATTAATCTGTGCCGTCAATAGAAGAGTCTCAATAGCATTCCAATCCCTTGAACTGGGCATTAAGAGTATTTTGCAGTGTTTTTTTCCGTGCTCCATATTCTCTCATGTACTCTGATAGCGATTTCGAAGCAGCACTTGATGAATGTGCACTATTTTTCTGATTTTTTTGTCACACTTTTTCGACTGAATTTGCTGCTAGTTTTTCTTTTTTTTTTTCTTTCCCGAAACTCTTTTCCTCTTTGTGCATTTGATTTAGGCATTCTGACTAGAACTAATAATAATTCAACGCAAATGAAAATTAAAAAGAAAAAAAAATTAGCCGCCGAACACATAGCCATGCAGCCAAAAAATCTAAGGAAATATTTAAAAAAGGCACGCTTTTACTGCGAGAGATATTTTGTCTACACCGTAATGCATAGATGTTTCCGGGTCTAGGGGAAAAGGACCCCCAATCAGAAGGTGGGCAAGTTGAGTAATCGAAGAGGGGGGCAATCATCCAATTTTTTCACGGATATGACGTAAGTCACGCGGTGTCCCCCGTTCCCCTCTGTTTCACCCACTCGCTATCCTGCAACCATGGTGACGACTCAGGGGATGGGAGAGAAGAGTACTTCCGTTCGCTTTTTCAACTATTACGCAAAACTGGGCAAATTTCTTATTCACTCCCGAGATCAAAAAGTTTCACTTCAAAAGTTTTTTTTACAAATGTAAGCTTTTAAAAATTCATAAATTTTTGAGAGTAAGAAATAAATGGTTTTTAATGAAGAATGTATCCCCACCTGTAGTGCACAACAAGCATTGTAGTTGCCGAACATGAATAGATGTAGAACCACCTCTGTCAAAGACTCAAAGATGTTGGGTACTCAACCTCTTTTTCCGTCGGGTCATATATGTATATATATGACAAATATTACACGTGGGTCACAACATGAGTATTAATGGTAGGGGATGGGACTTTTTATTTAAAATGCGAGCATTTAAAATTTTTAGAAAAATTAAAAAAACATTTATAAAATGTAGAAAATTAACCAAAATATTAAAACTCGTAATTTGGGATTTTATTTTAGAACTTTATTAAAATCTATCGAACACAACTATAATAAAAATGAGATTTTGTGTATTTTTTGTTCAGGTATTGGGCAACTATTTCAACTAACTTTTCATCAGCTATCCCAAATCTATTGTTAGCATTCTAATGTCATAAAAACAAAACTGCTGTATGCTAAATATTTTTCGTTCGGAAGACACATGAGAGTTAATTAAAAACTAGTTTCTTTCATAAAACGGTCACGCTTCTTTCCACTGTTATTTGTTATCACTAACCGTCACAGCTACGAAAAGAAGAAAACATGGTATCTGGCAATTCGTATCAGCCCAATATCGATATCAAAAATGATATGTTTGATTGCTTGATTGATAGAATTTCTCTCTAATGCACTTTTTAATGCATTGTTCTTAAATAGTTAAATTTGTTAGTGCAATAGACCAGGACCGGGCCACTTAGAAAGGTACGGCTGCCCACAGGTTGAATATCGTTGCTTTAGGTAGTCATTCAAAGATGCTCTGTTACAGTAAGATTTTGGACTGCACTTCGCTTTAAGGTGACCGACTACGCTCGGAACTGTGATTTTGCAAAATCGTATAAATGGATAATATTTATGATATTTAGTGTCGCTTAGATTAGAAAATGTATATAAAACTGTTTTAAGAGTAGTATTACAATAAAAATTATTTAAGTACAATATTTCGGCTGAAAATTAACTTAGAATAACCCTTTTTCCAAATATTCTCCTTTTGTGAAAAATGCTTCTATTATAATAATATTTTGCATGTATATAGCTCAGACCTCTCTACAGAGGCTCAACTAGAATTTTTGAAATATATAACTTAGAATTCGGTTTATCCATGTGTTTTACAACAACAGAGGGGAAAAATTTTAAGAAAAAAACGCCGATTATTATTTCAAATGGTTGTAACTCTGACAATAATGGAATGTTTCAAAAATTACAGTCGAGCCTCTGTAGAGAGGTCTGTGTTATATACAGGCAAAATATTATTATAATAGAAGCATTTTTCACCAAAGGAGAATATTTGGAAAAAAGGTTATTCTAAGTTAATTTTTTGCTGAAATATTGTATTTTAATAATTTTTTTTGTCAAAATGTCCTTAAAACAATTTTATGCATGCATTCTAATCTAAGTGACACTAAATATCATGAGAGTTATCCATTTATGCGCATTTTTAAAATCTCGGTTCCGAACGTAGTCGGATACCTTAACCTTGATTTTCAAGATTTTTATCACAAACCTTGTTTTTGAAGGAATAAAATTCATCATACACAAAATACTAAAATATAGTGTGATGTATGAAACAAGGGAGGAAGATAAATATAATTGACTTTATCCTAGTCCTTTTCTAATCCTAAGAATTTACCCTGTACGACGTTTCTCAGACGTTCCTCCTTATATTTCACAGTAGTCATAATCTTCCATGCTGCATAAGAACTAACCAGAGTGGCTCCAGCTCAAAATATTATTCCAAATTTTCCATAACAATGGCTTTCAAGAACGTTATTTAGATAGTGTCTAATGCCTAGTTCTTCCCAGATGAGCACATAACTTGAATTAAGTTGTAAAGAGTACTCGCGTCTGTGAAGAGTATAGAAGCCCACTGAATACACATACGTGAACATATACAAACAGTACTTGCTTTGTCGTATTATGTGGACTATAATTAGGTTGGACAAAGAATCAAATGTTTTGCAACGCTGAAAAGTTTAACTCGTCGTTTCATGCCCCCGTTTCTCACGGGAACAGCTGTCGACTAGTACTTCTTATAAAATTATTACAGATGACACTACAGTGAGCAGTTGCAATAAGTAACGTAACAGTACTCAAGAATTTTTAATTAATATAAGCATTGCTGATTTAAATTATCATTGAAAACTCGATTTGTCTTCAAATAACATTAATTTTTAAAGATATTCCTAATTTTTATTTAAAGTATAGTGAAAAACGCTTTACACGAAACTGAGGGGGGCTGAAATATTTTTCGTGTTAAAGGATATTACAATAAAGAAAATCATACATCAAAAAAATTAAATTTAATAGAGTTTACTTATATTTATATATATTTTATTATGCATGTATTTTATAAAAATCAATGAAACGAAAACATTCACAATAACTGAAAGATGGTTGGTAAAAAAATTTTAAGTTTTTTAAAAAAACAAACATTTTTTGAGTTTTTGGAAAATAATCTGATATTTTTCATTTAAATATCTTTTTAGGGTATCCGACTGCGTTCGGAACCGTGATTTTGCAAAAGCGCATAAATGGATAACTTTCATGATATTTAGTGTCAATTAGATTAGAATATATGCATAAAATTGTTTTAAGGACATTGTGACAAAAAATTTATTTAAATACAATATTTCGGCAAAAAAATTAACTTAGAATAATCTCTTTCCCAAATGTTCTCCTTTAGTGAAAAATGCTTCTATTGTAATAATAGTTTGCCTGTATCTAGCTCAGACCCCTGTACAGAGGCTCAACTATGATTTTTGAAATACATAACTTAGAAGTAGGTTTATTCATATTTTACGACAACAGAGGGGAGCAATTTAAAAAAAAAACACCAATAATTATTTCAATTGGTGGTAACTCTGAAAATAATTTGAATTTTTCAAAAATTCTTGTTGGGCCTCTGTAGAGAGGTCTGAGCTATATACAGGCAAAATATTATTATAATAGAACCATTTTTCAAAAAAGAAAAACATTTAGAAAAAAGATTATTCTAAGTTAATTTTTTGCCAAAATATTACATTTAAATATTTTGTTTTGTAAAAATATCCTTAAAACAATTTCATGCATGTATTCTAAACTGAGTGATACTAAATATCATAAAAATTATCCATTTATGCGCTTTTTTATAATCGTGTTTCCGAACGTAGTCGGATACCTTAAGCATCAAATTGTCAACAAACATTTTTCAATGACGTCCATTTTACTATTCATTTCACCATTGGAGGGTACATCTAAATTACTGCGCATACTTTTCATGATATTCATCCGAACAGGAGTTGCATAATTCATTTAATTTTCGTCGTCGAAATCTGCAGCAATAATATTTTTTGAGCTTCGAACAAACTCCAAAACGTCTTTGCCTACCCTAATTGGGGCTGTGCAGATATCATCATTATCTCTACTGCGACGAATTCTTCCGATGGTACAGTAGGACAGTTCAACCTGCCTGGCTTTTCCCGTATTTTGTTCATTTCCAGAAAGGAAATCTTTTTGTGTTAAGCGATTTTCGTTTCGTGTTAAGAGAAAAAAATCTATAAAAAACACAGCAATTTATCGGGAGCGTTGTATTATTTCGTGTTAACCGATATTTAATCTTCAGCGTTTTCGCGTTTAACGTATTTTCTTGTACAATCTTATACAGAATCAGGAAATCATAGATTTAAAAGTCGAATTCATTTTATTCAACCACTTTAAATAGGTTTTATATTAAAAATGAATTATACGTTGTATTAGATTTTAATGACACGTATAAATATTTCAAATATTTATTTTCTTGCTTCAGGATAAAAATGTATGTGCATCTATAATAAAACTATACTATCATAAGGCATCAGTTTTTGCTACTTTTGAAAACAGTCAAGACTTATTGAGTTATCATTACTATGTAAATAATTTAAAGGATGGACTCAGGTATTGAATATTCATCCTGATCGAAAAATATTTTTCAGAAATATCTTAAATAATTTTATCTCGTTCGATTATGATTTTCAAAGTTTTTAACTGATTTGCTTCTTTGAAAGGAAAATATTTTATCGATGTCTATGTCGCAGGAAAATGATGAAATTTGAAATCCCTAAGGGAAATCCTGATACTTGGTGGTAGGTATTAAAATAACGTCTCTTCAAGGTCATTTCCCTGATAAAAGTCAAGGATTTGAACAAATCCCTTAGCTGTTTCAGTGAAAAGATGAAATAATATTGTCAAAAGTTTAAAAGTGGTTATTTAACAAATATGGTGTATTATTAAATGTGCAAAAAAGTAATACAACAATAATCAATAAAATACAAATTATTTATTCGAAACTAATTAACAAACAATTCGAAAATTAGGCTGTTAATCAATTCCTATGTTAATCCTATGGTGCCACTTTTAAAGATATGGATTTGATATTTAGGGGATCGATGGTATTATCTGTATAGTTAGGAAGTATAAGGACTCGCGCGCGCGCGCGCGGCTCCCCAGGAGCCTCCCCCCCCTTGTATAGCATTTTGCCAATGCAAATCCTGACTAGTTCATTTCATCATTTCACTGAAACATTTCATGGATGTGATAAAATCACTTACTTTCATCAGGGAAATAACCTTGAAGAGACGTTATTTTAACATCTACCATCAACTGATCCTCTCCCTTAGGGATTTGATGAAATTCCTAATTTCGCCATTTCTCTGCGGCATCTACATGAATACCTAAAAAGCTTCATTTGTGAGTAATTTGTAATTCATTCCTAATTCAGTTCTGGAGTTTTTATCAATAACTGATTTTTAATGAAGATCAGTTTTAAAAAATAAAATAAAGCAAAAATAAAGGCAAGTGATTATTGCAGTAATCTTGAAAATGATACAATTTTCTCTAATTTTTTCATAATATAAAATACTTAATTTTTCTTATATCTTTATATGTTAATTACCTCTTTTGGGCATTTGTAATGCACTCGCTTCCAAAAGTTAAGCACGGAGAGGAAAATGCTAATTTCCGGAAGCCAATCAGAAGTGAACAGGATGCAATTCGCTGCAGAGGTAGGTGGAAGTAGGCAAATATGTTAGGTAACAGCCAATCATGCTTTCATGTCAAAAAACATGCAAAAAGGCAGTCTTATAAGACGCCAGCTTTATGAAGAGTTAGAGAAGTTGATTGTAAGTACTGTTAGAAGGTGTTTAAAACTTTCGTACAATTATCTTTCAAGACATACGTGTTTCTATTACTTCCAGAAAACGAATGGAAGGTTAGAGCGTTGGCGTGCTGTGGGGTGCATTGAAGCAGGGCATTCGATCACAGATGTTGCTCTTTTCTTCAGCGTTCATCATTCTGTGATTTCACGTTTATGGAAACAATTCCAAACCACGCAGACAGTTGTCCGAAGGCCCGTAGGCGGTTGCCCAAGAGTTACAACCCCCAAGGAAGATCGATATATTGCTATTGTAGCCAAGTGGAATCGCAGAGCGACCTCCACACGTGTGACATCTAGGGTTACAGAGTCCATTGGTAAGGCTATATCTGCAGCTACTGTACGCCGAAGATTACATATGAATGGACTGTATGCCCGGGTACCTCGAGATTGTGTTCCTCTATCCGTCCAATCAAGAGAGGCACGATTAAAGTGGTGCTGGAAAAATGGATATCGGACTGTCTCTGACTGGGGCAATGTCATGTTTACTGATGAGTTAAGATTTACTCTGGAGTCAGATGACAAGCGTATAAGGATATGGCGTAAACAAGGGACACGCAATCAGCCCCAAAACATCACCTAACATCACGTATTCCGAGGCGGAAGCATTATGGTGTGGCAGAGATTTCATTAGGATACCGCATCGACTTGCACATCCTTAAACGGGTGTCTGTGACGGCTGTCCGGTATCGAGATGAAGTCCTAGAACCCATTGTGAGATTGTACGCTGCAGCAGTTGGCCCTACTTTTGTTTTAATGGACGATAATGCGCATCCCCATAGAGCGGACATCGTCGATGACTACCTGGAGAGTGAAGTAATTGCGCGTATGGCGTGGCCAACATATTCGCCCGACCCTAATCCCATTCAAAATCTTTGGGATGCTCTCGGCCGTGCTGTATCTTCACGTTTCCCACCTCCAGCCACTCTTATTGAGCTGGAAACTGCTCTACAAGAAGAATGTCGATTGCTTAATTCTGCGGTGGTTGACCACCTAATTGAAAGCATGGTCAGAAGGTATTAACTTTGCATACAGATAAAGGGGGATCACATACCCTATTAATGTCCTTTTCTTCATTTTATGCTGTTTACTTTCACATTATACATAATTCTGTTTAAGTCTCCAGCATGACATTATCTGATAACTTACAAAAATTTAGTATTGTTTTCATTTCTGTATATAATTATTGATTTTGTTTTATGTATAAATATATATGCTACTTTACTGCCAAATTTTGTGTCAATCAAAACAGTATTTGTTGATTTTTTTGAATTTTACATCTTCGTGCTTAACTTTTGGAAGTGAGTGTACAATACAACGCGTGAATGGGAAATACTTTTTGTGTGTACCTCAGATTCAACCTGCTTCAAATCTACTTTGAAATATGATATTCCATATTGCTTCTGCTCCTTCATTTAGCACAATATTATACAGTTTTATTGATTTTATTTTTTCTAGTGAGAACAAGTTTATTTTTTCAAAGGATGGTTCAAGCAAATAGGTTAAAAATTAAAGTTATTCGAATACATTCGGAGCTGTGATTTTGAAAAACTATATAAATGGATAATATTTATGACTTTTAGTGTGACTTAGATCAGAAAACGTATATAAAATATTTTTAAGAATATTTTTACGATAAAGAATTATTTAAGTATAACATTTTGACAAAAATGAATATAGAATCACCCATTTTCAAAACAATCTCCTTTTATGAAAAATGCTTATAATATAATAATATTTTGCCTGTATATACCTCAGACTTCTCTACAGAGGCTGAACTAGAATTTTTGAAATATACAACTTAGAAGTGGATTGATCCATATTTTACTACTGCAGAGGGAAAAAATTTTAAGAAAAAAACGCCGATAATTATTTCACTTGGTAATAACTCTGAAAATGTGAATTCTTCAAAACTCCTAGTTCAGACTCTCTGGAGAAGTCCTTACTTTATATAAGCAAAATATTATTATTATAGAAGCATTTTTTTAAAAAGGAGAACGTTTTGAAAAAAGATTATTCTAAGTTAATTTTTTGTCAAAATATTGTATTTAAATACTTTTTTTGTCATAATGTCCATAAACAATCTTATGCATGTATTCTAAACTAAGTGGCACTAAATATTATGAAAATTATCCATTTATGTGCTTTTTTCAAGTCACGGTTCCTGACGTAGTCGGATACCTTTATCATTTCATGCTGGCGTATAGTTGAAACTTCCTTCGGTTATACATTTTTCTCACTAAGAGCCTTGTAGATAGATTAGTTAATAAAGGAAAATATAATAATCATTAATTATTCTTTAATTTTTAGCTTACCTCATGTGAATGTTTGGACTTCCATTCTTGGAAGTATTTGAGTTTGGAAAAATATCTAGGTCAATTCCTATAAAATAATTTGCATCCCTAGTGAAGACTTTTCTTAAGTACATATTTTAAATATCTTTCATTTTTATGGAACAGAGAGAAACAAATATGCTTTATTTCGTTCAATGAATCGTTTTGTTTATATCGTGGTATTAGTTTTTTACTCTCAGCTTAAGAATTTGAATTCAATGATAATATCGAAATGAATTAAGGTATCCGACTACGTTCGGAACCATGATTTAAAAAAGCGCATAAATGGATAACTTTCGTGATATTTAGTGTCACTCATATTAGAATACATGCATAAAACTGTTTTAAGGCCATTTTGACAAAAAATTATTTAAATATAATATTTTGGCAAAAAATTAACTTAGAATAATCTTTTTTCTAAATGTTCTTCTTTTGTGAAAAATGGTTCTATTATAATAATATTTTGCCTGTATATAGCTCAGACCTCTCTACAGAGGCTTAACAAGAGAGAGAGAATTTTTGAAAAATTCAAATTATTTTCAGAGTTACCACCGATTGAAATATTTATTGGTGTTTTTTTCTTAAAATTGCTTCCCTCTGTTGTCGTAAAATATGAATAAACCCATTTCTAAGTTGTGTATTTCAAAAATCGTAGTTGAGCCTCTGTACAGAGGTGTGAGCTATATACAGGCAAAATATTATTACAATAGAAGCATTTTTCACTAAAGGAGAACATTTGGGAAAGAGATTATTCTAAGTTAATTTTTTTGCCAAAATATTGTATTTAAATAAATTTATTTTTGTCACAATGTCCTTAAAACAATTTTATGCATGTATTCTAAACTAAGTGACACTAAATATCATGAAAATTATACATTTATGTGCTTTTGCAAAATCACGGTTCCGAAAGTAGTCGGGTACCTTAAGGTCGTTTACAAATAAATTCGTTAGACATTTTTTGTTATCAATATTGTTAAATGAGGGTTCTGAAAATGTAAAAGAATCAGCAGTTAACTAATTTCATCACTTGTCACTAGGCGGTTTATATTGCTGATTTCTACAATCGAATTTTCATTTATTAATGAGGTTTAAATGATAAGTTTAATACAAGTAGCTAATAAAAAGCATTGCTGTGTGAGCGTGTGTTTTGAAATAGAATGTTAAAAAATAATTCTTAATTATGTATTGATCAATGCTTCTTTTGAAAGCATAAAATCATTGCTTACATCATACGTTCAAAATAATAAAAAAGTTACCTATAAAATGAGATTGGATTGGTTTTGTTTTCTTCAAAGTAGTACTGGTTTTAGCATAAATGAATTAAATTTTAAATTATACCTATTTAATAAAATCCTAAATTGTATTTGAATATTCATCAAGAATCAGAATCCTGATAGAATATTCACCTTTATTTCTTAATGTATTATAACAAAAATGACTGTTTAAGAACATCTAGTGAAAGGAAGTTCTTTAGCCAAAATAGTGTAACTAAGGTGAAATAAACTTTCTTAAAATAATAATTCTTCTGTTTTTTTTAAATTTTTTTTTTTGTAGTGCTAACAATTGATGCATAGTTATTGTCAACTCTAAATCCTAAAATTATAAATATTAATTTACTTGTTCGCAGGAAAAATTCACACAATTTTTTTGGGTTTTCTTCAGCTAAGGTATTATCTAGTTTAAAATGATTAAAGAATACAAAGAGTATTTTAATTTTTTAGACATCAAGACGACATATACTTTAGTTTTGAAAAAAATATATAAATCATAACAATTATTAATCCACTATTACGTCATTTTACATAGAGTCAAAGTAATTGATTGATTGATTGATTGAATATTAACGTCGCACTGTTCAGCTACACGAGGGCTTTAGAGTCAAAGCAAATATTTAACAATAAATTTATATATTTGTTAGCTTAGAGACAACTGAGTGTTTCCGAATAGACATCTAATTTATTAAGCTTTTCTAAAGTTAGTTTAATTTTTCAAAAATCAAGTATAGAACAATTGGGTTGTAAAAATAAATAATACAATATGTTTAAAAAATCATAAAATACTTTACAAATGGATGTAGTAAATCTAACTCATTAGCAAAATATTCGATTTTAAAGTAAAAAAATAATTTTTATACGCATTGAGATTTGGAAAGATATATTTTTATTCTTTTTGATTAATATAAAATTCTTAAAGCTTGTATTTTGACAATTTGTGAACACTCTAAGCAAATACATAAAACAGCATGTACAGTACAATTTGTTATTTTATTTTCTTAAAAAAATCACATCTTAAAATGAATCAACTTCAAATTCCAAGTAATTGAATATTTATTAACCATAAATGCGACCAATGAGGGTTCAGTACGAAAATTTCATATTGACCAATGAATTAATAATGTGCCATTTCAAAATAACATTCGTCAATAAAATCACAAAATTATGAAGCCTTCCGTGCGTAAATTTTTACTATGCATTATTGCATTTCTGGTATGAAGAAATTAAAAGTCTTCTAAAATTGAGGAAAGCATCTCAGACTGAGAATTTTGTTTTTTAGTAGTCAGTTTCGAATTCTAGTTTTTAAATTAATCAACAATCAGATAATTTCTTTGAGATTTTAGTTCATATTTTTTAAATATTTTATGTAGACACTATTAAAAGATCAGATCAAGAAATAATTGGGGAAATACCAATGCTATATAATTCAATAACGTAGAAAATGCTTTGATAAATAATGCATAGAATTTGAATAATTTAAAGTACAAAGAATATGAAAATTTTTTGATGAACTATGAAATATTGCTGTTTTGGGGACAATTAGAGCTTTTAAAGTAGAAAATTGAGAAAACAAGTACAGGCGTTCATTCTAACCGGCGCTCTTAAGAAAATGGTAATTATGAATAAAGCATATGATGTTCTTCTTAAAAACGCTTTTAAATTGATCATTCAGACGAAGCGTGTATAAAATATTAGAAAAACAGTAATGTTAATAATTTCTTATTACCAATGTAGATGATTTTCATACAGTAGCTTTCCTGTGCAAATTGCAAAAAAAAAAAAAAACTTCAATTACTAAAATACATTTGTTGTGTAATTACATATGATTACGATTTATTTGATAATGGAAACTATAACTTCTGAAGTATAGCTGCAGTGTAACTTTAATGAATATTTAACAAGTTTTAATGTACTATTTGTTAGCTGAAATTTATTTTAAATAGTTTAAAACTAAAAAGGTTTAAGCTTTTATTTTTCAATTTTAGGATTATATTATTTGAGTTCTGTTGTACGCACTGCATTCGTAATTTAAGATTTTATTTAAATGAATATTTAATATTGAAATACAAATTTTAATTATATTAAAACTTATTGCTTCTAATTTAAATTAGTAATTATCCGCAATACATTGGAGCATTTAAAAAAGCTTTAAAATTAATTAATTTACATGTATTTAAGTACAAATTTCTAAAAGTGGATATACTGAAAAATACAAAAAAAACACAGCTTAAAAATAGAGAAACAAAAAACAAACATACAAATACAAAAAACATAGCTTAATGTTGTCTTGTTGAAGTTTGAATAAATAAATTTAAAGAAAAATTTAATGCATCCTGTTTCCTTGATTTGCATTGAACAATTCCCTATGCCTGATTGTAAATTTAACCATAATTGATCAAAATTTTTTCATATATTTTGACAATAATTTTTGCCCTTTAACATTTAAATTTGATTTCACTGTTCATTTTAAACTCTTTGTACATTAAATATATTGCTCATGTTATATAATTCCGATTAAAATGTATTGCTCTATACAATCTCTTCCGTGGAATATTTTATTTTACTTTGCTTTGCAATTCTATATTCTTCAAGAAATATATTTTCAATGCAACCTTTCTTTCCAAGATGTTTTCTTTTTGTGATATTACGTCTAAGATATCTTCCATTACGAAGATCATTCTATATCGAGAGGATTATGAGTTCCCTGCATCGCTGCTCCATCTTAGATTTGTTCAATACGCGCGTAGTAATAGTATTTCAAATCGGATTTATTTCGAGAATAAAGAGAGTGGAATGAATAGAGAATGTTGCCTCTTATCACGCACGTTTTAGAAATCATTGATATGATCTCTTCCGCCATATGTACAGAGTATCATTACGGAAAGAGCCGAACAATAATATCTTTTGCAATAAAAATATGTTCTTTCTATCGAATAGTCCCATTCGAAATAAATGAGGATTTCTTTTTTTTTTTTTTTTTTACAAAAGAATTGTATTTGTTCTTTCGAATACACTAAGCCTTTTTTAGAATAAATATGCTTTCTTCTTCCCTTTAACTCTTTTAAAAATAAAACCAGTATAAAAGTCATAGAGATTCCTCCCCCCCACATAGTGTTTTAATGCTGATTAACACTGTACCATTAATTTTTAATTAAAGTTTCATAATTCTAGTTATAAAGGTTTTTTTAAATTTTAATTATTAAGACAAAATATTTATAATGAAGAAAAAAATTATAACAGGAAGCTAATCAAGGAAAATCAACACATTTTCTTTTCTGTAATTGGAAAAAGACATGTAAAGGTCTTACAAGTGTAAAAAGGTAAGGAAAATATTCTATTCATTGATTTATATTGCTGATACATTAATCACCCATCACAAAATGCAGTGATATTCAAAATTTTCGAAATATTTATACAGAATCAAATCCATTTCAGCAAAACATTAAAAGTGTTTACTTTTAAAAAATTGAAATAAAACTATAATTGAATTGACAGTATTTTCAGTAATGAAATGCCTGTATTTTGTATTCTAAAGAAAAATATCTCAGATGTGTATTTTCTACTCTGATGTACAATACTTTATTTCATATTTGCCATACCATTTAAGGGAAAATGTATTCAAATTGTTCAGGATTGCTAGAATTGTTTATTCTAAGAAAAAGTTACATTAATATACACTGAAATACCACTGATTTAGGGATACCTACCAAGTAACGAGTTGGGCCTCCTCTGGCCTTGATAACTGCTGCTTCACGACGAGGAATATTTCTGAAAACGTCCCACGGGAATAACTTGCCAAATATTGGCTAAAACTATCCATAATTCAATAACGTGCATTGGTGCTATGGGATGGCTTTCCATGCCTTGTTCCAAAACATCACAAAGATTCTCAATGGGATTTATGTCTGGGCTTCCAGGTGTCCAATTTACGAAAGAAAAGTTAAAGGAATGCTTATCGAAACATCCAGTAGACAACCGGTGAGAGGTACAGTTGTCTTGCTGGAAAACTCCATTACCGTGTGGATAACGGTACAAGATGGTGGTGATCCCCCAGCAACTCTACGTACCGAATTCCATTGAGTGAGATGGATACACGCACCCAAGATCCAAAACTGTGCCACGAAAAAACACCCCAGACCATGATTGATTCACCATGTCTTTGTATAGTTTCAATCTGGCATGCAGGATCCATGGCTTCTTAAGCCTGATGACTTACACTCAGCCTCCCGTGGGCGTTAAGTAGTCGGAGAATCGAGACTCATCACTCCATGCTAATCGTGTCCAGTCCTCTACGCTCCAGTCTCTGTGCTCTCTTGCCCAGGTAAGACGTGCAGTTCGATGTCGAGCATTGAGCAATGGCTCGATGGCTGCCGAAACACATGCGGTGAAGAGAGTGTTACACAGTTCATTTGCGACTATACCACTGGAACCGTCATTCAACTGGGAGGTAATTTGAGCTAATGCTTGGCTTCGCTGGCTACGTGCAATACGCCTGAGCCGTCTCGTGCCACGCACTGTCAAGGCTAATTGCCATTTGCAGTTTGCCCGATCATTAGTTTTTAGTTCATCATCCATGTATTCTCGGTATACTCTTGACACTGTCGACCTTGAAATTCCTAGCTGCCTGACAATTTCGGAAATTGAATGGCTCATGCATCGCCCACATACAATTTGCCTGTGATCGAAGGCGTCTAAATCAGGCAGATTACCCATACTGAGAATTCTAACAACAAATTCACAACAACTAGAGTACACGCTATATATGCAGTTACCATAGCGCCAACACTTGCGCATAAATAATGCGCAGTGCTACACAATTTGCATAGCCCTTGCTGTCTCTAATTCAGTTGAAGTTGAGAAGTTCTCTAGCTCAGTTCTTCTAATTCAGTGTATAAACATAGGTTTTCTAAGAATAAAATACTACGTTATTGTAATGAAATAAAATATTTCAACGGAAAAAAAACTATTGTGTTAATTTTGTGATATAAAATATAACTGTAAACGTTTCCAGCGTTAGGTTTTCAAAGAAAAATATTAAAATTAATTCAATAAAATTACAATGTAGAATTTGATGTTTTTTTTTGTGTGTGTTTTGCAGAATTTTTAACCTTATGTTCCAATTATTGAACTTGGACTGCGATCTGCGATTCAGTTAATATATGTTTACGAATATTGAATTTCTTATATTATAATAACTTTTTTTATTTAAAATTTTTGTTAAATATATAGACATCAATACAGAGTAAATTATTTTGAAACTTTTTGTTATTTTTTACTGAAAATAATTTTTTTGTAAGGTACCTATTATTAACATTATTATTTGTTTTTGATTTTTATGTTATTATTTTTGTTTTCTTCATCTCTCTCTCTCTCATTAGCTCCTTCTCCAAAATACTTTTTTTTTAGAATTCAGCTCTTGTTAAAGAACAGATTAAAAAGCCGGTTTTTGGGGGGATATAGACTCAATGCACTTTTTTAACCCTTTCATGGTCCATTTATTTCTCTTTTGAATTTCTAGCATTTTTTAATGTTTTATTAATAATTAAACAATAGCACTTAAGGAAATATTTTTTGTGCCGAATTTTATGTTACATTTAAATTTTAGGGGTGGAAAGAATACCTCCCAAGGAACCATTCACTGACATTAAGGAAACAAAATTTAATGGTGATTATTTATCATGAAAAGATTAGAAGCACGTTGCAATGCACAAGAGAACATCACATTCTTCACACATTTAGCTGGCTTTCTTTTCTTGACCCTTTCTGCTACATTATCTACATCGTCTATAGCTGGAAACCATTTTTGGCATATGATTTTCCATAAATCATCCGGAACTACACACTCATTTGCTTGGAAGCTAGGAGGACGTCCTTTCCTTTTTCTTGAGGAACATCAGTCTAATAGCTGACGAGCTAATGGCATACGCGTTCGTCCTAAAGAAAAAGTGGTGCCATAAGTAACTGCCTAACGAATGAAATGTTTTAATTTTTTAAATATACAAAGTGTGCATGGCTTTTATTTATGACGCAATAGCTTTCTTACATTTCACAGTTAGGCCTATTACTTATTATTCAAATTTGACAGTTACTCGCACACAATGTGCAAAAATGTATTAAAAAAAAGTAAGTATAGTTACAACAAAAACAATGTTTTCTTTATTTATATTTTATATTTATGAACTAAATATTCTATTTTTTCAAATAGTATACAAATTGCGCCTGGCTTTTATATGATGCAATAGCACTGTCACGTTTCAACCATTATTTATTATACAATATTAGGTAGTGTTACTGCACAAAATACATAGAGAATTTTGAAATAAGAAAGAGTTATTACAATAAAAACAGTATTTTACTCACATTTGCAGTTGAATCGCTGAGGAATACAAATGTTACATTAAAACAGGTGTCATAGGAGAACAAACCTCACAAAAAGTATTCAAACTTTCAAAACAGAAGTGCTAATTCTATTCAATCGGTCGAACAATAGATGGCGGAACAAAACTGACGCGGGAATTAGCAATCTCATTATTATAATAGCAAGGATAACATATTACAATGAGTTTTGTGCTTCCCACAGGTGTAATTTGTACGATCACGTAGATGGGAAGTAATCTTGCCAAGGCCCACGAAAGGGTTAAAGCTCTTAAGCTGAAGATAAAAACTATAAAAATAATAATTAAAATGAGACATAAGTTATGAATTGCATTCTGGTCTTCTTAATGTAAGTTATAGGGCTAGAGTTTTTTTATATTATAGAAAACCCAACAAGAGAGGGGTTTTCCCCATGTGAGACTATTCTCTTTTAAGTTAAAATCTCATGTTAAAAAAATATTGTACATTTTATACAAACCAAAAGTATATAAAATTCATCTCTGTAATTTAAATAATTTTTCTTCGTAAGTTTCCATTGTAATCAAATTTTATGTTTTTATAGTAAAGAAACATAAAGTTAGAAAATAGTATTTAGATTCATTTTTAATTGATAAAGCCAATATTTTATTCATGAACAAGGTATATGATAGTTGTTTTTATACATCTATAGAGGATAAAAAAAAAGGCTGAACTTCTTTACTTATATCAAACAAGCCAACTTTTACTTATTTTTTCCTATTATAAGATTTATGGATAATATATATAGGATTAATAAATAACTAAAATTGTATTCCCCTAAATATAATTGTTATTTAAATTGAAAAGAAAATGTTCTGAATTATATCAATTTAAGTTTTACATGGCAAAGTAAATCACTATCTTTACGTTGTAAGTCAAAACAACTTAAAGATATCCATATGTTTAAAATGTCTACTTAAATAGTTTTCTTTAATATGTGTAATATAATTCACACACACACACACAAACTGTGTGTGTGTTTTGTGTAATATATATATATATATATATATATATATATATATATATATATATATATATATGTATATAAAAGGAGAGAGAAGTATAGGTATATATATATATATATATATATATATATATATGTATGTATATATCTATATTGCTACAAATAAGTTTGTGTGAAATATTATTTTGAAATTAGTTCTAGAACCAGACCGAAAGTATCACAGTTGTAGGATTGAAAGTCAAACACATTGACGTCCTGTCTGGAAAAAAAAATCAATAAATCCTTTCAAAATACTTTTTTTTTTCATTTTCTAGTTCTATTAAATATTTCCCTGCAGGTGGTAATGTATAATCAGTGAAAGCAAACGAATCTTGTTAATTCTTACGGAAATAAAAGATGGTAAGATTGGCATTACATCAAAAGTTTTTATTTTAGAAATTTTAAATTGAATATTTCTTTTTAAAGAAATAATTTGAATAATTCTGTTCTCAAGAGATTCTGGCCGGAAATATTTAATTATCAACCCTCTTCCAATTTATAAGCACCAGATGGCCAGAATCGTTTTATTAATCAATCAAAAAGCACTTTATTCAAGATTTATCAAGATTAAAATAATTGCTTTTCATTACTATTTTTCCTTGGAATCAAATCAAATTATAAAAGTTTTTGTAGTGGTTCAGACGCTTTATAAAATGCCAGAGGTAAGAATAATTTTATGTTGGTGTTTTTGAATTCCTTTTTTAACACACACATCCTACACACGGATTACTAATCAAAGCAACCCTTTGAACTATCATGTTCATGGTCAGACATATTGACCTCCCCTGTTCAAAAGGCAGCTACAAACAAACAAAACAAGATGCACAGAAAAGCATTTTATTTTAGATAAAAAAATATGAGGCTATTTTACATTAGTTGTTTTTAAAAATTGTTTTCGCTAACTTGAATCCTTCAATGTTGACCCATTGACGAAATATTTCCCGAAAGTTGGCCATAGTTATTCTTGTCGTTTCAAGGGAAATAGCAACCACTGCCTAGGTGATTGCCTCTTTAAGTATTTGCAAGTTTGTAAAGCAATGTTTGTACACTTGTGCCTTTAAATGTCTTCAAAGAAAAAAATCACAAGGTGATTTTTCAGATGACCTTGAAGGTCAGTCGATGTCTCCTCGCAAAGAGAGAAGACGTCCAGGAAACAACTTTCTCAGAATTCCCAGGGAACGCCATGAAGTGTGAGCTGTGGACCCATCTTGTTGGAACCCGACTTCGGCATCTTCATGGTTCCCAATACGATGGTTAAACTTTTATCGGAGGAAGGTCTTGATCATGTGACAGTAGCGATCCGAAGTAACCGTTGCGGTTAGCTTACCTTCGAAAAAATGACCACACACACCAAATTCAGCAACGGCGCACCAGACTGTCACACAAAGGATGTACATCGGTTATTGGTAAAGCACAGCTGAGGGTCTTCTTCTGCTTAGTAGCGGAAATTTTGTTTATTTACAGTGCCTGACAAGTGGAAATGGGCCTCATCAAATGAAATCAAAACAGTTCCTGGAGGAATATTCTGAAGAATATTTCACCTGTGTGTATAAATATATCTCACACTTAATTCATAGGTAAGCATCCTTTTGTATGGGTTTATGAGAAGATCTTGGTGCTCGATTCTTCTAAAATTCCTATCAGACAATCTCAAAACAGCTACATGTTTATTTTCTGAACGCTTTACAGATTTCTCGTTGGACGTTCTCACACGAGCCATTCCGGCATTGTTACGATCCGAGGGTGGCTAGGTGATTTCTTTTTCAATGTAGAACCAGTTGCGCTAAAGTTTGCTACTCAAACGTGAATAGTTTTTCCATCCGGAATATAATCATGATGGCCATTGCGACTACTGCAAAACTCACGTACACCGCTAGCGATCTAGGCCCCTTCACCGCGGCATCCCCACCTTAATTCACACAGCTCTCTTTCGAAATCGCAGAGATTGATTTGCCGGACCCTGTATATATTACGTAGGTAACATTTTTAAAATGAGTTTTATAACTGGACAATGCGCTCTTTTTATTTCAAAATTTATAATTTTATTCCAAACTTAGCTTTGTCAATGACTATTTTTTTCCAATTTAAAACACCAAAAAGTTTACAAGTTACGATATTCAAATTAAGTTGTCCCTTTGAATAAGTTAAAACGCAGTGTTTTCCAAACAAACTTCAATTCCCTCCATTTCGCTTGAATAATTTAATTAGTGGACTCAATAACAATTCCGAAACATATAAATCCAAATTAAGGTTCAAAGAATGAGAGGGCAATTAAATCAAAATTCTTATCTTGAACTCGTATTTCAGTTTCGGCTGGTAATTAAATCTTGAAATTTCATTATTCATGAGTTAACAATTAGAAAACTGCGGCATACAACTGTTATAGATAATATATGTGAGTGAAGTAATCTTCTTCATTTGTAAATCTATTGATTATACATAGGAGTGGCTTAGGTTACTGAATTTGATGACTTATGACGTAAAGTATTTTAATTATATTCTACAGAAATCATTGAGCTAATAGAATTATCGAAATATTAGCATGAAATAACTGAATCAATATAATTTGATTATCTTAATGGAAGTAAATGAAAGTAAATAATAGAATGCAATTCAAGACATAAATTTAATTAATTTATTAGTCTATTTAACTAGAGAAAGAAAGTAAGTCATACTTAATGGAAACATGATAATGCAAACTACGTACGAAGAATTCTTTATTTCACATTAATATGCTAATTTAAGTTAGGAATAATTAACCCAGTGTGTATAAATATGGATTGCATTAAGCTAATTTCTTAGACACAAGATATAAGTTTTTCCCTATGTGTGTTGATGATTATATTCTTAGAGAATTACATTCACATTTCTCCAAAATAACAATCTTGATAGCAAATCTGAAATAAAAATCAGTTATACTTGAAAAATGAATGCTTGTTAATACAAATATAAGCACTTTCTTTCACAAAAAAATAACACATATACCAAATAATTTCTTTGAAATATGTTTTACATGTGATAAAAATTAAAAGTTAACTGTACCAAAAAGAGAGTTATTTGCAATTTTACCTCAGGCGATATTTGATATCATCCGTAAAATAATATCGAATCCTTTTTAGGTGTTTATTATGGAAGGGGTTATGTTGGTTGTTGTTACTTATGTCCCCTGATCAACCGTAACATCATATAAAGACCTTCAAAATTCATCGCGACTAAAGGCTAGATTTTTACGCTTGTCGTTAAACTTAGCTTTAAACACCATGCAGGTGACAGAACGATTTTGCTCGGTACCATCGCAATTTTGAGGGAGAACATCCTGCAGGTGATCAGAAACCTAGCTCCTTTTTCTCCTTTTACCAACATTACGAGAGGACTTGCGGCTGTACGGCTATTTAGAGTACCTCCATGCCGTGAAGGCACTATACATTTATAAACAACCATACCTTCCCCGGGATTCGAACCCAGGCCCTACATCATCTTAGTCAGCATCACTAATCACTATACCGGATGGGCATCTAGGGGCCCCATTTAAGAAGAATATTAAAAATAACATGTAATAAAACATGAAAATAACTTTCTAACTTCATATAATAATAATGAAAGCTATTCTAGGTTCTTAAGAATTTAATAACGATATGTTACTATTAAGTAATTTGTGTGTGTAAGTGTTTATCAAGTGAGTCTTATTTGCATTTAAACTTAGGAAATTTATACTTATTTTAGATAAATATATATATTGGATATATAAAAATATATATTTATTTTTAATTTAATACATTTCTAGAGTAAAATTATATGTGAGTTAATTTAGTTTTACAAAACAGGATTCGTATTAAAAACAAATCGCGTTAAAATTTAAAATACTAAATTATTATTTTTATTTACAGTTATCCCCATTCAACGTTCCCTATATATGTTTTCTTAATTTCATATAAATAAAAAAATATCTCACGCTTACACAAAAAAGCAACACAATTGGTTGTATGCAATCAGGATCTTTACCTAGCATTTGACTCACCAGCCTTCTACCCCATGCCTCGTGCAATATTTAGAAACAAAGTTTGAAAACATATTTTATGATTCCATTATTGTTCTACTTCATCATAGATCATTATACTTTCTTTATCTTGTTTTGCACATCAACCAAAGTGGAAACATTACATATCCTTTAATTTGACAAAATTTGTAGAAATGTTTTATTCCTTTTCGATATGTATTAATTCAAATAGTTATGGTAAAGGCAATTTCCCAATCTTATTTTTGCCATTTTCACAAAAATAACTTCCAAAATTTTCATTTATCTACTTTGTACGTAAGAATCAGTTTCAAAAGGGATTGTTTAATTGAAAGTATGTTTATATTCGCATTCCCAAAGATTTCTTACTTAATTTGAATTCCCTTTATAAAAATTGTATTCCTATTTACTCACCGTAAGCAATTATCAGAGGACTGTTTAGTAGGGCTTTTCATCAAATCAGGCTTTCAAAGTTATTATATTTGACAAAAACAATTTATTTTTGCTAATAATTCTGAATATTGAATGCAGACTTAATCTTAAGATATTTGATATTGCATTTCTCGGAAGTTAATCATGAAATAATATTAAGGTCGAGAAAACGCATGATTAACATCATCATTTTGCTGGAAAGGAAATTATTGATGTTTAGTCCAGTATGAATGAAATATAATATTGTGTTTCTAAGGAGAAAAATTCTGTATTTATAAATAGCACAATAACAATAAAACTCGTTTATTAGCATTAAACATTTCTCTCACTTAACCAGTTCCTAGGGATTGTAAATGAACCTCTCAAATTATTTCAGAAATATGGGGCTTTGAGATTGTTTAGTGAATATGTTCTTTGAGAGATTTAAATATTTAATTTTACTCGCGCGCGTATATAAGTAAATGAATTCATTCAATGTATAAGTAGAAGACTAATAAAAAATACCAAGAAATATTACTTAATATTGTTTTGCTTATTTAGCTCTACGTAAAACTCACACAAAAGCCACTATAAAATCATTTAAATTTCGTTGCCATGAATGGTTTTCCAATGCGGGATATTGATGTCTTAGTTAAGTAATTGACGTTCATGGTTTTGACAAAGCACATAGCGTTCAGAAAACAGTTAAGATAAAATAATGCTCTTTGGTTGATTTTTGAGATAAACATGTTCTTTAAAAGACTAGACTCCAATGTCCATCCTGTAGAGTTTAACGTGCATTTAAATATTTAAATACAATTAAATGAAGAATGGAAAAATGAAATCATCAACATAAAGTTTGGATGCAGACAAATTTACTTATTATTAAATTTATAAATTTGGGATGTGTGTATATAAAAGCCCATTTGAAATAAATTCCCTTCAAAATACTTTTATGTCATTAATTTTTAATCTAAAATAAATGGGTACAAGTATTATATTTACATAGAAAGATTAACATAGATTAATAGAAAGTGAATAAAGTAAAATTTTTCTTTGTTGAACTAAGTAGGAATTGACTTAATTTATTTTTATATTACTTTGTGTGTGTGTGTGTGTGTTTTATGATAAGATAACTTCTATCGCACTATTTATTTTATTCAGATATTTAGTTTAAGCTAACTATGACTGCAAGGAATTATGTGGGTAATTTCTCTCCCGGTGCATGTTTTTCATCAGATATCTAAAAGGTCTTCGACGGAAGCTGTCGCAGATTGAGACAAGTTCCATTTGAATTTTTGGTCAGGAGGTAGGCACAACTCGTCTATTTTGTTTTTCAATTTTTGTTTTAAAATTAGAAATGCCAAAATCATCTGCAGAAAGCCTTACCTCATCCATTCAAAGACATTTAATAGCATATCGGTTTTTCAACTTATCAAGCTAATAAAGGGTGTGTTTTTTAGAGGTATAGAACTTTAAATTGCAATAAAACAACGATGTATTATTCGATTGACATGAATTTTTTTTATTCGAAAGATAATCTTGTGGCATTACATTTTCAATATGCTTTCTGGTATATAACTGCCACGGCTGGCTCGGATGTAGTCCAATCTGGACGTCCAATTTTCGATGACATTTTCCAACATTTGTGGCCGTATATCAGCAATAACACGGCGAATGTCTTCCAAATGGTCAAGCGTTTGTGGCTTATCCGCATAGACCAATGACTTTACATAGCCCCACAGAAAAAAGTCTGGAGGTGTTAAATCACAAGATCTTGGAGACCAATTTACAGGTCCAAAACGTGAAATTAGGCGGTCACCAAACGTGTCTTTCAATAAATCGATTGTGGCACGAGCTGTGTGACATGTTGCGCCGTCTTGTTGGAACCACAGCTCCTGGACATCATGATTGTTCAATTCAGGAATGAAAAAGTTAGTAATCATGGCTCTATACTGATCACCATTGACTGTAACGTTGTGGCCTTCATCGTTTTTGAAGAAGGATTCCACAAGCCCATAAAGCTTACCAAACAGTCAGTTTTTCTGGATGTAACGGTGTTTCGACATACACTTGTGGATTAGCTTCACTCCAAATGCGGCAGTTTTGTTTGTTGACGTAGCCATTCAACCAGAAGTGCGCTTCATCGCTAAACAAAGTTCGCTTATGAAAATCGGGAACAAAGGCAATCTTGTTTTGGGCCCATTCGACGAATCTACGCCTTGCTTGATGATCGTTTTGATGAATTGCCAAACCAAACTGAGAATAAATCACTTGACAGCTGTTAAATCGGTCGCCATCTTGGAAAATAATGCCAACTTAAACTTCTATACCTGGAAAAAAACACTCTTTATTTGCTTTAAATGATTATTTTTTGCAATTTTTTCATAAAAAATATTTTACCTTTTATTCTAGAATGTAGGTATAAATTGAAGTATGTCTTGAATTCTGCTGTGAAAACCAATTCTTGTTTCTTCAATTTCGTATAACTCAGCATTCTTCCCAATTTTGTTGTTGTCTAATCCGTCAGCAAATTATTTCATTTAATTTTCAACTTTTTCGCAGTTAAATAAGTCATTAATTGTTGATTTACTAGTATCACTTTTGACAGATCAATTTTAGTTCTCCGTTATCGAATTTTTTTTAATACTGTCTCATTTGTTAGATAATAATGAAAAATTGCATGTTTGTAATATTTATCTGGTCCTGACATAGCGAGCAGCATATTCATTGAAAACAAGAAATTGCAATATTTAATTCGAAGTCAATAAAAATTTACAACAAATGCAAAATAAGAAAATATCTAACGGTAGTGCACAATGTGATATATCAAGATGATAACTAACTGGAGTGTCTGATAGATTGGAGCAGAGTTCAAGTTTCGACAGGAAAACAATGATTCCTTACAGAATAGTGAACAACGTCAAATTACTGAAGGTGACAGAGAAGCAAGTATAGTCTGGTTCTCAATTTAGTTTTTCCTTTGCTTGAACCACTAAAACACTAACATTTTTAGTATGCTTTTTAAGATTGATTTCTAAGGATTCAAATCAGTCTTTTGAAAGTATATAATAAAATAAAGACAAACACTGACAAAATTCTTTAGATTTAATCTTTATTTAAAGGCTTTGGCAATAAATGTTTCATTGAATAAGTAAAGGAATGCAGTAAATAATTATTTTAAGTATTTTCAGTTAAAGAAAGTGCAATGTCAAATAACATTTATGTTAATTTAGGCATTTCTATTCTGTATGTTGTGTTTACATAATATACATTTCAATTATTTGCAATGTTTACATAATATATATTTCAATTATTTGCAAAAATAGTTATTTTAGTTCTAGAATTAACATTGCCTAGTTTTATTTAAACATTACATGATTCTACGAAAACAATGCTGTATGGATAATATTTTTATGTTACATTTCTTCTTTTCCAAGTGGGAAAAAAAATTCCGTATTACGGCTTTAGACGCATCGCCATTGAAGCAAAATGTGGAAAAAACTAAAAGAGCCATTTAAAGAGGAAAATATCTCTCATGTTGTATTTTGTGCTTTTTTCCAAATAAGATATTTGTTATAAATTCGCGTGTATTAAAAAAAAAGAAGAAAGAAATTGCTTACTAGAACGCACGCGGAAAACACTTTTCGATCGTTATTTTATAAAATAGCCCTTTCATTCTTCTTAAAAATAGAATTTTCTGATCTTTGGAATGAAATCTTTTGTATATTTAATAGTATAAAGGAGTTTTTTCCCATCAACCTTTTGATTAGATGCAAAAGACAGCATTCAAGATTATTGAACAGAATGAATAAGGAAAAACCACATAAAAATCTATTTACAAGAAAAAGTAAAAGAAAACTCTTTTTAAAGTAAGAGAAAAAACACTTCAACGAAACAAGTTAGTAATAATAAGTTGAATACATTCGCTTCACGTGAGTAAATACTATTTCTAACTATTCTGTATATTCCATTCTACTTATTTATAACTATAATAAACTATATTCCTTTAAATTATTCTGTATTTTTGTACAGTACTTTGATATTATAGGCATTCAAAAGCGTATAAACGAAATGATACGTGAATTGCTCTTTATCAATTCATTCAGAAAATGAGTTAATTTATAGAAAGCATATTGAAATAATGCAAGGATCATTTGTTAATTCATACCATTCATGTTATTATTTTTAAACATTTCCAAGAAATTATTATATGGTTATTTAAAATTGATTCTGAATGCTGCCTATCGATAGTGTGTTCAATAAAACAATCATCAGTAATAAATAGAATACAAAGTTTCAAACGGATATTTGCCTTAGATGTATGCAGCCTTCCTATTGAAAATTACAATTCTTCAAGGTTAAATTCGTATTAGTGCTACGAACAGCTAAATTCTTTTCGTGTCTGAGTGCTATAGCGTGAGTGCCTTACCACAAAGTACTGTTACGCATTGCATTGAGTCTTCTAAACATGGACTGAGTTAGATTCATATACATTCAAAATATCGGGCATTTTCTCGCACAGAAATTTCAATGATAATTATCGCATATTATCAACAACACATGTAAAAGAGCATTGCTATATCTCTTAGTTATTGGCACAATATTCTATGCTCTTTAAAAGTAAATTTAGGGTTTTCATTAAAAATTCGAAGCTTTTTTTAACTTTTACATTCTGGCCTGTCAGTACATCTTTACTTTTGTACTCGAAATTTATTCAATTTGATTACATTCTCATTGAAATTTTTGATCGCATTCAATTGAGCATAATGCTATATTTTCTTACAATTATACAGTAGTAGGTCTCTACTCTCAGAAATCTCAGCTAAATAAAAGAGAGAGAGAGAGAGTAAACAATTTCATAATTCACCCAGGAAGGCATTTCTTTTCAAAGAAGTTCTTTTAGGCATTCGGAACTGCAGATGGTCAATTCAAATAATCTTGCCTTTCAAAATAGCGATTCTCACTACAGGTCAGCCTGCAACCAAAAGTGAGTGGTGATGTGAAATAAAACTCAAGTCGGACCACAGCCATGTACACCCTTATAGAAATCATGATTATTAATATAACCGACTACGGGACATTCGCCATCTAGACTCGTCGTCTCAACTAGAAATAGTAGATGACGTCAGCAGAAAAACATTCCAAATGACTTTCAGTACTTCAGGAGATTTATTAAAGCCTGGAAAAGTAACCTTCTCTAATTGGGAGGTTGAAAGAATAAAAGTAACTCTCTGAATTGCATTATTTGTTAAGAAGAATGTAACACATTTATCCATTGAATTTAAAATGTTTAAAAATAATTATTAATAGCTTAATAAAATCATAAACTCTTAGGTATAAAAGAATTACTAGTCTATTTTTTTCACACATTAAGCAAACAAATCACTTCAGAGAGTAAAAACAACAGAGAATGAAACATACATTCAACTGAATGAGCACATTGCAATATCGAAGGACTTGTTATAGAATATATTTTCAAAACTATTCTTTCTTATCTTGAAATATACAACCATGACAAACATTCAGAAACATTCAAAAACGACCTCTAAGAATAAAACTTTTAGTGAATAGAATTCTATTTTAACAAATCAGATTGCTTGTAAAAACGGATGTGAATTCGTCTGATGAAATATTTTATCAAGGGCCTTATGTCAAATGACTTAAAATTTTACTAGTCTTTTTTAAACTATAAATAAAATTCTTTAAGCCTGAGTGAATAGAAGTTGTCAACATGGATTTAAATTCTTTTTTTAATATTCTTTTGTTGAAACTGTGATTCTAAGATTTAAATAAAAAATGAAATGCAACCAAGAAAAAGAAATCAGAGAAAGAGACTAGGCCTTTTTGAGTGATAGTATAAATAGTGGCATTACGTGTTTGGAGTCTGTACTGCAGTGCTTCTCAAACTTTCAATACTGGCACCCCCCTTTTCAATCACAATTTTTATCGCGCCCCCTTATACATTAATAATGCACTAAATGCAATAATAAGGCACTTTGAAGCTAAAGCTACAATACGAGATCTTAATTATAAACCATACAAATTAATAACATAAGTATTAAATTTTGAATACTACTTTTAAGCAAAAAAATAAATTAAGTAATAGGATAATTATTATGTTATTTTTCCTTTCTCTAATTTTTAAATTGAACATATTGCAAAATGTGGTGACTGCTTAGAAGACAAAATATGGATATCTGCTAAATGTAGAAAAATAACTCAGAGAGTCAATTTCTAATCATAAGCATTCCTTATAAAAACTTTGCTTTGCAAGACAAGCCCATGGAAGTCGTTAATACTTATTAAACTTGTTCTTAATTTAGTATTAATTAATTAGTTATAAAATACTCTGTGCAGCACTGATACATTAAAAGTATACCGGCCGAAGTACTCTCTCTTTGCAGAAGTTCCTTTATAAGAAAATAAAACATTCTTGATATAATAGCTGTATTGTAAGGAGAGTAAAGCCAAGTGCGCGACAATGTTTACAAAAATGTAAAATGTTTTTTTTAAAAATGATTGCTCAAATTATAATTAGTTTTAAGCCTCACAGAATTAGCATTTATATTTGATGTTAAATAATGAACAATAATATAAAATTCCGATGAAGAATAATTGTATTATTTTTAATATTTAAAGCAAAAAGACTTCAACATGTTTTAATCTGAGAGAAGGCGTGCACTCGATACGGTCGAGTGGGATTATTGAGTCACCCAATCTTTTTTTATAATTATTTTATTGTACACGATACAAATCGTTATTCCAGTGAATAATTTAATTAAGAGAAAGTTTACTTACTTACTATCAAGGGCTTTTCAATTTTTCTTTCGTAACAAATAAACAGTTTGCCAGAATTAACAATTTCGTGATCTGTATGTCTCGCGCGACCACTTCCGGGTAAAAAGTGTATTCATTAAGATAATATGTATGTTACTGTTAAAAACAATTGTTACGCTTTATATGTTTGAAAATACTCATCTTGATCTAAGTCTTCGCATAGTAATCCATCGAAGTGTGTGTGTGCTCTCCGTGGTTTTCCAAATATCATAAAACTGTTTTGCTGGGAAAAAAGCGCAACAGAGAAATACATTACTTACAACTTCCTTAAAGGAGAAATAAACACATAAGAGAGGGGTCATAAACTAACTGTACCAATAACTTAGAAGGTCAAACAAATTACAGCTATAATGTGCAGTATTTCAAAAATAATGACAGTGATGAATTCTTTATGTTCCTAAATTTTTTCGATTCTGTGTCTTGGATCTGTTTTTTCTCTGAAAGAGTTGTATGTTAGGTTTAAACAGAAAGCATAATAAAAAAAATCTCTCATCATGGAATTACAGCAAATCGAATAAAAGTTTTTTTTATTTGGTTATAGGATTAAAGATAGCTAATTAAGTATTGAAGAAGTTTTTATATTTGTTGAATTAATATCGCGCGTCTATAAATTATATCAGAGTAAAAGTGCATTTTTTATTATGTCTGAAAGTATTTTGTTTTAATTCATTTCAGTAAATTAATTATTTTTTAAATCTATTATTTTCGATATGCTCGTGCCCCCCTCGTAAGTTTATCGCGCCCCACAGTTTGAGAAACACTGTCTTAGTTAATCTCTTAAAATAAAATATGTCTTCTTTTTTTCTGTTTTCAGTAAGAATTTAAAACAAATAATAAAATTGAAAAATCATTGGTATTAGAAAATATTGTTCATTCTGTTTTAGTGCGATATGGTAAATAACAAATCTATTCAAGATTTAAAAATACAGCTATGGAATTAGTATAGTAGGTCCAATTACTAACACTGATTTCTTCCATATATCGGCTTGCTTGTTTTGTTTCTTGAAGCATCGATTACAAAGATTTAACAACCCCTTCATTCATTTCCTAAGAAGACTTAAATTTTACACTATTTACACTTATTTAGACTATGCACATTTTTCACTATTTGCACTTTTATGAAGCTAAACGAGTTAATTCTGAAAAATACAGCACAAGAGCATATATTTGATATTTTTGTATTAGTAAATCGTTCTTAGCAATTTTCGATACTTTTTTTTACTTTTACTTTCTGCCATTGTTTTCCCAATTATTTACGATATTTGAATATAATTACTAAAATTGATCAGTTATCAGAAAGTTGTAGTTAATGAAATGAACTTATTTAATGTTGAAAAGTTCTAAGGTTAAAATTATGCCTAAATAATATTTTTAATAAGCTAACAATCCAATAACCAAATAAAATATGAAAATTTCTTTTTCTTTACAAACAATAAAGCCTATATGATACATTCTAATTTCGTGATTAAATGCTGTCCCCTCCCCCTGAAATTTACATGAGTGTTTCTAGTTTATTTTTTAAGAACGATTTACTAATACAAGAACATCAAATATATGCTATTGTGCTGTATTTTTCAGAATTTACTCGTTTAGCTTCTTAAAAGTGCAAATAGTGAAAAATGTGCATAGTCTAAATAAGTGTAAATAGTGTAAAATTTAAGTCTTCTTAGGAAATGAATGAAGATTGTTAAATCTTTGTAATCGATGCTTCAAGAAACAAAACAAGCAAGCCGATATATGGAAGAAATCAATGTTAGTAATTGGACCTACTATACTAATTCCATAGCTGTATTTTTAAATCTTGAATAGATTTGTTATTTACCATATAGCACTAAAACAGAATGAACAATATTTTCTAATACCAATGATTTGCCAATTTTATTATTTGTTTTAAATTCTTACTGAAAACAGAAAAAAAAAGAATTATACCTAATTTGCTTTGTCTTCTAACTACAAAAGAAAAGCCTTATCTCACTATAGCTACGCCACTTAAGAAACAGAAAAATTCTCAAAACAAAAAACGACAGCACAATACATAAATTACGTAATATTCTGATTCAGCTGGAATTTTTACCATAAATAAGAATAGTTTAAAGATATTTAGCTTTAAATTTTATATTTTAGTATATTTTTCAGTTACTGCACAGGATGCCACCGCCATAAAAATACTAAGCATTTAAAACACTCCCTAGTGTATTATAAACCTTAACTCTTCTAGAACGTAAGAGTAAAAAATAAAGGAAAATAATTTAAACTAAATATAAAAAGTTATGAATCAAAACTCATGTACCTTTCCCTTAATATACATATACTGTAAAATTTAGTCAAGTTTCAGAAAGAAAATTCAAGGTAATTTTATTTACGTCAATTCACGTAGTTAGCTTTTTAATATAAGAAGACACTTTGAATAAATAATTAGTAATCTCTATCCCTTTAAAGGTACTGTCTAGTACTATTTTGTATTTCAAGAAAAAATATTTATGTAAAATGCTTTTAGGTACTACTATATAATGAACAAGCGAATATCGAACAAAAAATAAAATTCCAGGTTAGAAATAGCTGAGAAAAATCTCCTTTGTTAATAGATTTACATTTATTTATTTATTTCTCTTAAAGCTAAGTCAATGGAAGTACTTATTTATTTATCAAATGCCTGGTCATATTGACCATCAGGTCACACACATTCGGCAACAAACTTCCAATAATTTTTTACAATGCAGTCTAAATTCTTCAGTGAAGAACATGCGTCCAAATGAGCAGCGTTCTTGACGTGTCCAAATTCACATAAAACACATGAATGTGAGACAGTAAAAAAATAAAACGAAACAAATAACCACAAATGCAGTCATGTCCACTCTCAATAGTCTAAACTCAGCCACATCAATACCACAAGAAGAGTACGAGACATAGACAGGTTTTCGCATAGCACCCTCTAAGGTTTATTTTTAGTAGCGCTCGGGGGGAAGGGCAGCAGCATTATATAAGAACATTTTTTTATAGACATTATTAATCTGAAACTTAGAAGAGTGAAGAGGTAAGTCTTTGGAAGACCTTTAAAAATATTCGTGCTTTTTTTTGCCAAGAAGTCCGCTATTTCATTTCCCCAAAGACCACAATGGGAGGGCATCCACTAAAAAGCAACCTTTATTTGAATTCTGTTTAGTAGCTTCTTTCAGCTGTGGACTCGGGACTCTTTTTTCCAGGTTACTTGCCAGGACCTGAATGGCAGAACTTGAGTCCGATAAAATTATAGCCTTATCAGGAGGGGAGGTACGGGCAGAAAGTTACAGAAGGGCTGAATGGATGGCCTCGACTTCACCCTCAAAGTAAGTCGCATGAGAACTAACAAGCAGATAAAAAGAAAATAGGTCACAGAAAATGTCAGCACCAGCGCCCTGGGTGAAGTTCAAAAGGGAACCATCTGTATAAATATGAAGTCTCTCAAGCAACAGGAGGATAATGAGTATTAATGGTTTCTAATGCGATGGCTTGAAGAACATTTGGGCAAAGGTCGTTTTTTCTCACATTCAAAATCAAGTCCAATCTAACATCGGGGTGTAATGTAGCAGGCATCCACGTGGGCACTCCAGATAAAGCTAAATCTGCTGCATCGACTGCCGCTCTCCAAAAGTCTTAATTTGTATTTGCATTTAAATTTTTGTGCCAATCGTCCTTCTAAGAACTTGCAATGACTGGAATGCTGGTGGTATTTCTCAAGAAAAAAATCAATTGAAGTAACATGCTAAAACTGTTTTATTCTGCTTTTTGAAGTTTTTCTCCTTAAGGTACGTTCGGAACCGTGATTTTAAAAAGGCGCATAAATGGATAATTTTCATGATATTTAGTGTCACTTAGATTAGAATATATGTATAAAAACCTTTTTAGGACATTTTGACAAAAAGAAATTATTTAAATACAATATTTCGCCAAACACAATTAACTTAGAATGACTTTTTTTTAAATGTTCTCCTTTTGTGAAAAATGCTTCTATTATAATAATATTTTGCTTGTATATAGCTCAGACATCTGTACAGAGGCTCAACTATGAATTTTGAAAAATTCACATTATTTTTTTAGAGTTTCAACCATTTGAAATAATTATCGGCGTTTTTTTCTTAAAATCTCTGTCCTCTGTTGTAGTAAAATAGGGATAAACCCACCTCTAAGTTCTATATTTCAAAAATTCTAATTAAGCCTCTGTACAGAGTTCTGAACTATACATAGGCAAAATATTATTATAATAGAAGCATTTTTCCCAAAAGGAGAATATTTTGAAAATTTGTCATTCTATGTTTATTTTTTGTCAAAATATTGCACTTAAATAAATTTTTATTGTAATAGTATTCATAAAACAATTGTATAAACTTTTTAAATCTAAGTGACACTAACTATCATGAATACTTTCCATTTATACAGTTTTGCAAAATCTCGGTTCTGTACGCAGTCCGATACTTTAAGGATTTATATTTCTTTAAGTTTTTGTAAAGAGCACAAAAGTTCGCAACAAATAAGCTCATGAACTGATTCACTGGAAACACATAACTGCATCTATCATATAACTGTGATGTCATATGAATTTATGAACTGATTGGCAGGAAACACGAAATTGTCGCTATCATGTGACTATGACATCACATGAATTTAAAACATTATAATACAACATTTAGAGAGAGAAAGGAATAGTTACTTCTTTATGAATTTTTGGGGGAATATTAAAACATATATAACGACGTAATTCCGAAATGACAAATAAAGTTTTTTAACATGTTTCATTTTTAATATTAATTTCAAAATTCTGTAAGTTGTGTATAACTCAAATTGAAGAGTGACCAACTTCTGAGTAAATGCAATTAATCAACGCTTTTTAAGGAAGTAAAGCAGATTTGGCTTTCTCAACACGTAATTGGGGAAAATGAACATCTTAGAAAAAGGACCTGTAATTCTAAAATGTTTTTTATTGCTTTAAGTAATTTTATGTTGATATAAGATACATAATTATTCAAGAGTTAATAGCTTCCAGTATTTGTACCTAGTGTGACTGATTGCATGTATAAAGTAACATAAAATTAATGAAAACCACGACATACGTTTCTTTTTATTATGATAAGATGTGAGTACAATTGAGAGCAATAAAATAAATTTTAAAGTTCATAAAGTTTTATTTAAACATAAGATAATTCCAAAGAAATTTCGATCTTAATTATCTTACTTTGAATCAGCAAATAATTTTAATTCTTTTTCTTTCATTAGAATTAGAATGTACAGCAAATAATTAAATAAATGAAAACAAAAGCTAGAAATAATGCATTGGCTTAATTTTCTAAAGTATTTAAACCTATGCATTAAAAGTAGAAGAAACAACTTGTTCTGACTTGATCACACTTTGAAAAAGATAAAAGGCACACAAATATCCTTTTACTTTTCTAATTCATTGCTTTTTGTTGATAAAGATAATCGAAGTTGGGATAAACTCATCAACAAAGCTTTTTTTTCATTCGATAATGCAATATTAAGACTCCTGAGAGATGCGCAAAATGGTACAAACATTTCAGAATTACAATTTCAGATGACTCATATGAAAAGTCAAGCATGGAAATATTTAATATTACCGATACATGAATAGAATAGTTAGAAGAATAAACAAATATATTAGTGAAAAAATAACTTTAAAATATAAAACCCTGCAAGCAACTTTTATATTTGATTTATGTGTGGTATATATATATATATATATATATATATATATATATATATATATATATATATATGAATAACTTTTAAACTCTTAAATCTTACTATAAAGGAATTATTAAAAGTATAAATTAAAAGTATAAATTAAAAACTTAGGTACGAAACATTGAAACCACATCTCGTAAGGGAGTTACAGAAAATTATGCTAATTTCAGGGGAGAAGCACCTCACCGAGTAATGCAAATAATGTGAAAGATGCAACCTCAGTAACACACATTGAGTAGATTTAAGGAAAGGAACCTCCAGAAAAGCCAATAGCTCTACCATTATTTTTGCCTTGGAATAAATAATAAAATTTTTTTCTGGGCTTAGAGTTCATGTGTAGTTTTAAAATTGTCAGGCTGCCAACAAGGCAGGAGGTCTAGCAGAAAAAATGGCCATGGTAGCCTGGTGGTTAGGGAAACGGACTCGTGGCCGGTGTGTCATGAGTCCAAGCTTAGTACCGCTGAAGACCCGCCGTATAGGGGAATGGGTGATGCTCGTTAAATCTGTCGATGTTCAAACGTCCTCATGTTCAAGTGGTGTGGAAGTTAAGAGAGCCAGCTCAGGTGTTGTCCTCGTCACTTGACCATGATTCTAAATTACGAGGTCCGTCGCCAAAAGCTTCCGAGCAGCTGAATAGTGCGACGTTAATATTCACTCACTCACTCACTTCAGTAGACAAACGATTTTATGATGATAAAAATGTTTGAAATGAAAATGGCAGTGATCCCACCTAGACGCAGTTACAGGTAACGGATATAGCGAAGATGGTTGGAACAAAGAAATGTGGCCAATTGTGGAATGATTGCGTGGCAAAAATGACGTCAACAAACGGCGATAGATGCCCTCATCGATAAGTGGTAGATGACCCGAAAGCCACTTCTATAGACATTTCGTGGCATAGAAAGGACACTCTTTTATGTTTAAACACTGACCAAAACCCTAACTTGTCAGGTAGTTGCTAGTGTCCTGCACTCACAACGTACTTTAAGAAGAATGTAACTGACACCTTAGCACAAACGATTCCGCTTGAAATGTTGCCTGAGTAGACGATAAAATATCATGGAGTCATATTTTCCGATGACTCATACTTCTGTTTCTCAAATGATAGTTTCCTTGTAGACTTGTGACACTGACTGATGACAAGTCGCATCCGGTAGCATCTACGGAACTCCACCTCACGACAACGTGGAATCATGATTTAGGGCATTATCACATTAAATATTGATTCTCATCTTGTTTATTTTTAGAGCACTGGCTCTGGTTTGTATTTGATACGTAGCGACCAATAAGAATTCCATCCCTTCGAAAAAATACCTAATTCCTTTAACAACAAAGTGATCCCCGATCGCTATCTATGCAGATCAGCCAACGTGCTTTGTAAAATGAACATACATTTCCACGCCACCATTTTGCCCAGATTTCTCACGGGATGAAAATAACATGGATGTCACTGGATGCTGCTAGCCAGCACCGTGTACAATAATACTCAAAATCACTGGCTGATGAGAATGAGAGTAACATTAACGTCACACAACAAAGCAACATGAATGCTATTGCCGGCGGATCTCATACTTTTCAACCTTGGTTAAGTGACGAGGATGGTACCACAGCTAGCAGCCCCTCTCCACCTCTTTAAGAAGCATCAGTTCCTTCTATACTGGGGAAGGGGTTGCACATCAATGGCAAATAAATAAAACACGACTCTCCGACCATGAGTTCGTGATTGTAATTACTAGACAACCGTGGCCACGATAAATGGCTGATAGAATATTGAGTTATCCCTTGGGACGCCATTCTTATACTCGTATAATCCGTACCTAGGCATTTTGTTTCGTTTATAGCCCTCTGTGATGGTCCTAAAACTTACTGAGATGATGTTTTCTTGCCCTGTTTTACGAATAAGATTTGAAATTATACACCACTTATTGTTTGTTACTGTCTCTTTTCGCAGAGTTCTTTATTTTCTGGAAACTTCGTTTTGAAGTTCTATTTTCAAAGTCACTTAGTACAAACAAAAAGGTACGAGAATAATTTAAGGTATCCGACTACGTTCGGAACCATGATTTTGCAAAAGCGTATAAATGAATAATATTTATGATATTTAGTGTCCCTTAGATTAGAAAATGTATGTAAAATAGTTTTAAGAATATTATTACAATTAAAAAATTATTTAAGTAGACTATTTGAACAAAAAACGAACATAGAATGACCAATTTTCAGAATATTCTCCTTTTGTGAAAAATGCATCTATTACAATAATATTTTACCTGCATATAGCTCAGACCTCTGTACAGAGGTTCAACTAGAATTTTTGAAATATATAACTTAGAAGTGGGTTTACACATGTTTTACGATAACAGAGGGGATAAAGTTTAAGAAAAAAAACGCCGAAAATTATTTCAAATGGTTGTAACTCTGAAAATAATATGAGCTTTTCAAAATTCATAGTTGAGTCTCTGTACAGATGTCTGATCTATACACAGGCAAAATATTATTATAAAAGAAACGTTTTTTCACAAAAGGAGAACATTTTGAAAAAAAAACATTATTCTAATTTTTTGCCGAAATATTGTATTTAAATAATTTTTTTATCAAAATGTCCTTAAAACCATTTTATACATGCATTCTAATCTAAGTGACACTAAATATGAAAAATATCTATGTATGCGCTTTTTTAAACTCACGGTTCTGAACCTAGTCGGATACCTTAAATGCATAATACTGAAATATAGAATTAACATTTAATGCTTTATGTGAACCTTCGGTTTCCTACCCAAGCAAATCTTTCAATTCTGGAAATGATCAAATTTTTAATTTCTTTATATATATATATATATATATATATATATATATATATATATATATATATATATATATATATATATATATATATATATATATATATATATACCGAGTTTAAATGATTATAGTCAAAAAAGACAGTTAAAATTGGGAATAACAGGAATGATTATATTCGAGTACTGTTGCACCGAAATGAGGGACTGCATAATTCTTGCATTGCATAATTTGACATTTTAGTTCTTGGTAATATTGGATTTTATTCTCGCATCTCTTAAAACACATTATAAGTACACTCAACAATCCTCACCGCATTTCTGCAGTTTTGATACTTCTAGATTCACGAATGACCTGCGACGAAGTTTCTAAAGTACAAGATGAGGCCTTACATGGACATGACTACCAACCTCTCTTCAATGCTCCTCAGGTTGCGATTCCAATGCCTTTTCAGTGGCGTAACGGAGAACACTTGCCCCCCCTGCAAAGTCAGGTTTTGGGCCCCCAAGTTGGATCTTACAAAGGGTAGGTACTTGGCGATAGTCAGGCTGTGGGCCCTCTAGAACCCTGCCCCCCCCGCGATGTGAGGGTTGCAGGGGTGTACGTTACGCCACTGGCCTTGGTTTACTTATATTCCGGATTTGTCTCCCATCGAGCACATGTGGTTCAACGTCTGAAAAATGACTGCTCATCGTATATTACTTGCTGGAACTCCCTTTCAACTTTCCAAACATGCGGAAGTACCGTTTTGGCTGACATATTATAAAAGAATTATCCGAATCATGTTTCCTTCTGTGATCAAAATGTGTCGCAATAGTGATTAACAGCCATAGCGGCTACAAAAAAGAAAAAAATTCTTAATATTCTTTGTTATTTCGTTGTTTTACAAAGTAAATTTTATTGAAAGATGTATATTTTTGGTTAATGAGAATATTTTTAAATTTAGCAAAATGCAAAAGTATTCCATCTTCATGTTTCTCAAGGTTGCCGCACTTTTTTTTCTTCAGAGTTTGTTGGATTTTATTTAATTTTGTTTAACTTTTTGCATATTGCAAGCCGAATTTAAAATATCTCATCTGAATTAAGTTTTAGTTGAATACATTAGGATTTCACAATATAATATAGAAATGCACTAAAATGATAATGGTTAAAGGTATTATAAAAATTTAATTGGCACACATTTAATATTTTAGATAATCTAAATATTTCGTTTAAATATTTTATTTACAATACTAAAGAGAAAATTCAATCAAACATTTAATTGTAGAATCTACTTTTTTAATAACATTTAATTAAATTAATTTCTTCTCATTTTTGTTTTTTTTAATACCTATATCTCCAAAACTACTTCGTTATAATCATATTTTTAAGAAGGGAATAATAAACGGTAACTACAAACACACACACACAAATATAATTTCTGTATTTAAAATAACACAGATAATATAACTATTGAAATATTTCAGACACGCAACATTTCAATGTAAACATGAATTGATTGTCAGAAATGACAGTACCGCGTAATTACTGTATCAAATATTGATTTGATATTACCCTAACAGATAGCGGGGGGACTTAAAAATCAGCTAAAAATTTGGGGAGGGGGAGGGGAAATGACTATGAAAAAGTTCTTTAATCGTATCAAAAGCCCATTTCAATTTATGTGATTGAAAAAATATTTATCGACAAAGTCCAAATGGGGTTTTATGTAACAATATCCTAATGGAGATATTCAAAAGCAATTTGGAAATGAAAAGTAGAGAGTATGGTGAAGAGACTATCAAAATGATATCAAGAAGTTAAGTCAACATAGACATAACTTTATTTTGTATTTCTCTCTGTACATTATATCAAATTATGCTATGTATATAAACACTGCCTATCTTATTAATATTATTATCTTACTATTACTATTATACTATCGAATGCAAAGAAATATTTTTTTTGTTTAAATATTCAAAACCGTAAGTTGTCTTTGTAGTTTCTTGTGCACAGTTGTATTCTTCATATTCTCTTTTTGTTTCTCCCTTCTTTTAATTTTCCAAAATGAAATTAATGAACACGCTTTTTTTAGATTAAATAATCTACCAATTGTATCGCTTTTATTCCGAAATTCTGAAGCTTTTTTTCTTGGTGTTATAGAACTTCTTTTAATTTTTGGAAAAATTTCGAGACAGCTGAAATGTGGGTGGAGTTTCACTATAAGTATTAACTTGTTAAAGTTAAAAGTTATTTTTATTAATGTTGCTTTAATTATCAGAAATAAAGTTAGAGAATCAGAAACTCTAATAAAATTTTTTCTTTTATGTTTGCTGTAAAAGTAATATAAATGATTTTTTCTATACAAACTAAGTTCGTAAAATGCATTATTCATACAAATTTTAAATTTTTTTTTATAATTTTATTTGAATTTCTCTAAGAAATTAACTTAATGGTTGCGAGAACTTTATAAAGACTGGTCAGGGATCTTCAGCTGTGAGTGACACAATCACTGAAAAAATGAGGTCAAAATTTATTTCAAAAGTAAAATGTCGCAATTGAGAATAAGACCTCAAGTAAGAGAATTCCAACTAGTATCTTTAATTTATGACCAACTGTTTCCTACACTTCTCACTTAACTGTAACTGAGTGCGCCAGACTTTCCACTCCTCACTTAACTGTAACTGAGTGCGGGAGATTTTCCCGCTTTCCTACCCCAACGGAAACTTTTTTTGGAACCGGTACGGGGACATTCTGAAAACTGAAACGCAACGGACGGACGCAAGGTCTTGTTCGCATCAATCCGCAGCACCTTCAAGGGTGTAATTTTCATTTAACCTCATTATTACCTTTTAGTGTAAACTTTAACTGTAAATATTTATTTTCTTGTAATATAAATTTAAGTACTATCTCCATCTCTGGCTATTATTCGGACTCAACCAACGGCACCATATGGAGGCACCGACGACATTCGTCAACGATTCAGAGAAACAAGAGATAAGTACTATTTTATATTTTCATTCAACGTTTGACTTTGGTTTCTCTTACTGATTCATTCCATCCATATTTCGTTTTATCAATTAATGGATGCCGAAACGGCTACAGTGCTTCGCGGCAGAGCGAAGGCTGCACTTACAAGAACTATAAATTTCATTGATAAAAATGATCAAACTTTTGACAAAAATGATATACGCAACAAGTTAGAGAAACTTGAATTAACTTATACGGAATTTGATAAAGCGGATGCTGCTTTACCTATCGAATCCTCTGAAATGGAAGAATTCGAAACAAAATATTACGAAACCAAAGCCAAGCTACAAAATATCTTAGAAAATTTATCTGTGAGAACATATGTATATAATGATAATTCTGATGTCTTTGAAAATGTCTCAAATATGAAATCTAGCAATTTTAAGTTACCAAAAATTAATATTGAGCGTTTTTCTGGTGATTATAAAAATTGGCCTTCATTTAAGGATTTATATGTATCATTGGTGCATGATAATATGTGTTTATCGAATATACAAAAGTTTCAATATCTCAGAGGTTTATTGCTGTCAGAACCAGCAAATATAATTAAGCATATTCCCATTACTGAAACGGCTTATAACGAGGCTTGGGAAAAATTATTAGCTCGTTATGATAAAAGAAGCAAATCATTTTTCACTCATTAAAACCTTCATGGAACAACCTTCTTTTGACGATACTAACTCTCACAACTTACGCAACATAGCAGACACTTCCGACGAAGTAATTAGAGGTCTTAAATCTATTGATACTAAAGCAGAGTCTAGAGAAGTATGGTTGATTTACATTTTGTTACAAAAGGTTGAACCTAAAACGCGCCAAGAATGGGCGCAATTCTCAAATAATATTGATTTTCCCACATTTGAAGCATTTATAGAATTTTAAATAACAGATGTACATGCTTAGAACTTTATAATGTTAGCGTTACTCATGAAAAACAACCTTATATTAATAAATCGAAATTTAACAATAGTTTAAAATGTTCTTGTTGTAAAATGAATCATCTTGTTTTCAAATGTTCTAAATTTAAAGAAATGTCTGTTAAAGAGCGTATACAACTTGTTAATAAACAAAAATTATGTATGAACTGTTTATCTGATAGGCACACTGAGTCACATTGTAATTCAACTTTTACTTGCCACTATTGTAAGAAAAAGCATCATTCGCTATTACATGATAATAATTTTAAAAATTTCGCAATGTCAGCAAATAAATATCATCGTGCTGAAGGTCAAAACCAGACAGGAAATGATACTAATCAAAGCAAAGAAGTTGCAGCTTCCGTGAACTCTATACAAACATGTTTTTCTTTATTACCAACTTTAAGCGTTAACATTAAAAATATTTTGGGGAGAACTGTCAAGTTCGAGTTACGGCGGACAGCGGAAGTGAATCAACATTCATTTCGGAAAAATGTTTAAAACTGCTAGGCCTGAAAGAAAAAACGCTAGATTTCAAATTAAAGGATTGCAAGATTCTAAAATCGCGATGACTAGAGGGTGTGTTGAAATAGATTTAGTATCGTTACATGACCCCAGGTCAAACTACCAGTTAAAGCATATGTTTTGGAAAACTAACTGCTCCGTTACCAACGGAAAAAATAAACGAAACACATTTCTCTCATTTAAAAAATGCCTGCTTAACGGATCCGAAATTTTTTATCTCAAACAATATCGATATGATTCTCGGATCTGACTACTTTTTTCTATTTTGCTTCCTGGGCAAATTACTTGCTCTCAAAGTAATTTAATCGCTCAAAAATTCCATTTTTGGTTTCCTAATTTCAGGCAAATTAACTGAGTCTTTAAACTCAAATTCAATGCTAAATCTTCACATTAATGGTACAAATATTGACAATCAATTAAAGCAATTTTGGGAATTAGAAGAAATTCCTAACGTAAAAGATAAATTATTAATTTCTGAAGAGCAATTTGTGGAAACACATTTTCAAAATACTTATGCATGTAATTCCGATGGACGCTTTGTTGTAAAACTTCCATTTTATAAATCAAATTCAGAATTGGGAGACTCAAAACCCGCAGCAATTTCTCGCTTATTAGCAATGGAGCGGAAATTTAAAAATAACCCAGAGTTTGAAAAACAATACAAAGAATTCATGAACGAATACGAATCGCTAGGTCACATGAGCTTAGTAAATTCCAGATCCCATACTTCCAAAGATCAGAATTTTTTACCGCATCACGCCGTTATCAAGCCATCCAGCCTTACAACAAAGTTAAGAGTAGTTTTTGACGCATCTTGCAAAACTACAAATGGTACGTCATTAAATTCTCTGCTAGAGTAGGTCCCAAATTACAAAGGGATATTTTTGAAATATTGCTTAATTTTAGAATTTCTAGAATTGTATTTACAGCGGACATTGAAAAAATGTACCGTCAAATTTTAGTAGCTGATGAAGATCAGAAATACCAACAAATTCTGTGGAGAAATAACTCTAGTGAAAACATTCGCACATACAAGCTAAAAACTGTCACCTACGGTTTAGCCTCAGCTTCCTTTTTGGCCACTAGGTGTATTAAGCAAATCGCTCTCGATGATAAAGATAATCCCAACCTCTCCCGAGTTTTACAGGAAGATATTTATATGGATGATTTACTATCGGGAGCAGATACGCCAAATAACGCAATCTCCATTTGCAAGGACATTGCTCATGTTTTGAGTACTCGCGGATTTCATTTAAGAAAATGGAATTCTAATTCCACCGAATTTCTCGCTCAATTTTCAGAACATAGTTCTCATGATGCACGAGTTGAATTTTCCAAAGATTCTAATGAAAGTTCTAAAGTATTAAGCTTATTTTGGAATTCATCCAATGACACTTTTGGTTTCCAACCATCGCTTGAACTTACACCACCACTCACAAAGAGACGTATTTTATCTGAATCTTCCAAAATTTTCGATCCTTTAGGACTTCTTTCACCTTGTACAGTATTCATGAAGATTTTTTATCAAAAACTTTGGCTTACAAAAACAGATTGGGATTCTCCCATTCCACAACAATTAACATAGGATTGGCTTAGGTTTCAAAAGGCCTTTAATGCCATCAACTACCTCACTGTTCCCAGATGGGTCATCCTTACAGCAGACAACATAGTAGAATTGCATGGTTTTGCAGATGCTTCTTCATTAGCTTATGCTGCTGCAATCTACTGTCGGCAGAAACACAACGGCAAAATAAAGGTTCAACTACTTGTATCAAAATTTAAAGTAGCCCCTGTCAAACAAGTTTCCATTCCTCGATTGGAGTTGTGCGGTGCACATTTACTATCCAAGCTATTTAAATCGGTCTTACGGACATTAAAATATCATACCTTTGATGTATTCGCTTGGACGGATTCTAAAATAGTTTTCTCCTGGCTGTCTGGTCATCCTCGCCAATGGAAAACTTTCGTAGCAAATAGAACATCTGAAATTATAGAAGTTCTACCTACAAAGCATTGGAGACATGTGCCTTCTAAGGAAAATCCCGCAGATATTGCATCCCGAGGTATTGATCCTAAATGCTTACCTGATTGCAAGTTATGGTGGCAAGGACCACCCTGGCTAAGGCTAGAAACTTCTAGTTGGCCCAAGGCTGAATCCAGTTGCGATGAGGCTTCGGATGAGGTGAAAGCGGAACAAAAATCAGTCTCCATCTTCAATCTGTTTACTCACACATCAAATGATGTAATTCTTGGTTTATTCGAACATTACTCTTCACTCACCAAAGTAATTCGCATTTTTGCTTATTGCCAAAGATTTATTAAAAACTGTAAAAAGATAGCATCTCAAGGATCATCGATAAGTTCATCCCATATTAATACTACTTCCCTTACCTTTTCGGAAACCAAAACCGCTGAAGAAACCATTATTCGTTGGGTTCAAGGTTTTTACTTTCAGGAAGAAATACGAAGCATTAAAAAACAGATTTCTCTGCCACCCAAAAGTCCATTACGTTCCCTCCATCCATTCATAGATGAACATGGTTTAGTACGGGTGGGAGGGAGATTGCAAAATTCCCAGCTTCCAATCAATTCCAAGCATCCTATCATACTTCCTTCTCAGCACAGTATTAGTGAACTCCTTATCAAGGAACAACACATTGCTCATTTACATGCTGGGCCGACTTTGTTAGCTCACGTTCTTCGACAGTCCCATTGGATCGTAGGAAGTAGAAAATTAATTAACAAATGTATTAGAAAATGCTTAAAGTGTAACAAATTCAAAACATCCACCACAACACCACAACTGATGGGCAATTTACCAAAACACCGTGCCACGCTGGAGAGACCTTTCTTCAGTTGCGGTATTGATTATGCTGGTCCTCTACTGATTAAATGCAACAAAGGTCGAGGGACTAAATCTACAAAGGGTTACATTGCTTTATTTGTATGCTTAGCAACTAAAGCTGTTCATATTGAAGCAGTCGGAGACTTAACAACTGATTCCTTCATAGCTGCACTTTGTCGTTTTAGTGCTCGTCGTGGTGCTCCCCGCCACATTTATAGCGACAATGGAACCAATTTTGATGGAGCTCGTCGAAAACTTGACGAAATAGGAAAGTTATGGCTTTCTTTACCAACTAATGAAGCCATCTCTTACTACTTATCCAAATCTTCAATAGATTGGCACTTTATTCCACCCTCATCACCACATTTTGGAGGTATTTGGGAATCAGGAATTCGATCCGTCAAATTTCATCTGAAGAGAGTATTGGGAGAAACCATATTAACTTTTGAAGAGTTAACAACCTTGCTCACACAAATCGAAGGATTACTAAATTCCAGGCCTCTCTCCTACGTTAATGACTCTGACATAGAATGCATATCTACGCTCACACCTTCACATTTTCTTACAGGTGATGTTCTTCTTTCAGTTCCAGAGGAGCTTCCTTCAACCTCCAACCACAGAGATCGTTGGGAGTTGCTACAGAACATCAAACGGGGCTTTTGGAAGAAGTGGAGTTCCGAATTTATCTCCTCCTTACAACCTCGCAAAAAATGGCAGGACGCACAACCAAACTTGAAGGAAGATGACATCGTATTGATCAAAGAGGAGGGTCCTCCTGGTACATGGCCAATGGCTCGAGTTCTTCAAGTGCATCCAGGCAACGACGGACTGGTTCGTGTTGCAACTGTGAAAACCCAAGACTCAGTGTTTAAACGACCTGTTCATAAACTTCAAAAACTTCCCATATATCCGAACTAGTTCGGATATAGGGTGGGAGTATGTTTCCTACACTTCTCACTTAACTGTAACTGAGTGCGCCAGACTTTCCACTCCTCACTTAACTGTAACTGAGTGCGGGAGATTTTCCCGCTTTCCTACCCCAACGGAAACTTTTTTTGGAACCGGTACGGGGACATTCTGAAAACTGAAACGCAACGGACGGACGCAAGGTCTTGTTCGCATCAATCCGCAGCACCTTCAAGGGTGTAATTTTCATTTAACCTCATTATTACCTTTTAGTGTAAACTTTAACTGTAAATATTTATTTTCTTGTAATATAAATTTAAGTACTATCTCCATCTCTGGCTATTATTCGGACTCAACCAACGGCACCACCAACATTGAAAGAATAGAAGACATTTCGAATATTGCACTTGTACATACTTGGGTGGTTGAATGTTAAGATTTGCTGTGACTTTAATTTATATTGAACTATGATAATTAGAATCCGGAGATTTTTGTAAATACAGTTGGACCTCTATCTAGCGAAGTCGCTAAATCTCAGTAAAAAGTTCGTTAAATGGAAAATTCGTTATATACAGGTTCATCTTTTAATATACTTTATGAACCACATAAAACAAACTTTAAATTCCTAAGCACACTATGCATTTAAAAAAGGAATTATTAACACCTTTTTTAAAATTAATGTATGTTTATTTTATATATCTTACCCATCAAAAAAGAAAGGAAGAAAGAAAGAAAAAATGCAAGGAAAACAAGAAAGTCGAAGAATTCATTATATTTTCAATATGAAAAAATAATTTTATCCAAAAATTGATTAATTTTAAGGATATTTTATAATTTAAAGCATACAAGTAATATTAAACATACATTATTTTATAATTAGAACACGGGGACACGGGAAAACTCTACTGAGGTTGAAATAGGATATCGAAGATGTTTCTAGTGAAATGGGCAATGGGAGTTAATGGTTGCACTTTTTGGATGAAACGTCTAGAACTGTATTGCTTCCGGTGAGTAAAGATCTAATAAAACCAGTTCAAAATTTATAGCTACCATAAAATGTGTGAAAGAGAGAATAACTTGAGATTTTTCTAGAAACACTTTAAAAAAAAGGGAGAACAAAAATTGAATCACAAAAGAAAACGTTCGTTATATAGAAAATGCACTTCACTATAGAGAGGTTATTTTACGAGAAAAAAATCGTGAAATGCTCAAAGTTCCAGGAAAAAGATCGCTATATAGAAAAATTCGCAATATAGAGGTTCGTTATATAGAGGTTCGACTGTAATTTTATATTTCTTAAATAAACAACATAATTTGTTGGATACATTTCTTGTGCATACATTTTTGGATATATAGTTTAATCAATCCAAAAGGTTTGAAAGTTGATTATAAAAATACATTGCGCAACGAAATGAAATAAAATGCCTCAGACACACATCAAAAACATATTTAAAATGTCAAATTATAACATTATTTATCATCACAGGAAAAAGAAAAACTATTTAAACCACCCATTAAAACCTTATGTGTTTATTACAGCTAATTTGTATTAAAACTACCAATTAAATAGCTGTCCTTTAGCAAATAATAAAAGACAATGTGTGTTTTCTACACTCTTCACTTAACTGTAACTGAGTGCGCCATACTTACCCGCTTTCCTACCCCAACGGAAACTTTTGAACCCCGTACCGGGACTATTCTGTAAACTGGAAACGCTACGGACAGACACAAGATCTTGTCCGCATCAATTTGCAGCACCTTCAAAGGTGTAATTTTCATTTAACCGCATTACTACTTTTTAGTGTAAACTTTAACTGTAAATATTTATTTTCTGCAATATAAACATATGTACTATCTCCATCTCTGGCTGTCATTCGAACTCAATCAACGACATCATTTGGAGGCACCGACGAGATTTTCAATGATTCAGAGAAACAAGAGATTAGTACTATTTAATATTTTCATTCAACGTTTGGTTTTGGTTTCTCTTACTGATTCATTCCGTCCATATTTCGTTTTATCAATTATAACGGACGCCGAAACGGCTACAGTGCTTCGTGGAAGAGCGAAGGCTGCACTTACAAACACTAAAAATTTCATTGACAAAAATTATATATACTCAACAAGTTAGAGAAACTTGAATTAACTTATGCGGAATTTGATAAAACGGATGCTGTGTATTACCTATCGAATCCTCTGAAATGGAACAATTTGAAACAAAATATTATGAAACCAAATCCAAGCTACAGAATATCTTAGAAAATTTATCTGTGAGAACATATATACATAATGATAAATCTGATGTTTTTGAAAATGTCTCAAATATGAAATCTAGCAATTTTAAGTTACCAAAAATTAATATTTAGCGTTTTTGTGGCAATTATAAAGATTGGTCTTCATTTAAAGATTTATATGTATCATTAGTGCATGATAATATGTGTTTATCAAACATATAAACATTTCAATATCTTAGAGGTTTATTGCTGTCAGAACCAGAAAACATAATTAAGCATATTCCTATTACTCAAACTGCTTATAACGAGGCTTGAGAAAAATTATTAGCTCGTTATGATCAAGAGAAGCAAATCATTTTTTCAATTATTAAAACATTCATGGAAGAACCTTCTTTTAACAATACTAACTCTAGCAACTTACGCAACATAGCAGATACTTCCGACGAAGTAATTAGAGGTCTTAAATCTATTGATACTAAAGCTGAGTCTAGAGATGTATGGTTGATTTACATTTTGTTACAAAAGGTTGATCCTAAAACGCGCCAAGAATGGGCGCAATTCTCAAATAATTTTCATTTTCCCACATCTGAAGCATTTATGGAATTTTTAAATAACAAATGTACATACTTAGAACTCTATAATGAAAGTTTTACTTATGAAAAACAACCTTATATTAATAAATCGAAATTTAACAATAGTTTAAAATGTTCTCGTTGTAAAATGAATCATCTTGTTTTCAAATGTTCTAAATTTAAAGAAATGTCTGTTAAAGAGCATAAACAATTTGTTAATAAACAAAAATTATGTATGAACTGTTTATCTGATAAGCATACTAAATAACATTGTAATTCAACATTTTCATGTCATTTTTGTAAGAAAAAGCATCATTCGCTATTACATGATATTAATTTTAAAAATTACGCAATGTCAACAAATAACTGTCATCAGGCCGATGGACAAAACTAGACAGGAATTGATACTAATCAAAACAAAGAAGTTACAGCTTCCGTGAACTCTATTCAAACATATATTTTTTACCAACTATAAGCGTTGACATTCAAAATATCTTGGGGGAGAACTGTCAAGTTCGAGTTATGACGGACAGCGGAAGTGAATCAACATTTATTTCTGAGAAATGTTTGAAATTGCTAGGTCTCAAAAGAAAAAACGCAAGATTTCAAATAAAAAGATTACAAGATTCTAAAATAGCGATGACTAAATGATGTGTCGAAATAGATTTAGTATCGTTACCTGACCCCAAGGTCAAACTACCAGTTAAAGCATATGTTTTGGAAAAACTAACTGCTCCGATACCGACGGAAAAAATAAATGAAGCACATTTCTCTCATTTAAAAAATGCCTGTTTAGCGGATTCGAAATTTTTTATCCCAAACAATATCGATATGATTCTCGGATCTGACTACTTTTTTTCTATTTTGTTTCCTGGGCAAATTACTTGCTCTCAAAGCAATTTAATCACTCAAAATTCCATTTTTGGTTTCCTAATTTCAGGCAAATTAACTGATTTTTTAAACTCAAATTCAATGCTCAATCTTCACATTAATGGTGCAAATATAGACAATCAATTAAAAGCAATTTTAGGAATTATAGAAGAAATTCTAACGTAAAAGATAAAATATTAACTTCTGAAGAGCAATTTGTGGAAACACATTTTCAAAATACTTATACATGTAATTCCGATGGACGCTTTGTTGTAAAGCTCCCATTTTATAAATCAAATTCAGAATTGGGAGACTCAAAACCCGCCGCAATTTCTCGCTTATTAGCAATGGAGCGGAAATTTAAAAATAACCCAGATTTTGAAAAATAGTACAAAGAGTTCATGAACGAATACAAATCGCTAGGTCACACGAGTTAGTTAAGTAAATTCCAATTCCCGTACTTCGACAAATATCTGAAATTTTTACCGCATCACGCCGTTATCAAGCCATCCAGCACTACAACAAAGTTAAAAGTAGTTTTTGACGCTTCTTGCAAAACTACAAATGGTACGTCATTAAATTCTCTGCTAGGAGTAGGTCCCAAATTACAATGGGATATTTTTGAAATATTGCTTAATTTTAGAATTCGCGAAATTGTATTTACAGCGGACACTGAAAAATGTACCGTCACATTTTAGTAGCTGATGAAGATTAGAAATACCAACAAATTCTTTGGAGAAATAATCTAATGAAAACAATCGCATATACAAGCTAAAAACTGTTACCTACAGTTTAGCCTCAGCTTCCTTTTGACCACTAGTTGCATTAAGAAAATCGCTCTCGATAATAAAGATAATCCCAACATATCACGAGTTTTACAGGAAGATATCTATATGGATGATTAACTATCAGGATCAGATACACAAAAACGCAATCTCCATTTGTAAGGACATTGCTCATGTTTTGATTACTTGCAGATTTCATTTAAGAAAATGGAATTCTAATTCCACCGAATTCCTCACTAAATTTCCAGACCAGGATAATGATACACGAGTTGAATTTTCCAAAGATTCTAATGATAGCTCCAAAGTATTAGGCTTATTTTGGAATTCCTCCAACGACACTTTTGGTTTCCAACCATCGCTTGAACTTACACCACCACTCACAAAGAGACGTATTTTATCTGAATCTTCAAAAATTTTCGTTCCTTTAGGACTTATTTCACCTTGTACAGTATTCATGAAGATTTTTTATCAAAAAATTTGGCTTACAAAAACAGATTGGGATTCTCCCATCCCACAACAATTAACAGAGGATTGGCTTAGGTTTCAAAAGGCATTTAATGAAATCAACTATCTCACTGTTACAAGATGGGTCATCCTTACATCAGACAAGACAGTAGGATTGCATCGTTTTGAAGATGCATCTTCATTGACTAATGCTGCTGCAATGTACTGTCGGCAAAAACACAACGGCAAAATAAAGGTTCAACTACTTGTATAAAAAACTAAAGTAGCCCCTGTAAAACAAGTTTCCATTCCTCGATTAGAGTTGTGCGGTGTACATTTACTATCCAAGCTATTTAAATCGGTCTTACGGACATTAAAACATTATACCTTTGATGTATTCGTTTGACGGATTCTAAAATAGTTCTCTCCTGGCTGTCTAGTCACCCTCGCAAATGGAAAACTTTCGTAGCAAATAGAACATCTGAAATTATGGAAGTTCTACCTACAAAGCATTGGAGACATGTGCCTTCTACTGAAAATCCTGCAGATAATGCATCCCGAGGTATTGATCCTAAATGCTTACCAGATGGCATGTTATGGTGGCAAGAACCACCCTGACTAAGGCTAGACACATCTAATTAGCCCAAGGCTGAATCCGGTTGCGATGAGAATTCGGATGAGGTAAAAGCGGATCAAAAAATCAAGCTCCATCTTCAATCTGTTTACTCACACATCAAATGATGTAATTCTTGGTTTATTCGAACATTACTCTTCACTCACCAAAGTAATTCGCATTTTTGCTTATTGCCAAAGATTTATTAAAAACTGTAAAAAGATAGCATCTCAAGGATCATCGATAAGTTCATCCCATATTAATACTACTTCCCTTACCTTTCGGAAACCAAAACCGCTGAAGAAACCATTATTCGTTGGGTTCAAGGTTTTTACTTTCAGGAAGAAATACGAAGCATTAAAAAACAGATTTCTCTGCCACCCAAAAAGTCCATTACGTTCCCCTCCATCCATTCATAGATGAACATGGTTTAGTACGGGTGGGAGGGAGATTGCAAAATTCCCAGCTTCCAATCAATTCCAAGCATCCTATCATACTTCCTTCTCAGCACAGTATTAGTGAACTCCTTATCAAGGAACAACACATTGCTCATTTACATGCTGGGCCGACTTTGTTAGCTCACGTTCTTCGACAGTCCCATTGGATCGTAGGAAGTAGAAAATTAATTAACAAATGTATTAGAAAATGCTTCAAAGTGTAACAAATTCAAAACATCCACCACAACACCACAACTGATGGGCAATTTACCAAAACACCGTGCCACGCTGGAGAGACCTTTTCTTCAGTTGCGGTATTGATTATGCTGGTCCTGTACTGATTAAATGCAACAAAGGTCGAGGGACTAAATCTACAAAGGGTTACATTGCTTTATTTGTATGCTTAGCAACTAAAGCTGTTCATATTGAAGCAGTCGGAGACTTAACAACTGATTCCTTCATAGCTGCACTTCGTCGTTTTAGTGCTCGTCGTGGTGCTCCCCGCCACATTTATAGCGACAATGGAACCAATTTTGATGGAGCTCGTCGAAAACTTGACGAAATAGGAAAGTTATGGCTTTCTTTACCAACTAATGAAGCCATCTCTTACTACTTATCCAAATCTTCAATAGATTGGCACTTTATTCCACCCTCATCACCACATTTTGGAGGTATTTGGGAATCAGGAATTCGATCCGTCAAATTTCATCTGAAGAGAGTATTGGGAGAAACCATATTAACTTTTGAAGAGTTAACAACCTTGCTCACACAAATCGAAGGATTACTAAATTCCAGGCCTCTCTCTACGTTAATGACTCTGACATAGAATGCATATCTACGCTCACACCTTCACATTTTTTCTTACAGGTGATGTTCTTCTTTTTCAGTTCCAGAGGAGCTTCCTTCAACCTCCAACCACAGAGATCGTTGGGAGTTGCTACAGAACATCAAACGGGGCTTTTGAAGAAGTGGAGTTCCGAATTTATCTCCTCCTTACAACCTCGCAAAAAATGGCAGGACGCACAACCAAACTTGAAGGAAGATGACATCGTATTGATCAAAGAGGAGGGTCCTCCTGGTACATGGCCAATGGCTCGAGTTCTTCAAGTGCATCCAGGCAACGACGGACTGGTTCGTGTTGCAACTGTGAAAACCCAAGACTCAGTGTTTAAACGACCTGTTCATAAACTTCAAAAACTTCTTGTATATCCGAACTAGTTCGATATAGGGTGGGATATGTTTCCTACACTTCTCACTTAACTGTAACTGAGTGCGCCAGACTTTCCACTCCTCACTTAAGTAACTGAGTGCGGGAGATTTTCCCGCTTTCCTACCCCAACGGAAACTTTTTTGGAACCGGTACGGGGACATTTGAAAACTGAAACGCAACGGACGGACGCAAGGTCTTGTTCGCATCAATCCGCAGCACCTTCAAGGGTGTAATTTTCATTTAACCTCATTATTACCTTTTAGTGTAAACTTTAACTGTAAATATTTATTTTCTTGTAATATAAATTTAAGTACTATCTCCATCTCTGGCTATTATTCGGACTCAACCAACGGCACCACCAACATTGAAAGAATAGAAGACATTTCGAATATTGCACTTGTACATACTTGGGTGGTTGAATGTTAAGATTTGCTGTGACTTTAATTTATATTGAACTATGATAATTAGAATCCGGAGATTTTTGTAAATACAGTTGGACCTCTATCTAGCGAAGTCGCTAAATCTCAGTAAAAAGTTCGTTAAATGGAAAATTCGTTATATACAGGTTCATCTTTTAATATACTTTATGAACCACATAAACAAACTTTAAATTCCTAAGCACACTATGCATTTAAAAAGGAATTATTAACACCTTTTTTAAAATTAATGTATGTTTATTTTATATATCTTACCCATCAAAAAAGAAAGGAAGAAAGAAAGAAAAAATGCAAGGAAAACAAGAAAGTCGAAGAATTCATTATATTTTCAATATGAAAAAATAATTTTATCCAAAAATTGATTAATTTTAAGGATATTTTATAATTTAAAGCATACAAGTAATATTAAACATACATTATTTTATAATTAGAACACGGGGACACGGGAAAACTCTACTGAGGTTGAAATAGGATATCGAAGATGTTTCTAGTGAAATGGGCAATGGGAGTTAATGGTTGCACTTTTTGGATGAAACGTCTAGAACTGTATTGCTTCTGGTGAGTAAAGATCTAATAAAACCAGTTCAAAATTTATAGCTACCATAAAATGTGTGAAAGAGAGAATAACTTGAGATTTTTCTAGAAACACTTTAAAAAAAAGGGAGAACAAAAATTGAATCACAAAAGAAAACGTTCGTTATATAGAAAATGCACTTCACTATAGAGAGGTTATTTTACGAGAAAAAAATCGTGAAATGCTCAAAGTTCCAGGAAAAAGATCGCTATATAGAAAATTCGCAATATAGAGGTTCGTTATATAGAGGTTCGACTGTAATTTTATATTTTTAAATAAACAACATAATTTGTTGGATACATTTCTTGTGCATACATTTTTGGATATATAGTTTAATCAATCCAAAAGGTTTGAAAGTTGATTATAAAAATACATTGCGCAACGAAATGAAATAAAATGCCTCAGACACACATCAAAAACATATTTAAAATGTCAAATTATAACATTATTTATCATCACAGGAAAAAGAAAAACTATTTAAACCACCCATTAAAACCTTATGTGTTTATTACAGCTAATTTGTATTAAAACTACCAATTAAATAGCTGTCCTTTTAGCAAATAATAAAAAAGACAATGTGTGTTTTCTACACTCTTCACTTAACTGTAACTGAGTGCGCCATACTTACCCGCTTTCCTACCCCAACGGAAACTTTTGAACCCCGTACCGGGACTATTCTGTAAACTGGAAACGCTACGGACAGACACAAGATCTTGTCCGCATCAATTTGCAGCACCTTCAAAGGTGTAATTTTCATTTAACCGCATTACTACTTTTTAGTGTAAACTTTAACTGTAAATATTTATTTTCTGCAATATAAACATATGTACTATCTCCATCTCTGGCTGTCATTCGAACTCAATCAACGACATCATTTGGAGGCACCGACGAGATTTTCAATGATTCAGAGAAACAAGAGATTAGTACTATTTAATATTTTCATTCAACGTTTGGTTTTGGTTTCTCTTACTGATTCATTCCGTCCATATTTCGTTTTATCAATTATAACGGACGCCGAAACGGCTACAGTGCTTCGTGGAAGAGCGAAGGCTGCACTTACAAACACTAAAAATTTCATTGACAAAAATTATATATACTCAACAAGTTAGAGAAACTTGAATTAACTTATGCGGAATTTGATAAAACGGATGCTGTGTATTACCTATCGAATCCTCTGAAATGGAACAATTTGAAACAAAATATTATGAAACCAAATCCAAGCTACAGAATATCTTAGAAAATTTATCTGTGAGAACATATATACATAATGATAAATCTGATGTTTTTGAAAATGTCTCAAATATGAAATCTAGCAATTTTAAGTTACCAAAAATTAATATTTAGCGTTTTGTGGCAATTATAAAGATTGGTCTTCATTTAAAGATTTATATGTATCATTAGTGCATGATAATATGTGTTTATCAAACATATAAACATTTCAATATCTTAGAGGTTTATTGCTGTCAGAACCAGAAAACATAATTAAGCATATTCCTATTACTCAAACTGCTTATAACGAGGCTTGAGAAAATTATTAGCTCGTTATGATCAAGAGAAGCAAATCATTTTTTCAATTATTAAAACATTCATGGAAGAACCTTCTTTTAACAATACTAACTCTAGCAACTTACGCAACATAGCAGATACTTCCGACGAAGTAATTAGAGGTCTTAAATCTATTGATACTAAAGCTGAGTCTAGAGATGTATGGTTGATTTACATTTTGTTACAAAAGGTTGATCCTAAAACGCGCCAAGAATGGGCGCAATTCTCAAATAATTTTTCATTTTCCCACATCTGAAGCATTTATGGAATTTTTAAATAACAAATGTACATACTTAGAACTCTATAATGAAAGTTTTACTTATGAAAAAAACCTTATATTAATAAATCGAAATTTAACAATAGTTTAAAATGTTCTCGTTGTAAAATGAATCATCTTGTTTTCAAATGTTCTAAATTTAAAGAAATGTCTGTTAAAGAGCATAAACAATTTGTTAATAAACAAAAATTATGTATGAACTGTTTATCTGATAAGCATACTAAATAACATTGTAATTCAACATTTTCATGTCATTTTTGTAAGAAAAAGCATCATTCGCTATTACATGATATTAATTTTAAAAATTACGCAATGTCAACAAATAACTGTCATCAGGCCGATGGACAAAACTAGACAGGAATTGATACTAATCAAAACAAAGAAGTTACAGCTTCCGTGAACTCTATTCAAACATATATTTTTTACCAACTATAAGCGTTGACATTCAAAATATCTTGGGGAGAACTGTCAAGTTCGAGTTATGACGGACAGCGGAAGTGAATCAACATTTATTTCTGAGAAATGTTTGAAATTGCTAGGTCTCAAAAGAAAAAACGCAAGATTTCAAATAAAAAGATTACAAGATTCTAAAATAGCGATGACTAAATGATGTGTCGAAATAGATTTAGTATCGTTACCTGACCCCAAGGTCAAACTACCAGTTAAAGCATATGTTTTGGAAAAACTAACTGCTCCGATACCGACGGAAAAAAATAAATGAAGCACATTTCTCTCATTTAAAAATGCCTGTTTAGCGGATTCGAAATTTTTTATCCCAAACAATATCGATATGATTCTCGGATCTGACTACTTTTTCTATTTTGTTTCTGGGCAAATTACTTGCTCTCAAAGCAATTTAATCACTCAAAATTCCATTTTTGGTTTCCTAATTTCAGGCAAATTAACTGATTTTTTAAACTCAAATTCAATGCTCAATCTTCACATTAATGGTGCAAATATAGACAATCAATTAAAGCAATTTTAGGAATTATAGAAGAAATTCCTAACGTAAAAGATAAAATATTAACTTCTGAAGAGCAATTTGTGGAAACACATTTTCAAAATACTTATACATGTAATTCCGATGGACGCTTTGTTGTAAAGCTCCCATTTTATAAATCAAATTCAGAATTGGGAGACTCAAAACCCGCCGCAATTTCTCGCTTATTAGCAATGGAGCGGAAATTTAAAAATAACCCAGATTTTGAAAAACAGTACAAAGAGTTCATGAACGAATACAAATCGCTAGGTCACACGAGTTAGTTAAGTAAATTCCAATTCCCGTACTTCGGACAAATATCTGAAATTTTTACCGCATCACGCCGTTATCAAGCCATCCAGCACTACAACAAAGTTAAAAGTAGTTTTTGACGCTTCTTGCAAAACTACAAATGGTACGTCATTAAATTCTCTGCTAGGAGTAGGTCCCAAATTACAATGGGATATTTTTGAAATATTGCTTAATTTTAGAATTCGCGAAATTGTATTTACAGCGGACACTGAAAAAATGTACCGTCACATTTTAGTAGCTGATGAAGATTAGAAATACCAACAAATTCTTTGGAGAAATAATCTAATGAAAACAATCGCATATACAAGCTAAAAACTGTTACCTACAGTTTAGCCTCAGCTTCCTTTTTGACCACTAGTTGCATTAAGAAAATCGCTCTCGATAATAAAGATAATCCCAACATATCACGAGTTTTACAGGAAGATATCTATATGGATGATTAACTATCAGGATCAGATACACCAAAAAACGCAATCTCCATTTGTAAGGACATTGCTCATGTTTTGATTACTTGCAGATTTCATTTAAGAAAATGGAATTCTAATTCCACCGAATTCCTCACTAAATTTCCAGACCAGGATAATGATACACGAGTTGAATTTTCCAAAGATTCTAATGATAGCTCCAAAGTATTAGGCTTATTTTGGAATTCCTCCAACGACACTTTTGGTTTCCAACCATCGCTTGAACTTACACCACCACTCACAAAGAGACGTATTTTATCTGAATCTTCAAAAATTTTCGTTCCTTTAGGACTTATTTCACCTTGTACAGTATTCATGAAGATTTTTTATCAAAAAATTTGGCTTACAAAAACAGATTGGGATTCTCCCATCCCACAACAATTAACAGAGGATTGGCTTAGGTTTCAAAAGGCATTTAATGAAATCAACTATCTCACTGTTACAAGATGGGTCATCCTTACATCAGACAAGACAGTAGGATTGCATCGTTTTGAAGATGCATCTTCATTGACTAATGCTGCTGCAATGTACTGTCGGCAAAAACACAACGGCAAAATAAAGGTTCAACTACTTGTATAAAAAACTAAAGTAGCCCCTGTAAAACAAGTTTCCATTCCTCGATTAGAGTTGTGCGGTGTACATTTACTATCCAAGCTATTTAAATCGGTCTTACGGACATTAAAACATTATACCTTTGATGTATTCGTTTGGACGGATTCTAAAATAGTTCTCTCCTGGCTGTCTAGTCACCCTCGCAAATGGAAAACTTTCGTAGCAAATAGAACATCTGAAATTATGGAAGTTCTACCTACAAAGCATTGGAGACATGTGCCTTCTACTGAAAATCCTGCAGATAATGCATCCCGAGGTATTGATCCTAAATGCTTACCAGATGGCATGTTATGGTGGCAAGAACCACCCTGACTAAGGCTAGACACATCTAATTAGCCCAAGGCTGAATCCGGTTGCGATGAGAATTCGGATGAGGTAAAAGCGGATCAAAAATCAAGCTCCATCTTCAATCTGTTTACTCACAACATCAAATGGTGTAATTCATGATTTATTCGAACACTGCTCTTCACTCACGAAAATAATTCGCATTTTTGCTTATTGCCAAAGATTTATTAAAAACTGTAAAAAGATTGCATCTTCTCAAGGATCATCTATCAGTTCATCCCATATTAATACTACTTCACTTACCTTTTCGGAAACCAAAACTGCTGAAGAAATCATCATTCGTTGGGTTCAAGGCTTCCACTTTCATGAAGAAATACAAAGCATTAAGAAACAGATTTCTAGGCCACCCAAAAGTCCATTACGTGCCCTCCATCCATTCATAGATGAACATGGTTTAGTACGGGTGGGAGGAATATTGCGAAATTCCCAGCTTTGATTCAATTCCAAGCATTCTATCATACTTCCTTCTCAGCACACTATTAGTGAACATCTTATCAAGGAACAACACCTCGCTCATTTACATGCTGGCCGACTTTATTAGCTCACGTTCTTCGACAGTCCCATTGGATCGTAGGAAATAGAAAATTGATTAATAAATGTATTAGAAATTGCTTCAAATGTAACAAATTCAAAATATCCAACATAACCCCACAACTGATAGGCAATTTACCAAAACACCGTGTCACGCTGGAGAGACCTTTCTTCAGTTGTGGTATTGATTATGCTGGTCTTGTACTGATTAAGTGCAACAAAGGTCGGGGGACTAAATCTACAAAGGGTTACATTGCTTTATTTGTATGCTTAGCAACTAAAGCTGTTCATAATGAAGCAGTCGGATACTTAACAACTGATTCCTTCATAGCTGCACTTTGTCGTTTTAGTGCTCGTCGTGGTGCTCCCCGCCACATTTATAGCGACAATGGAACCAATTTTGATGGAGCTCGTCGAAAACTTGACGAAATAGGAAAGTTATGGCTTTCTTTACCAACTAATGAAGCCATCTCCAACTACTTTTTCATTAGATTGGCACTTTATTCCACCCTCATCACCACATTTTGGAGGTATTTGGGAATCAGGAATTCGATTCGTCAAATTTCATTTGAAGAGAGTGTTGGAAGAAACCATATTAACTTTTGAAGAGTTAACAACCTTGCTCACACAAATAGAAGGATTACTATATTCTAGGCCTCTCTCATACGTTAATGACTCTGACATAGAATGCATATCTACACTCACACCGTCACATTTTCTTACGGGTGATGTCCTTCTTTCAGTTCCAGAGGAGCTTCCTTCAACCTCCTACCACAGAAATCGTTGGAATTGCTACAGAATATCAAACGTGGCTTTTGGAAGCAGTGGAGCTCCGATTTCCTCTCTTCCTTACAACTTTGCAAGAAATGGCAAGACGCACAACCAAACTTGAAGGAAGATGACATCGTATTGATCAAAGAGGAGGGTCCTCCTGGTACATGGCCAATGGCTCGAGTTCTTCAAGTGCATACAGGCAACGACGGACTGGTTCGAGTTGCAACTGCGAAAACACAAGACTCAGTTCTCTAACGACCGGTGCATAAACTTCACAAACTTCTTGTATATCCGAACTAGTTCAGATATAGGGTGGGGATATGTTTTGTACATTCCTCACTTAACTGTAACTGAGTGCGCCATACTTAGCCTCTTTCCTACCCCAACGGAAACTTTTAAACCCCGTACCGAGACTATTTTGTAAACTGGGACGCAAGGTCTTGTCCGCATCAATCCGCAGCACATTCAAAGGTGTAATTTTCATTTAACCGCATTACTACCTTTTAGTGTAAACTTTAACTGTAAATATTTATTTTCTGCAATATAAACATATGTACTATCTCCATCTCTGGTTGTTATTCGAACTCAACCAACGGCATCAATGTGCTTAAGGAGAATGATTATTTTCATAATCATGATGTTTCAAAAGTATTTAAATGAGCAATTTTTTATCATATTCAGTGTCATGTCACTTAAATCAGAATACACGTTTAAAATTAATTGCTTTAAGAATATTATTAACATAAAAGAAATATTTAAACGCAAGAAAAACAATTACATAACTTCAAAAAATTTACCTTTTATGAAAAAAATGTTCCTATAATAATAACACAGTGGTGGCAAAAAGTCCTGAACACACTCATTTTTTTGCGTAATTTTTGTGTTTGAGTTCATTTTTTCGTTATGAAATCATCGCACTATCTTAAATATTGTTATTGAATTTAATGTATCTTTTCATGCTGATTTCAAATCTGTTTGTAGATTTTATCTAAAAAAATTGTTTCATTGATATGTTGAAAAGATCTTGACAAGAAAGCACAAGGTCACTGTAAGAATGAGTGAGTGTGTTTTCCACCAATGAAATGCTCCGTTATTTCAACCAATCAGAGAGTAGTAGCGATAAAGGGCTGAAAGAAAAAGGTGAAACGTAGTTTATTGTATTGAATGCAGTTGTGTGCTTGTGGAAAATAGTGTATTGAAAGATATTTGCAGTGCATTTGTGGAAAATATTGGAATTATGGCTAAATTTTCATATCTGCCTGAGAATAAAAGGTACAAAATAATACATTTGACGGAAGAAGGTTATTCTATGTGCCAAATTGTTGCTAAAGTACCATGTGAAATTTCTACTGTTGTGAGAACTTTGGAAAGATTTTCTGAAACAAAGTTTATTGCGGACAGGGGGCGATCAGGACCACCAAGAAAAACATCCTTACGTGAAGACAGGTTATTTCTTTCAAACAGAAAGCTTAATTCCTCGCAAATTTTGAAACAATGGACTTTGACATCAAATGTGAGTGTGTGCTCAAGAACTGTTAGAGGAAGACTGTTGGAAATTGGGTTACGAGGCTGTAAAGCACGCCCAAAACCATTTCTGACTGAATTTCAACGCAAGAGGCAAATGATGTGGGCAAGGGAACATTCATTATGGACTATTAAATACTGGGAAAAGGTAATATTTAGTGACGAGAGTCAGTTTTGTATTTCTGGCAAACAAAGTAGTGCCTATGTAAGACGACACACTCATGAGGAACTCAGCCCTCAGTGTCCGAAGCCCACAGTAAAGTATCCGAAAAAAGTGATGGTATGGGGTTGGATGTCTTCTCATGGTGTTGGAAGACTTCACATCGTTAGCGGAACAGTGAAAGCCATGGATTACATTGAAATACTACAAAATAAATGGCTACCAACTGCGAGATACCTTTTTGGGAATCAGTCATGGATTTCTCAGGACGATAACGCCCCTTACCATCGTGCAAAGATAGTCCAGAAATGGTTGAAAGACCATACTGTGAATAGAATGAACTGGCTAGGACAGTCTTCCGACCTTAATCCAATAGAGATTTTATGGTTTAAAATTGGTTATGAAATTTCAAAGAAAAACCTTCAAACAAACGTGAATTAATTGAAGCTTTAATATTTTCCTTCAACCATATTGTCACGAAAGATCTTCTTTTGAAATTGGTGCATTCCATGCCAAAAAGATGTAGAGCCGTAATTAAAGCAATGTAATTTTCAAAATGCTTATCAAATATACCGTATTTGTCAATTTTCGTGTTATTTTTCTTTGCATATTATGTTATTCTATATTGTTTTATTCTGCACATATTTCACATTATTGTGTTCAGGCAGCTTTACTACAAAAAATATTTTAGTCATTAAGAAAATAGTAGTGAATTTGAAATCAGCATAAAAAGTACATTAAAATCAATAACAATATTTAAGATAGTGCGATAATTTCACAACGAAAAATGAAGTCAAACACAAAATTTATGCTAAAAAATGAGTGTGTTCAGGACTTTTTGCCACCACTGTATTTTGCTGTAAGTAATTGAGAGTTCTGTGTCAAGCCTGTGCAAAGAGTTTTGAAATATATACTTTAGAGGAGTGGGTTTACTCATATTTTAATAAATCTGATTAGAGGAATTAAAAAACAATACTGGCTATTATTTCAATTAATCATATTTCTGGATATAGTGTGAATTTTGGAATATTCTGAATTGTTCTGTATATAAGTCTATTATGTTTGTAATATATTTATAGACAGAATATTATAAATGTCGAAGCAATTTTCATGCAAGAGAATGTTCTGAAAATATGTTGTTCTTTCTTCACGTTAGCCAAAAAAATTGCTTTTAAATAATTTTTCTTGTACTAATATTCTTAAAACAAATTTAAATGCATATTCTGAATATAAATCACGGTTCTGAATATAGTCACCTTAATAACGTCTTTATCAAGGTAAGGTACATACGATTGAACTCACATTTTTATAAATATAACCATTTCACCTGTAGAAAATATCCCTTAAATAGCAATTTAAATTTTTAAAGATGTAATGAATATTTAAAAGAATCCTGTTAATGGATGGAAAGTGCAGAAATTTTCTGTTCAGAAATTTTAGGGAAAAGTACGAAAGCAATATTTCATCAGGAAATTATTAAATTGAAGTACACTGTTGTTTGTAAAAAATGCAACACCATGAAGCAATCATGTGAATTAAGTGAACTTTGCAGCAAATATCAATTTTAGGACGTTACATAAAATTGTAAAGTTTCAGAGCCACCGCGCATGCACGGCGTGCGCAGCACCCTCTGAACTGATGCTGAAAGCGTATAAATAGGGGGCCGTAGGGGGACGTTGAAAAAAGTTAATGATTATTTGTTAATGGCAAACGTTTAGTGAGACTTAAGTATGGGTCCACGACGAAATAAGCAGAAACTCCAGCAACTTACGGAGTTTGAACGGGGGAAGATTATCGACCTTCAAGAAGGAGGATTTTCTTATCACGCGATAGGAGCTCGTGTGCAGCGGAACATTTCCACAGTGATACGAGTTTAGAAGCAGTGGACTAACGAGCACCGAACAACTCGAAAAACTGGCAGTGGAAGACGGAAGGTGACGTCAGCGCGCGACGATGGACACCTGCTCCGCATGGCGGTGAATGACCGTATAGCTTCCTCTAGGCAGTTGGCAGCACGTTGGTTTACTGCTACAGGTGTACTAATGTCGGCTTCGTCAATTCGTCGACGTCTGCTGCATTATGGATTTTGTGCAAGGGTGCCTTTATACAGGATCCCCCTCAGGGCAAACCATCGACGGCTGCGTCTGCAATGTGCTCATGAGCACAGAGTCTGGCAAGCTGATTGGTACCAAGGTGTCTTTTCAGATTAATCACGCTTCACACAATTTGTGGGACCATGATGGCTGCATTCGTGTTAGACGCTGTGCCGGTGAATGCTGCCTTTCAGAGTGCGTTATCGAACGACATAGTGGCCTAACACCCGGAGTTATGGTTTACTTTGTGATTTCGTATCAAGGACGATCTAATTTGCTACGAATTGAGGGTAATCTCAATTGCAAAAAGTACCTCCGTGAATTGCCGAAGTCGATCCCTTCATTCAAGGCATCCCTGGAGTTATCTTTCAGTAGGATAATGCACGCTCACATGTTGCAAAGACTGTTCGAGACTTCTGTTCAACCTAACAGATGCATCTTCTTCCTCAGCCTGCTTATTCGCCGGATATGTTGCCTATTGAGCACGTGTGGAATTTAGTTGGTCTGTGTCTCGCTCGTGATCCGCATTCTTCTAAAGACGAACTTTTGCTGTGCATACAAGCAATATGGAATTCTTTTCCACAAGCAGGCATTCAAAATCTGTTCGAATACATGCCAAGCCGCATAGCAACATTTACTTAAGTGCGTGGTGGCTACACCAAATACTGATTTCAGACACTTAACATTGCTTTTTTTGCTTTGAAAATTTCGTCATTTATTTGTACAAATTCAAGTCATTTGTGAATTAAATTTCATTCAATTCTGATGATTCCTTCATGGTGTTGCATTTTTTACAAACAGTAGTTTAGTTACAGCACAAAATACGACACATTGATTAAAGTTAAAATTTTATGAATGATTTCAACATTCTTTGAAGTAAATGGGGACCATTTTTCATGAATTTAATATTATAAAATTGATTAGCGTTCTATTATTCCAACCTTCATAAAATTCCGTTAAAATATAAAGGAACTCCACTCCCTCTTGTCTAATTTTTGCAACATTTTAAAAATAATTTTTGTGAATGGTTGTGCTTTCAAAATTTTCTTATCAGAAAATACATTGACCTACAACAGCTATATTTTGAATAGAATGCATGACCTGTACCTTTTTTGCTGAGCATTCGTCCATTTTATATATTTAGTCCATAAATACAAAACTATTTTATAAAAAGATTATCATAATTTTAGATTTTGTTTTAGAAATACAGTTTCTATATACTAAGCTAAGTTATAAATGTTGAAAGCATAAAGTTTTATAGAACTTTATACTGATCTTATTTAACGAATTATTGAAGAGTAATTAAGAAATTTGTAAAGTAAGAACTATCAGCTTTTCTCCTTTGACTTCAGTTACCATTGTATTTTTTATATAAAGTATTTTTATTGGCTTGTGGTTTCCTACAAATGGTGCATTTAATTAAAACTTTTTTATGAAAACTACTCAAATCTGATTTCTGCAATTTTTAGAGTTAATAACCATCTTTCTTGTTTTTAATACAATACCTAGTAATAACTGCTAGTTTATTTATATATTTTATTTTTTCATGCCTAATGTTGCATAGTAAATTTTTAAAAATGTTTATAAATAATCAAGTACTCCATGCATAGATTTAAATACAGTCGGACCTCGATTTAACGATTTCATTGGGACCGAACATTTTACTCATTAATTCAGGATTAAGTGTAATATAGTATTTGCTGATATTACAGTATCGTATTTACAATATTATTTGTAATATTATAATTTATAATACAAATTTTTTACACATACCTATTGGGATTTCTATAAGCAACAACACAAAAAAATCCATAGTTAGACACCTTTTATTTAACTAAAAATATTATTACGCACCAGTTAATTAGAAATTTTAAAATATTGACTGATTCATATTTAAAAATCTTTTTGATTCCTAAATCGAAAGAGTTCTTTTTTGACTTTAGGTAGAAAAGAAAATACTGCGTTACTCACGTCCTGCTGGTGAAGTATGTTTTAAGTTTCCAAACAATGCAAAGCATTAGAAAATGTAACAGATTTGATTGGAGTTTCCTTGTCAATTTTTGCATCAGAATAGTTATACATTGGTTCCGACAAATCAACAATATCTTCAACTTCATTTGCACAGATAGGCAGTTCATCATCAAATGCAACACAATCGTTAAAATTTAAAGTATCCCCTGTGTTGTGGATTGGATGAGATAACAGAATTAATTCCTTGTTCCTATTCAAAATTCACTCGATAGGTTACACTCACGACTCATCTGCATATATAAAGTCTAATAATGGTAGGCGCCCTTTCCTGTCGAAATTTTCTTTACTCAAGAAAAGTTTTTTCCAGTTCCGGGCAAAACGAGTACATCATTTGATTTAAAAAAAATCCAATTTTTTATTGAAATTTAATAAAATGTTCAGCTATTGAAATAATTCGTTAATCCGGATTTTATTATTCCTTTAATAGGAGGACTTACCTTCATTTTAATACAGAAAAGTGAAAAATTCGGTAAATCACGAAATACGTTAAATACAGGTTAGTTAATAGGAGTCTTACTGTATTTTAAATGTATAATATTGCTTCTTTTTAAAAATGCATATTAGATAAGAAGACCCGTGTTAAAATAATAAAGAAAGTAAAAAGAGAGAGAAATAATTTTATCGAACCGTGTAAATGAGTAAGGGCATCGTAAAGTTTTATTACTAAAAATAGCTGAAATACCTGGGAGAGAGTTTGCTCTACGCATTAATTGATCCTTGTATATATGATGCTATGAATTACATCGATTTGTATGATTTCAGGAAACCATAATTTGAAGTAACTCTCAGTATGGAGACAATATAGGCTGCCAATCAGATTAAGTTCCTTCATTAGAGTAGTACTTTTCTTGATTTAATATTTAAGAATGTTATAAAGTAAATTAAATCATGCGATATTATACTGAATATTGTGTGCTTGAAGTATTCTAGAAAAAATATCTTATTTAGATATCTGCTTTGTTAAGAAAATATCCACTTCTTCTCTCTCTTGAATTGATTACGTCATTTTTGCATGCCGAAGAAAAATTTGCTAAATTTTCTCTTAACTCATTTATCCGAATGTTATCGGAGACTTCATTGTTATTATCAAGTGAGTGACATTCTCATGGCTTGGATTATTAATCATCTTCAGTGCCATTTTCCTCTTTTCTGCTCCATTTCTTCTCGCATTATGATGCTGATACATGATTCTTTATTTTTGATTCAGCCTTTCCTTAGCGTTTTTGGAACAAGGGGAAATAAAAAAAAAGGAAACAGATACATGTATGGCAGATTTAGGACCAGCTTTATTGAATAGATGATTGCAATAACATAAGAAATAAGTTGTTTAGTTAATGTGTTCTTGTATATTTGTAAATATTTTTGTACGAATAATGGTATTTATTTATTCTTTTACGTTTTGTTCAACATGCAGTATTATGTAGTATATAAATAATATTTTGTTTTATTTTGTTTTAGATGTTTCTCACTAAACGACAGTATACGTAAAATTGGTATTTCAGTTAATTTGCAATTTCTTTGTCTATCAGTAGCACTATATAATACCAGGCTTAGAAAATTAAAGTTTGTCACAATGGTTATGCAAAAGAAAATCCTTTTAAAACTTGACAGAATAAATACAATACAGGTATGAAAGGAAAAAAAATTGAAGAGAAAATTTAAAGAGAAATAAAAACAGTTAAAGCGGATAAAAAGAAAGAATAAATATTTTAAAATATTAAATATGCAAGAGAGAACAATCAAAATGAAATATTAAATTCAAAATAAAATAGTTTTTTTTCATTCCGAAAAAAAATAACTTAACACTTTTAAGGAAAAAAATAATGTGAAATTGTTAAAACTGTATTTAAATATATTTTTCTATTTTGTCCTTACTTCTTAATACTAGTTAATAAACACTAACTGTTGTTGAAAACACTTAATGCAACTTTTAAATATTTTCAACATATTACAGTTTTTCTTTTATGTGTATATATACTCATGGACAAAACAATTAGCGCACAAAGAAGGAGTCGTCAAAATGAAACGAAATTTTACATGCGTAATGACTACTTTGATATAAGTAAATAATTAGAAAATCAAAGAAAAAAGATCATTTATTTCAGAGAAAAAGGCAAATGAATAGAGGATTTAATACCCTGTTGAACACCCTATAGCGCGAATGCAACGCCGTCCCAAATGATCCCGGATATGCTCGATTGGAGACAAATCAGGGGATCGGCAGGCCAAGGAAGGGTAGTAACAGTGCGTTGACACCCTTGAAATGTGAGGCTAAGAATTGTGGTGTTGAAAAATGGCTCCTGGGAGCCATTGCATGAGTGGCAACACATGTGATTGCAGGATGTCATGGACATACCGTTGGGCTGTTAAGGTGCCACAGATCAATACTAGGGGTGAACGTGTATTTAGGGAAATGGCACCCCATGCCATCGCACCAGCTGTTAAAGCGGTGTGTCGCTGTAAAGCAAAGGTAGGATTGAGGCGTTCACCAAGGGGTCTCCACACACGAACACGATTGTCATCACTGCTGAGATTGAATCTGGATTCGTCGCTAAAAACGGCCTGGTTCCATTCCGCTGCAGTTCAGTTTCCTCGTGCACAGCACCACTCCAAACGGAGGCGCCAATGAGTGGGCGTCAAAGGCAGCACACGTAAAGGGCGCCACAATCCCAAATGTCCTTCAGCCAGGTGCCTTCCTATGGTTTGAGAAGACACAGGGACCTCTATTGATGGTGCTACCTGTGCCATCCAGGCACAGGTAGCACCTTCATTGGCTGTACGCTGGCTGTACGAAGCAGTTGGCTGTACGCTATATATATATATATATATATATATATATATATATATGTAATAATTCCCTCTAGCATTCTTTTTATTAACTCTTTTAATAATATTGAAATAATCTTTTAATTATTTGGTTCTACACTGACACCCTGATTTTAATCTTAATCGAGTACTCGTATTGCATCAGACATCCCAATCCCGCCCATTCTATCCAATCAGAGCTGTTATTACGTCATAAGTACTTGCACTATAAAAGCCGATGTCTCTGGAAACCTCTCTCTCTCGCTCGTTGCTGTGTAGTCATGTAACCGGCTGCAGCGCGTTTTGTGTGCGTCTTTGTCTGTGTTGTGTGTCCATGTTTGCTTCTTGTATGTGTAATGCCGTCTCTACTGGATTTTAATGTGTTCCCGCATGTGAATAAAAAAGGAATTTCGATTTCCATTAGTGCCTCTTCGATACTACTCTACTCGACCATGCTCCACGTAACATAGAAAATCACACCACCGGCCACGCCCAACCATTGGTTCTCCATTATTTAATCAACCTCTCGCCACGTCTTAAGATATACTTACCACTCAACGAAATTGTTCTAGAGGTATTTCATATATATATATATATATATATATATATATATATATATATATATAAAGCGAGAAGAGAAATAGTCAAATAGTCAAATACTCAGTATTATAATTATATATTACTTAGTATCGTATATAAATTCTTGCATCTCATAAATTTTGACATATTTTATTGTCTGGAAAGTATTCAATTCCTGTTATTCTTGCTAATGTTATATTCATTGCGTATTTATAAGTATAAACGGAATTTTTCCAACTGTTAAAATACCTTTTATTTGAAAATCTAATCTAAATAATTTTTTACACGATATAATTACGGTTTCATTTATAAGAAATTTTAAATAAGTATTTCAAATGTTACATTTATGAGTGGGATTTGATTTATCAAACATTAAGCTAAAAATATTTCTACTAAGGAAAAAATAATACCAATCGTATTATTCAATCCAAATAATAAAACCCAATATTCAAAAAATTATAAAACATTTTGAAATTTATATGCGTCGGAATTAAATAGCAAATACTTTATAATTATAATGATGGAACAAAACCTGCATGAAAATGCTGCATAATTTTCAAAAACACTTGTTTTTGAAGGTTATGTGGCATTTTTTTATCCGTTTTCTTTTTCAATACTATTAAACTCAAATTAATCTTAAATTAATTTGTGTGGGGAAAAGGGAATAACTGAGTTGCAATACATATTTTTTAGCTTTAAGAAATTGTAATGCACGTTGAAAAGAGTTTAAGTTGTTCGACTACTTTATTTATTTTTTTTTTTTTTGAAAGAATGGAGATATGGGGATTTTTTTATGATTTTTATATTTATTTAGTATATTTTAAGGAAAAAGTCCTAAAATTGATAAAAGAAAAACAATTATTATTATTAAAATGGGGAAAAAACTAGTAAAAATATACAAAAAATTACATAAATGGGGCCCGCTTTGTACAAAGAATTTTTGAATAAATTCTCAATTTTTCAATTTTGATGTGTTACTTTGTTATTCCTGTTTGAAGTGACCTTCAGGATAAGATATATTTTAATTTTTACAAAAACTAGAACACTTTATTTAGTGAGTATACGAAATTGCTTAAAAAAACATTGACTACATTCACATAAAGGACTTCGAATCTTGAAATAAAACAATGTTTGATAAATCTGAAAATCAAAACACTTGTACTATTATGCAGAACATAAGCAAAAAATTTCAGCCAATTATTTTCGAAACTTTTTGCGCAATCGCTGTCCCCGTTTGCGTTTTTCGAAAGAAACACACTTCGAGTAAAACGCATTTTAAAGTTTGACATCTTGTGTAAAATTATGGCATCTGCTTTTACTAAAACGCTTGTAGTGTTTGTTCTAGTGGAGGGAAAATAAAAACTGGGTGTTGCTATTAAGATAATATGATAGCCTATAAAATAAAGTCATAAAAAATTTGTCAAGTTTTGAAAAAAAATCAAGATTTTAGGGTAGTCGGATATCTTACATAGCCTAAAAAACAACATATACTTAACATCATTACTTAAATTGAACTGATTGCAGAAATTATCCTGATAGAAGGATCTTCCGAAAGTAAATTTCGTCATTGTTTTTCAAGCGGAAACTTAATTGACAAAACAAAATACACTATAGCATCATGAACTACGTATCTTCCACTATTTTTCGATATAGTTTTGTGCTCTGCAAGGCAAGGAATTCTTTCCCATCCTGCAATGTTGTTTTTATACGGGGATGTGGAGAGACTTCCACGTCGAGATTATTTTTTCTCTCTGCCTTCCTTTACAGGAGACGTTACAACAGTCACTAACCTTTTGCAAAGACATGAGCTCTTCACCATACACGATCTGGAGGCGTTCCTGGAAGACGGACCTATGTGACCATTTATACCTTAAGCACCTACTGGAGACCACGTTCTCGGCACACGTCTGCCTGGTTCGTACCTCTGTGACGTTTGAGAAAATTAATGGTAGCGTGAGAGCCAGGAAATTAAATATGTGGTATATTTACGTCACAGCTATTAAATACAGTACATACACTTCCATTGAAGTTTTTCATTATATTGAGTATTTCATTTGAGTTCAGAATATGTCATTTGTGAGGGAGGGGGAAACACAAAACCGTGCTCTTCAGTATTTTCCACGGAATCCCCTTTCCACTCTATGCTCTTGGGATGGGTGCGGTTTCTTGCTGTCACCTTGAATTACGCTTCTAGTTTCTGGCTCTCAGGTAGGGATGGCGATTCTTCCCTAAAAAAAAACGATTTTTAAATCGATTCGAATCGTAAGCTGATGAATCAATTCATAAAATAATTGAGGTCTAAAAGATCGATTTCTAAAAAATCGATTTTTTTTTCTAGTCTGCATTTACAATGTAAATATAAATCCATTTTATCATAAACGAAAAAGATACAATAATAAACGATTTCTTATCAGTAAAATCAGGGAATTTTTTAGTTCAGGGAATTCGACAATTATAATTAATTCCATTACCATATCAAAGTATAAGGTATAAAACGAAGACATTTATTTTCTAAATATATTTGCTACATTAAAAAGTTTAGGAAACAAATAATATAATTTATAGTTCACGATGATTGCTTTTTAAACAACAACAGTCTGTTAAATCTACAGGGATTCAAGCGGTTCCGCTCAAAATTTGCAATGTTGCCGGCAGTAGAAAAAAGGCGCTCACAAGGAACAGATGATCTCGCGATACTCATATACATCATGACTAATGAGTGAACGTGATGATAGAGTTTTTTGTAGTTGCAGTACAGTATAGAATCATACTTCAGGGTCATAACTTTCTGCGATAAATAATGTTTAAATTCTTCGATTAAGCCCTGACATTCCGGTGCACTCATCTAATTGTAAATAATTTTATGGTTTTTACCAAAATAGAAAAAAATCGAATGTCGATCTTCTAGGATGAAATATCGATTCACTGAATTGATTCAGTGCTACATATCGATTTAAAAAAAGCGATTTTTTTGGCCTGAGAAATCGATTTTACGATTAATCGATCTCAAATCGCAATCCTTACTCACAGGGGGTGGACACCAGCCATTGGGTTTGTCAGGGTAATCGGTTTCGGGGTGATGTCAGATCATAGGTGTCCGTATGCACAGGAACATTACTATCCCATCCATAGAAAGAATCTGATTTTTCAGCTGAGTGATGCGAAAACGTCGCACTTTGGACACGCTAGTATGCTGCTTTTCTCTTTAGTGCTTTGGGCATGCATCAGCTCACTTATGTTGACCCAACTTCCGCCGTTGTTTCATCAACGGGTGTAGGTCCTTCTGGCAATTATACTTTTCTCACCTGGAGCGAAAAAAATAGTGACTTTTGGAACATCCCTCGTATTGTAGTAAATATATTCGCCTGATTTGCATACATATAAATTTAGAAAAAAATTGAAATCGATCATTTGTGATCGATTATTACCTGTTTAGTTCTTAGCTGAATTCAATTCTACCAATTGCACGAAAATTAATAGTTCCAAATGTATTTAATTGCTAATAATGTTAGATAAATTCGTTCGTTTCTTCTTACGATGAAATTTAATTTACTTATATATATTTATGTAGCGTGGTGGGCCGGTGTTGGTCATTTTCGAATAAGTGGAGAACTTCGGATTGCATTTTACTCTTCTTTATTTTCACATGAAACATCATAAGCGTTACGACTTCACAAAAGCGTACGTTCACACAAGGACATAAAAAGCTTCATCTATTTACACATATTCAAGACGACGAGCTGGAGGCAAAAACTTCGATGATTACATGGCGAAAGCAAAACTGGCAAAGAGCGACAAGCAGCAGCTACATACTACATGACAAAACACAATAACAAAAGAATCATCACACAAGATTTTCGCTTTTTTACCGGCAGTAACAATCACGTGATTATTATGTAATAATAGCTCTGATTAGATCAAATGCAGGGAACAGGGATTTCGGATACTAGTTGATTACGATTAAGATTAACGCTTTAGTTTTGAACCAAAGAATTAAATCTTGTTTAAATTTTATTAAAAAGAGTTAGTTAAAAGGATGCTAGAGGGAATTATTAAATATATATGTATGTAAAATATCGGCATGAAAATATTTTTATTCATTTCTACATACATTTTATCATAAACTTTTTCAAGCAATTTATCATTATACGTTTTGCATGAAATTCATTTTCTTAAAATCATTAACAGAAATTTACTCTCTACATTTGAAATAATGAAAAGCTGTAAAACATGGTATTTTTAGCTGTAATCTATGTTTTACTAAAATTGAATGCTACTTCTGTTTTAGACAATGTTTAGTTTATCTTTCGATAGAAAATTGTTTTCTTAAAACAACACTACTACTATTTATATTTCTTTTAGATTCGCTTGTTTGGCAGAAGTCTAGAAACTAAAGGATTATCGATTTTCCTTCAAGATGATTTGTTTGCTAAAACAAACTAAACGGTACTACAACTCAACAAATATTTTCTAAGAAAATGTTCAATGATTCTACTGATATTGCAACATAAACAATTATTTTTAAAATACAAATTTTTTTTAAAATTAATATCAGTATATAGAAGTACTTTTAAGTCCCTTGTGTGGATTCTGTTATCTCAAACCTTGATTCTTAAAATCGATTGTAAAATTTATTTAATAATAGATAAGCTTTGTTATAAATTTCTAAAACTACGATGTCACTTTTAATTCGTAGGTTATAATTACAACATCTGAAAATATTAAAAATGACCAAATACTTATAAATGAAATAATCAATTGTTTCTGACTTATGCATTACTCAAAGAGAACATATTAATTCAAGAGCAATATATTAAGGCATTAGATCCTTGAATGAAAATTAGTCTCTATTTCTATTACTTTATTTTTGTAACCCTTTGACTGCTATCTAAATTTAGAGCGTCTTTCTCTAGGTTCCAAGATTTTAGTTTTAAGTATGATAATATTGAGTTATTAATATTGTAAAAGCATTTACAGTAATTTTTACTAAAAAACGAAGAACCGTGAGATAACTTGTAGCCTGGCGTCACAGAATAAGATTCATGTACTGAATGCCACTAACGAGTTATCTCGTAGAAATTTTTTTTAGAAAAAATTAGCCTCCCTTGTAGGTTTATCAGGCCCCCCCCCAGGGAGGCACACACCACATTTTGAGAAACACTGACGTAAGGAGACTAAGGGGTTTTGTCTAGTGTATGGTGTCCCAACAACCCAGCACTTTGCGTTGATCCTTGCTTTAAAGTATAGGTGTCTAAACTATGATCGTTTCAGGGCCACATTACAAAAAAAATTTGGTGGGCCATACGTACAATATTTTTTTAACAAATTGATATAAAAATTATATCTATGTAATTATATTAAAATAAATTAACTTCTTTTTATTTATTTATTTTTTAATTTGAATGAGATTTATATAAATACATATTTATTTTAAATTTGTAAAAGTTTCATTTCATTTAGTTTGGATTTCATAAAGTTGAAAAAAATTCAAATTAATGAGATGGATGAGTTTGCTTTTGTAGATGCTTTTGTATCGATATCGGATTCAAAAGACGAGGTTGCAATTCTTAATGCATTTTCAAGATATTTGTCAGTGATCTTTGTCCTATTTTTGTTTTTTGTATGCTTCATTCTTGAAAATAATTGTTCACAAATATATGTACTGCCAACAGCTGAAGACATTAATAAAGCATGATTGTGTGAGTGAAAATAAGGATATTTATCATGAGATAGGCAAGCTTTAACTCGATTAAAGAAACATTCCCAAATTTTTCTTTCAGTTGAATAACTATTTAAAGTTCAATGCATTCCATTTGAAGGTTATTTATTTATTTCTAGAAAAAATGGGGTAAAAAATATGTTGAATTACTCTTCATGTTTTCGGAAATCTTGAAATGCACTCTCAAACTTTTGAATTAAATGAAATTTGCCGTCGAGTGGATTCACACATAATTTGAAACGTAAATTTTCATGGCGTACTAATATGTTTTAATAAAGATTTTCATTCCAAATTAAATGTTAATGGATATATTATATAATGAAAAATATTTAAAGCATAAATTTTTTAATAAAAATGTGTAAATTTAAATATTTTCATAATTTGCGTTTGGGCCACAATTTAACACAAGCATGGTTTAAAGCTCATCAGAGACAGCAATAACAATAGTTTCTTTTTTTAATTTTTAGAATAGATTCGTTCATTTGCTAGAAAAAGTCTGCGTTCACCCATAAGAAATCATACAGCGAAGGTAAAATTTAATAGAAATAAGCTTTTTTTTCGAACAAATTTTCATGAATTTATTTAATATTATCTATTATTTAAATATTGGGCATACGCAAATTCGTTAATTTCGAATAAAAGCTACTTAAGATAAACGGGAGTTTTGTAGCAAAGCACACAAAGAGTAGACAGAAAAAGTCTGCGTTCACTATTTGAATATTCATGATTCCTGGAAATTTTATCAACAGGCGTTATAGATTAACAGAGTTTTTGCATTCAGTTATCAAGTAAAATATATTAAAAAAATTGTGAGGTAATAATTCTTACATTTTTGTGAGGCACGTAGCAATTCAAGGACATGGAAAGTAAAAGGAAGGAAATTAGTATCAATAAGCGGAAAAACATTGTGAAAATGTGGAAAGATGCAAAAAATCGCCGGGATATAGCCAGATCCGTCAGACAGCTGTATTCATCTATCTAGCGTGATATTTATAACTCTAAATCTACCAGAGCTTACGCATCCAAACCTCGCTTAGGTCAACCATGTAAAGTCACACTCAGAGAAAAACGAAGTATGATATGAATAGTGAAGAAAAATCCGCTTTTGACTGCAACTTAAATATAGCAACAAACATTCACGAGAAGTTTAACAAAAACATTTGGGTGGTTACTGCAAGAAAAATCTTGAAAAAGGCCGGATTACGTAACCGAGTAGCTCGCAGAGGGCCTTATATTTCAAATGATCAACCGGCTTAAACGGATAGCTTTTGCAAAAATGCATATCGTCGATCTAATTATCAAACTGCGTAACTCCATCTGGGATTCTAATTTGATACAGTATGGCTATAGGTGCCAAGTTGTTGTTTATGTTCGTCAAGATAGGCGATAATGTTACAATATGGTTTACTTTGATATTTTTATCGTGCGATAATGTGGTTGCCATGGGGATAACGCATATTGGTGTTAGTTTTTTATTTTGGCTTTTTTTCTGCTGGATCTCTGCTCAGCAAAAGTAACACATTGTTACAAATTTTGTGTAATAAACGCTTAAAATAGTGTAAATAATTTATATCTGGAAGTGTAATACATTAATATTACTTTCTGTTGTATTTATTTTATGTTAAAATCTTGCCACCACCTCTCCCTTCGAAATCTAGTTTTATTATGAAATTAAAAAAAATAATGATTACACTGATAGAGGAATAAATTAAAAGTGGACTTGCGCACTGAGACATGGCATAGACAAAACAAAAAGATTAAGGAATCGCGCCAAAAAGCGCTTGGCGTGTTGCACTCCTGTATCAAATCAATTACACCGGTGGAGTTACGCAGTGTGATAATTAGGCCGACGATATGCTTAAGCTCTGTTTGACCACCGACGAGGATGTAAGCAAACTAAGCCAAGAACTCTCCAATAATGCTGACTTTGCAAATTTCTCAATATCCAAGCCAGTCCGACGTAAGCCACAGTTTATATTATTTGGTGTGGATTCATCATACAACAAAGACTCCATTACCAAAGCATTACTTCTAAAAAATGAAATCTTCAAGGATGGTGGTTTTGAGGTCAATTTCTCTATAAAATCGAAATCTTCCAATAATTGGGTCATATCTGTAATTCCTGATCTCTACCCCGTTATCAAAGATCACGGTTATCTTTATCTAAATTTTGAGAGAGTTAGAATTGAAACATTTATATCTGTCATGCAATGCTCTACTTGTGGTACTTTGGGCCACACAAGGAATCATTGCTCCAATACTCAAGCTTGCTTCAGTTGTAGTTCCACGGACGACCATGATCGAACCTCCTGCGAACCTCGATGCATAAACTGTACAAATCATAATGTCAGGTTTAGATCAGGTTTTTCAGAAAATCACGGATGCCGTGATAAACACTGCCCAGTATTAATCCAATTTAAAAACGTCAATGGATCACACTGATTACGGACGCTGATTTCTTTCACTTACTTTCTGACTTCTTCACTTTCGCAACCTGTTTTATCATTTTATAATTAATTATTCCATTTATTTTTATTTATCAGCATATTAAAATTACATGTTTAACTTCATTTCATGTTTATTTTGTTGAGCTGCATTTTATTCTTTTTTTTTTTCCCTTCATTTTTGTATATTATGTGTGTACCTTGTGCTTTAATATTTAATATTTATATTTAATATTTATTTTGTAGTACCTTCTCAACTTTATGTACATATATTTTTATTATTATTTTGATATATTCTGTTTATATTTGTTCTTTAATTGTTCTGATTCACCTCTTATATTTTTATGTAATCAAGGCACATTTTTGCGTGTTATTATATTCACCTAATTAGTTTTTATTATTCGATTTTATTTGTTTTCGATTCGTTTCCTTATTCAAAATTTTTTGCAAGGCAGATTTTGGCCAAAATTTTTTTTATCTTAGTTATTATTACTCACGTACATTATTTTTTATGTATCTTTCATGCATTCCGTTTATTGTATTTCATTTTTAAGTATTTATACTAGTATTGTATTTTTATTGATTTTTATAATATTATATTTGTATTGTATTTGTTTTGATATTTTAATTCCTTTTATTACTTTTATTTTCATTTTGCATATACTACTATCTCTATCTTTAATTATTTTATGCTTTCAATTCTTGCTTATCCATTGCAGTTATAACCACTCCTTTAATTCTGGCAGATCTTCTTAGAATTTTACAACTAAATGCGAATCACTCCCGGTCTGCCCATCTTCAAGCTCACTCGGTTGCAGTGGAGATGGGTTTCGATTTACTTCTCCTCCAGGATCCTTACCCTAACTTTAATCTTCCTTAAATTCACCACTTGGTTCCTCTCAATTCTTTTCCAATTCTCTCAATTGTGCAATTGTTTGTTATAATCGGAATATCATTTGCAACTTTCGCATGAAAACAGATCAGTGTCCGTCAACATTAAATTAAATCAAGTTCTTCTTACTGTTATTAACGTTTACTTTTCCCTCATGGTGATTTCTCCGAGGCTATTAATCAATTGAACTCTATAAAGGAATTAATAAGAATTGTTTGTTAGCCGGGGACTTCAATGTGTCTGTTGTTTGGGGGTATAAGAACACTGACAGGAGGGGGATATCTTGGCTGATTTCTTACTCTCCAACAATTTGCATCTTTGCAATATTCCAGACTCATGGCCCTAGGTCCGCGGTTGGGAACCCCGATCTCACCTCACATCTTGCGACCTGGTTTCCTTTGTTGAGAATTGGGAAATTCTTTCCACCGAATCCCTTTAGCGACCATAGTTTTATCAGTGTTCATCTCCGGTGTGATCTAATCTTTTCTGACTTTGTCTTTAAAACCAAATATGGCATTAATAAATTCATCTATAATTTTCGCAAGAACTATAACCTTCTTAATTCCTTCTTGACTAACATCTCCTCAACTGAACTACTTGATGATTTCGCTAGTCTATTAATTAATACTACAAATGCCTCTGCCTTCTCAACTCTTAGAAAGCGCCGGGTTTTAAATACCCCTTCTTTCAAATGGTGGAACAATTTTAAGAATCCAGCGTAATCAGCTGAATGCATACAAGCGGAGGGTGGTTTCTCACTACGCATGGCATGTCGGTCGACGAGATTGCCTCCATGCACTCCAGGTACAAAGCCCTCAGGGCCAACTATAAAAAGTCAATAATTGACACCAAGAATAAAGCTTGGGAGTATTTCTGTTCTACGAATTCTAATAATTTTGGATTTACTTTTAAAGCAGCTTTCGGAAAGTTATCCAGCCCAACTAATCTTCATCAAATTTCGACTGGCGATCCTGCCTCTTTGTTCCATAGTAAGGTTAGCCTTCTTCTTGATTCTCATTTCCCTTCAGGATCTCCCCTCCTATTCCTCTTGTCTTCAATGACTGCTCTCCTCCTTCATGCCTGAGCCCCAGTGAAGTTGAAGTCGTCTTCCGGAAGCTTCGTGGGGTAAAGCCCCGGGTATTGATCTCATTGACTATGCTATTTGGAAAGCTCTTTATAACTCCTTCCCCAACTTGCTTTTTCGATTCTTTAACCTCTGCATCCAATTTAATCACTTCCCTTCCATTTTTAAGAACACAAAAATTAAATTTTTACTAAAGCCCGGGCGTGACCCATCGTCTACTCTCTCCTATCGACCAATTTGTTTGCTCTCCACCCTTGGCAAAATTTTAGAAAGAATTTTTCTTAATAGGTTTCTCCGTTGGATTTCTAAGAATAATATTCTCCATAGATCTCAGTTCGGCTTTAGGGAAAACCGCAGCTGCATTGAGGCCGTGGACAAATTAGTGCATCACATTAAAAATACCAGGGTGAATAAACATACTGCTTCTACGTTTATTGATATCAAATCTGCTTTTGACAACGTTGATTGGTCGACTCTCTTCCATATTTTTCATTCATACCGTATTCCTCTTCACTTTCAGAAATTCATTCACTCTTACCTCACTAACAGGGTAATTATCTGACTGATAATACTTTTTCCATTAAAAAACAAATTTTTAAAGGCTGCCCACAAGGGTCCGTTCTTTCACCAACTCTTTGGAATATTTATTTTAATCCTATCCTTTCTCTTAACTCTGAACTGTTTCTTCTCCAAGCCTTTGCGGACGATCTCGCAATTGTCTCTTTTGGCCTTTCACGTAAGAAACTTGAAGATAATACTAATAAAATCCTTAGTTTAGTAAATTCTAAGCTTTCCGAGCTCAATTTGTCAATAGCAACTGCTAAAACCGTTTCAGTTGTTTTCAGATGTCCCTTTATTCAAGGCCGTGGTTTTCGAGGGAGCACGACCTTCAGGAGGAATCCCATTTTAAAATTGGTTCCAATTCCATCCATATCTCTAAGTCATACAAATACTTGGGTGTCAACATTGACAATCGCTTATCTTGGACTCCCCATATAAATTCTATCAAGGATAAGATTCTCTGGATTTCTTCCAACTTTTATCGTGTTTCCAAAAATTTCAATCACCAGCATATTTCCTTAATGAAACTTTGGTATACTTCGGTTGTTCAACCAATCATCTCCTACGGAGCAGGAGTGTGGGGTGGATCCCTGACCTCTATCCAGGTCCAAAAGCTTAAATCTATTCAGAGGATTTACTTATTAAAAATCACTAAAGCCTATAAAACCTCCCCTACTGACGCTCTTAATATCCTATCAGGCATTCCCCCATTCATATTGTTATTCGCTCTCTCTACTTTAAATTCCAACTTTGGAACAACAGGAACGATCTCCTTCCAGGCCTTATCCCAGCTACGAAATTGGACTCTTTTATTTCTCTTCATCAGATCCTTCCCGATTTTCTTTCCTTTCCCATTAATACTTTCGAAGGCCCATCTGAGTGGGAAGTGTATACTGACGGATCCAAAATCGATTCCAATGTTGGTTTCGCCGTGTGTATTTTTTTCGGGGGTCTCCCTTTAAAACATATCTCTTTAAAATTCAGGATTTTAACTCGGTCTTTCAGGCAGAGTTCTCTGCCATCGGTCTCTCTGTCTGCTGGGCAGTTCATCATAATACTAAAATTCATATTTATACTGACAGTCTCTCCTCTATTCTCTTTCTTAATAATCTTACAAATAAATCCAGTTATCTCAATTCCATTAAATTCAAATTGTTTCAATTCAGAAGCTACTACAATCTTTACTGGGTCAAAGCTCATAACAATAACCTTTATAATGATTACGCCGATTTTTATGCAAAACAGGCTGTATATGATGGCGAAGTGTTTTCGGTTCCCGCTCCTCGCTCCTTCCTCTCCAGTTCCTTAAATAAATTTATCCTAGAGTCTTGGACCTCCTCTTGGAATGATTGCAATACTGGACTAAGGGTCAAGCGCTTTTTCAATAATCCTAAATTAAACATTCTTCCCATTTCTAAATATCTGGTCCATTTTCTAACTAATCATGGGCCTTTCCCGCTTACTTGCACAGGTTCAATCTCCTTCCCTCTCCAAATTGCCTGTGTGGGTCGCCTGGAGACGCCGACCATTACGTATTCCACTGCCCCTTCACTTCTGATCACCATCTTGTTAACCCCAGCCCGAACGCTTCTATCCTTGGGTCAACTCTATTATTAATAATCGTGCAATTCACAATAAATTAATTTCCTGCTTTGCTATTTCTAAATCCATATGTGATAATTTGGCTTAACTTTTCCTTTTCCCTCTTCGGTTCTTGCTATAACTTTAAATCTTTTTTGTTCCTCCCATAATTTTTTGCAGCTTCCTGTTTTAACCCTTAGTCATCATTCTGGGTTTTCTTTATGATTAATTTCTTGTTTGTTTTTTTTCTCTCTTTTTGCAAAAATGGTTTCTTTAATAAAATTTAATAACTTATCTGTTTCCCCCCTTTCTCCCCTCTTTCTCTTTTTATTGTCTTAAAAATATAATTGGAGGAGGAAATGTAAAAAAAAAAAAAAAAAATCATCTTTTCTGTGCTTTTTCAAAAAAAAAAAAAAAAAATCTAACGACAACAGGAAGTGTTGGCGCCATTCTTGTCTGTGTTTGTTAAGTGTTTTTTTTTTATGTATTTGCATTGTAATTTGTAATTGTTAAGCGTTTTTTTCTGTATTCCCCCAATTCTCAAGAATTTTGGGGAAGGGACTTTTGTACATGTTTTTCGTTTAATTTGATAATAAAATACTTCTCGGAGGGTCGGATGCAGCTCTAAACCCTTTGGGTGAGCTCGATTCTCTGGAGTAAGTAAGTAAGTAAGTTCTGGAGGTCTGTGATGTTTTCCAATGAGGGCAAATTTTGCATTTTCGGTATAAAGGGTCGTAAATTGGTATGAAGAAAACCTTGGGTAGCGTTTCAAAAAGAGCATTTAGTACCAACGGTAAAGCACTCTGGTGGTGGAGTCATGGTGTAAAGAATGCATGGTGAGCAATGGTGTTGGAAAGTTGGAGTAGTATATCAAATAAATTATGAACAATTTTGATTACCTTGATGTCTAACAAAACAATTTAACGGAAGGGGCCACCAAACTCGGCTTTGGATCCTCGTTTTGTTTCCAACATAACAACGATACCAAGCACACCGCTGAGATTGTGATGCTTTAGCTCTTGTATAATATCCTAAACTAACTGTACATACCCCCGCAGTCCTCTGATCTGAATCCTATAGAACACCTATGAGATTTGTTGTAGCGTAGGTTTTGTCAACCCAGTATATCTAACTACGATATGCTGAAAAGTGTTCTTAAGGACCAATGGAAAAAGATAAGCGCTGAAGAAACAACACGATTTGTTTTTTCAATGCCGAAACGACTTCAGAAGGTTCTAAAAAGGCGAGGTTAACCAAATAGCTACTTATCCCCTTTTTAAATAATGTTTGTAGTTACAACTAAAGCAGTGAACGTAGACTTTTTCTACTTGATTTTGCTACAAACCGGTCTTATTTTAAAAGGGTTGAAAGCAAACCAAATTTACTTTTGTTATTCTGAATACTTAAAATGAGCTAAATAAAATATAGTTTAATTTTTTTTCAAAAATTCCAGTTTTTAAATTTTTTTCCGTTGTTCATGTAAGCAATAGTTCGGGAACGCAGACTTTTTCTAGTAAGTGTATATATATAATTATAGTGTTAATCTAATCGTTTGTTATAATTTTAATAATAGAAATAGATAATTACTACGTTTTTTGCATTATATAAATTTTTCATTCATTCTATCTAATAATTCCTAATTCAAATGGAGATACGTATTCAATCTAAAATTTCAGCACAAACTATGAGTTATCTCGCAGCCAGTAGTTTCGATAATCACGTTTACTACGAGATATCTCGTAGTTGGCAATGTGAATGGGTTAAAAAATTGTTTTTATACCGTAAAATCTAAGATAACATATGTTTTAAAAATATTTATAAAGCTTTGAATATTTATATATTCTCACAAATCCTCTAAAAGATGATGATCATCTACTAAATATTTATTATATAAGAATGCCACTATTCTTAAAGAAAAATGAAGAAAAGATGTATTTTATTTTCGCTTGTGGAAATGTAAATTTATTGCAAAACACATAACTTCCTAACATTCCCGAAATGTGTACCTTTTTTAAAATTTCAAATGGATGCATTCAAAATATATATACTTTAATACCCTCATCAAAATTCTTTTATTTCTTTCCACTAACAAAAATATATGTATATCGTGGGAAGTTTAAATTATCCCCCTTGAAACATGACTTTTCTTCAACTTGTTTATATTACGCGGATGTTTATGCTAAAAACCTGATACCCTAAGCGAAAAGCAAATTTCAGAATTACCATAAAGTAATTTTTTTTAAATTTTATTTCTTTGAACTAATGTATACTGTTGCCATATTCATGAGTTATATACTTGAAAATATATTAAATTAATCTTATAAAATTTTAAGTATGTATGTACTAAACAATTTTTATTATAAAAATATGATTGTTTTGACAAGATTTATTGCAAAAGTAATGTTCATTTAATAATCATCAATATACCTGAAAATTTGACTAATAATATGAGTTTCATCCTATTATTATTATATATTAAAATTTTTCCCCAAGCTAACATTTGTCTGCCTTTGGATTTTATATAAGTATAAGAATATTTATTTAAGCATTATTATATATTTATATATTATTCAGCTAGTAATTATAATAAAAGTCTGAAACACTCATTTGGAGATTTGAGCATTATTATAACGGAAATATCATACTATTGAATATTTATTGAAAACAAAGTATATTATTAAAACCTTATTATATATATGTATCTAAAAATATATTTAAAATTTCAAAACCTACAATTATTAAATACTGGGGAGAAGGGGTACAACTACCATTGTAAAATTAAACAGCAATTCATACCCATTGCTCAAATTGTAATACCGTAATTACTTGTATTAATGTAGGTCTGTTTGTTTGTTCTTTTTTTCTCAAATTTCGTTCTAGGCACTCCTCTTCCATTAAATTGATCACTAAAGTTGCATTGTCCAATGCTTCATCGATACAGTCCTCAGATTTTAATAAACCTGTAGCGTCCTGGAAATTTGAGTATATAATTCTGTTAATTGTTAAAAAGACTTCATAAGAGACAATGCTTTTTTCTATCCCAACGATTTCAGTCCATGCAATATTTTACTGCGACAGCTTGCAATAATGTACTATCTTCGTCAAGGAAACTGTACAGAGCACTTTTCTCTGTCAGACTATATATGTCGCAGGAAAATGAGGAAATTAGGGCTTTCATCAAATCCCTGAGGGAGATGTTCAATTCGTGCAATATGTTGAAATAACGTCTTTTTGAGGTCATTTCCCTGATGTAAGTGATTTGATCAAATCCCCGAGCAGTTTTAGTGAAATGATGGAATGAACAAGTCAGCATTTGTAGAGCTTTGTTCCGCTTGTTACCACTCCCTTTTTTACCTACCCTCTTTTCCCTTCTGTGCCAGGCAGCAACAGGCTTCTGACGTGACGCACCAAAACAAAATGACCTAAAAATAATTTTTTAGTTTTATTAAAGTTATATTCTTTGCATTATGTCTTTCGATTGAAAAATCACTTTTGTATGCCTAAAAGTTAGAAACTGGATAAAACTTCAATTGAAAAATGTAAATAAACAAATTACGGTAATCAACCACGCACTCTATATAGATAAAAAAAGCTTTTTGATAATAAAAAAAGCTTTTTAAAAAGGGAAATAATAACTAAAAAAAGGTGTTACAAATAAAGCAGGATATTTCTGAAATACTACATTAATGTATACTTTAAAAAATGTTTAAAATTCTACTACAAAAACATACTTTTTTTAAAAAAAAATATCGGCTTTATTATCTAATAACTTGTAATTTGTAATTCAATGATTATTGTTGTATTACTTACTCTACATTTAATAATGCACTATATATATTTGTTAAATAAACATTTTTAAACTCTTGATGATATTATTTCATCATTTCAGTGAAACAGGTTTGGGATTTGATGAAATCATTTACTTTCCTTAGGGAAATCTCACCCTACAGTGTTCTTATTTTAATGTCTTCCGTGAACTGACCATCTTTGATAGAGATTTGATAAAATCTTTAATTTAATCATTTCCCTGCGACATATATAATCTCCTATCGTGTGTTTTTAGTTGACTGTAATAATTTTTTTTTTTTTTTTGCCTAGTGTAAGTTAAAATAAATGAGATGATATTTTACTATTATATTTTTGATAAAACTGATTTTCTTTCAGGTTTTGAAAAATTAAATTAATAAGAAAAAAGACTTTTTTAAAAAGCTACGAAAATTAAGAATTTAGAGATCAGGAAAGTGGGTGGCGCAACTTCAGCCAATCCAAATGCAGCATAAGTCCGAAGTTCCAAATAGTGTACTATTGTCCATAATTAACAAAGCTAATGTTCCTAACCGACGAAACGAATAAGTGTACATCCGTACGAATCCGTTATTTCTTTCATGCGCTGAATTTTTGACAAAAATAATGCACTAGAGCAGTGTTTCTAAAACTGTGGGGCGCTCCTCCTGGGGGTGGCGTGGTAACCCTGTGAGGGGGGGGCATAAGCATATTTAAAATAAAAGGTTTAAAAAATAATTTTTTGTAATGAAGTAAAACAAAATGTTTCTGACATAATAAAAAAATACACATTCACACTGATATAATTAATTTTTATCATCGGGTGATCATCAAAAATAAGAGATTACACTTCAAACGTGCATTAGCCATCTTTGATCCTATAACCAAATAAAAAAATTGTTTGCTTTACTGTAATCCCACGATGAGAGATGTTTTATTACGTTTCTTTTAACCCCTAAAATACTACTTTTGATTATCATATATTTGACCATCAAACTTACTGGTATGTTTCACTCCGTCTCTTTTTCTTTTAGGAAAGTTGTAAATAATATTTTTTCTGTTGCTTTTTTCCCCATGTGAATGAGTTTTATGATATATGGATAAGCAAATTGAGCACTTTGAAGGATGATTTGGCCAATATGTATTTTTATGAGTATTCTGAAACATATAATGCATAATGAAAAACGTTTTACACAATTATTTTTAGAACATGCTACACTTTCCCCATGAACAGTTTTGTGGTTTTGATTGCTGTGTTGTACGATTTATTATAGTTTATAAATGTAAATGAGCAGAATATAAAAAAATGAGCATCTGTGATCCCTATTAAAGGAAGTTGGAAACTGATCAAGCAATTGAAGAACCTGCTGAAGTAATGCATATTAATCAAAATAGCGGAAGTAAGTATGAGAAAAGCATTAGACAGAAATGTTTGAGTTGACTTGAAATTTTTTTCCAATGCTGCCTAAAGATCTCTATGAAAAAAACTATGAAGCCATAATGTAGCATTTCGCCTTGTCAAAAAGACACAAGGAAGAAAGAGTTCAAAATGCTATTTGTAGATCATCAAACGACAGCAAAACTACAAAAACGTAAACAAAATATGACAGTTTTGCAGGAAAATAACGTTCCTGTATTGTTAGCGAAAACTGTCTGTAAATTATGTCCTTGATGAGGGACACGCATATTTGGAACATTTTCTTTAGTTTTATTGAATTTTTTCTAAAATTTTCAAAGAAAAATTGAAAAGTTCTTGAAAGTAGGTAAGTATATTTTCTCTTAATTAAATTATTCACTGCAATTGTGATTTTTATCGTGTATATAGTAAAACTAATTATAAAATAAATTATAGTTTTAAAACAAACTAAAAAACACGCTTTTATAGTAAAACGAACTAAAAAGTAAAATATATATTACTTAAAATTAACATATACAAAATTTAATACTTATCTTGTTAATTTGTACGGTTTATAATTATGATCGTATTGTAGCTTTAGCGCCAAAAAGCGCATTATTATTGCATTCAATACATTATTACTTTTGGGGAGGCGCGATAAAAATTATGATTGAAAATTGGGTCGCCATTAGTGAAAGTTTGAGAACAACTGCATTAGAGGGAAATTATTACAGGTATTTTAGATAAGCCTCACAAAACTATAATTATGGAACAAAAGCTGGTACATATTAATAATATTAAGGTGACCATTTTTTTTACAATGAAAAGGAGGACGAAAAATTTAAGAAAAAACTACAACTTAAATACATGAAGCGTTTTATTAATTCAAACAAAAGTAAGCTAATTATGCTTACATTCTTTTTAATTATTATCTTAAACTAGTATTTTTCCATTGAATGAATTCTTTTTTTGTTGTCAACAAATCATTTTTTAATATATCGGAAAGTTCGGGCAAAAAATATCCTTCATACTGAATTTTACGATAAGCACTGTAGCTAAAATATTAACATTCAATTTTGATTTCTCACTAGTCAATTCACAAAAATAATTACCAACTGAAAAAATATCTTTCAACTGATGCATTAGTTCCAAGGCAGCACAAAGTAAATTCAACAAGAATAAATAAATTTTCATATGAAATGGGTTCATTTTTCAAATGGTTTAAGTAATTTCACCCATTTTTTACCAATTTCTCAGCATTTTGATTTTACATTTGTTCTAATTTATTAGAATTTAAATATGTGCATTCAGTCTTCTTTCTACTTAAAACAGACAATTGTCATTGATTTTAATATCAGGCATTTCTTTCTATAAAAACTCAACGTAATTTTCTATACCTACCCAATTTACTTGTGACAAAGTCAAAAAATATCATCGAAAACTGTTATTTCCTGTGATATTTGTTTCAGATTTTCTTCGACATTTTGGAAACATGTTCGGTTCATCTCTGAAAATAGAAATTAACAGATCAGTTTAAAAATATTGAAAAGGTGGGCAACAAGGAGGACACTTTTCTAGGAAGGACAGAACCTATAAAAGGTGGACGATTGATCACCATAATCATAATAATCACTTTTTAAAATAAAGGGTGTCCAAAGTTTTAAAAAAATAAAGGGTACATATTTTGTACCACCACGCTTCAAGCAGCCTGATAATTCTGCAAAACATGGTTTTTCTTCCCTAGGCACAATGGTAGCTTTAGCTAGTTATTATGCAGTGGGAATATAAATACATGCGCTTTTTCAACTTGTACAGTTATTCATCCCATACATTAAAACATCCCTAACACCCTAACATCTTTTCCTAATCTAATGCTGTAAGCGTAGTTTAGTTTAGTCCTAATTTACCTGATTTTTCTATTTTTATTTTTAAATATTCTATTCCTTAAATTTTATTTTACCTAGTCTTTATTTAGTAAATAAGTGTCTTAGTTGTATTTATTTTTTCCTGAACACGAGCTCCAGTTCATTAAGGACATTTGTGCAATTTTGTGTGTATGTACTATTATTTAATAAATATTATTATTTATATATGTAAAAAATATAACTTACAAAAAATCTCTAACATAATAAATAAACATCAATAAACATGTCCATTGTTGCGAAAAAATAAGCGGAATACATTTTGTATTTGTAAAAAAAGATGGACGTCAAAAGCGTAGTGGTGCATTTCTTTAACTCATATTTTCATCCTACCAATGCACATGTAATGTACTAATTATTGTAATATTGACTTATTTAATTACATAATATATGACTTACCTGAGTTGCATCAATTATCACAAAAATCCCTTTCATTTACACTTAAAAATACACAATACAGTCACTTCCAAAATATACCACTCAACTAACTCACAGTTGATCAAAGAATTGTGACGGGCTCACACGTCTTTTCTTTAACTTGTCCTTGGGGTTCTTTGGGGCAGAATTAATGACAACTCTTTTCCAACCAAATCCAAGAAGTGAAGTGTGAATGAAAGATGCAAATTAGGAATGTTTTAAATATCAGACTTCGCTAAGATGCTACAATTCCTTTGGTTATTTATTTTAATGTTTTATTGAAAAATGTTTGAAATTGTATGTATATGTATGTGTATATTTTTTTCTCACATCTGGTGGCTTGGGACGCGGCGTAGTTAGGTAGTGCTAACATTAACACTAACAAGCGCAACATGCATGGAATGGGAAATTTAAGGAGCCAGATGACTTAATTGATGTTTAAGAAAATGATGTGTAAAATGTGAATGTGCTTGTACATACAGTATTTGTTTGTTTCTGCAGACTACTTAAAGATTTCTCGTTTCAGAGTAGCTTACCCTGATCATTGTATAGAAAGTGACGATTCAATGAAACAAGAATAAGATTGTATAGTATTTAAGTAGTTAAGTAAAGCACACAGGCAGGTTTTTTCTTTTCCACTTCGGTGGTTTTTTCCTCGCCTCTGAGCCAAATGGTTGTGCTGTAGGGAAATCTAAACCAGTAAATGTTTATGTCAAACAAAAAATTTCAAACGAAGTTTTTGGTCGCAATGCTTTTCTTTCCCTTAGGGTAGGAGAATTCGTAAAGTATCCGATGGTTAGATACATATTAAAGTCTTAGAGACTATGAATTAAGTTTTAGAATTGGTTACGTAATTTATTTCAGGCCATTTGTGACCTTCGAATAAATCCCGTTTCCTTTTGGAGGGGGTTGGGATGAATATGTACGGAACCTTTCCACTAATATTCTTAGGCGTCTTTTGGGGGATTATAAATTCACGTATATTTCCAATCAACTCAAAAAAGCGAACGGGATATGCAAAGTAGATAGGGTATTTAAGTAAAGCGTTGTAAGCTAGCAAGGATGAAGGCTATTGAGCCAGCAGCAGTAGCCTCAAGTTTTGGAGGATTCAACTGGATTGCGATATTGAAGAGTTACGGTTAGTAATCTACGATGACATCTTGTGAAGATACCTAAGTATGGACAGGTGATATAATATAGTTTATTATCGCTTAAAAAATTGTTAGTTTAATGAAATTAGTTTAAGTTAATGAAAGCTAACAATTCAAGTTACGTGTATTTCTCGGACCTCCTACTTCGGTAGACCTTATTTGATCTTACGCGTAATTATTGATTCATTTCATAATTCGTAATTTAATTTAATATTAAAGGTAAATCCCTTTTGTTTGACGTAACATAGAAATATTATATGTTATTAGAGTTTCTAGTATTTGAATCGATATAATAAATACAAGTTATTACTATACAAATGGCTCTTAGTGATTCTTTGCCTCAAATTAATCTTGGTGTCCAGGGTGGAACCCAGGGGGGTTCTAACAAGGTAAGTACATATTCCGTATTTATTATTAAGTTATGATAAATATTGTTGATCTGTTTCTTACCTAACCACACCTACGATACTGGGCAGTGGGCGTACTGGTGAATTTTTCAGAGGGGGCGTGGCGGTCCAGGGTGGAATGCCTACCATTCTCGTATCCTATCCCAACAAGCAGCTAAACATATATATTTTTTTATTTTGTCGATTGATGAGAACAAAGAACAGTAAGATATAAATTATTGAATTAATAACTAGCATTAATTAATAAAAAAATTATTAATAACAAATATTTAATTAAATTTTACGAACTATATACATGGGATTATAATCGATCGGGAAAAAAAATCATGATTTATGGAGGAGGGTCCGAACCCGCGGAGCTCCCACCCTTGTGTGTGCCATTGATACTGCGTGGACCACAACACCTTGACAAAATTAGAAGTAGCCCGTACCCTGGAAAAGTCGGTTAACCCATACTTTAAGTGAATGTTCTAAGAGTGATAGAGAGAAAGCAATAAATATTAAGCGAACAAGCGCAAGTAACCAATTTAACTCGACCTAATCTGTCGTTGACTACAAACCCCCAATCCACTAATTTAATACAGGGGTAAACAGCACTCTTAATCTTAAGCTACGAAAATCAATTTTACACTATCTCACCTTCGTGGCGAATGTAACAGCTTCTCAGCTCCTTCTTTAATTACAACTACTCGGACTTTATATAGTCGAACTAATCTACATATCAAGGTTTCTTCTTGAGAGGAATGATTGTGAATTAAACGCGAATGCTAGCCCAAAGATTCCCCAAGAGGATTAGTGCGAAGATTGCCTAAAGATCCGTCACAAAACTCTCTCTCTTATTGCGTATTTAACTTAAATTATTTCCATGCTGATAATTTTATTTGATGCTTAGTAAGTATGCAGAATGTAAGGTAATTAGGTTTATTAATTAAACTTTATTATTGAAAACATTATGTGAAATGTTTAATAAAATTTATAAGATAGCCAAGTTGCATGAAAAGGAAATATTTCTATTGTCACCATCACTTCATTCCTTTCTCCAGAAAATTAATTCAAAATCTTTTTCTCTTCCAAACTTCTTCCATTTGTTTACAATAAAACAAAGCAATTCCAGGCACTGTAATCAACTTCGTTTGCATCATAAAAAGCTTTGGGAACAACATCATAACTAGCAAACTAACAATTTAAAGAAGGGCTGCCAGCAGTTCACGTAATAATAAGATAATGCAATACTTCACGAAAATCCCGCCTTTCAATTGCTTTTTTCTGCTAAACAAATCTAATTGTAATCTTTTCTTTGCACCGGAACCTTTATTTCTACTAAAGAAGCGAGGAGGGTAAAAAAGGGATTCTTTTGCAAGATTTTCCCTCATCCATTGAATGCTAACTTCGCTTTGCAAGCTCTTTTTTTTCCTTTCACACGAACAGATAGATAAATAAATAAAAACTTTTACCCATGCTTCAGATTCCTACACTAGTCTTTAAAAATATTTTTCTTTTCCCTTGCAAACTATAGGGAAAAGAATGTTTCTCAAACAGGAAGAAGGCTTCCTTCCTTTCCGAAGGAAAAAGAATATTAAGAAAAAAAAACTTTTGGTGTGGTTTTTTCTTTTGCTGTGAGCCATAAATTAAATTGTCTTCCTTCGCTTTTGTGATCATTCAATTTATTTTCTAAATTTTGGGGCTTTGTTCATTGCTTATGCAGTAGAATAAAAGGAAACTCAGACCAATGTGTATAATAGAAATCTTATTTCCTATTCTCGTTTTTTAAAAAAACGAAATATTTCGCTTTGTGTATAGCTTCATTATATTCTAAAGAACACGTGAACGTTATTTATAGTAGTGAAATGAACCTTTTAACGCATTGCAAAATTTCAATATATTTATAAATTTTCATTAATTTCTTACAAAACTTTTACATACACTTTTTAACCTTTAAGTTTGTTCTTGTACAAGAAAAAAAATCTGTACTTTACAGAAGTATATATTATTGGGAACTAATTAAATAATGTAGAGGAGATGAACGTTATTGAAAAATATTATTTTACTCATTCATATATTCTTACAAAATTACTTGGTACAAGGTTTTTATTTAAAAAAAATATTTATTGGTACAAGTTTAATCAACTATTTGTAGGATAAAGAATCTCAACCAAGGATGAAAAGAAGACTAATGTTTGTAATAAGTGATTCCAATAGTTAATGATTTTCGTAGGGAAACGATAATATTAACTCTCGTCTTAACTTTCCTTTTAATTCTGTTGATTTTGTTTATAAATTCTAATTTCATTATACATTACTACCTCCAATTCTGAAGAAGGTATCATATAATTATTGTTTTTTTTCTCTAAATATACTGTGAATTAACTTCTAATATACATATGTGTGTTAACTTCCCTTATTCCCAGGTAAGCTGTTAATACAGTTACATGCTTTGAAGCTAGATATAAACATTTTGAATGTTTATACACACACACACACACACACACACACACACACACACACACACACACACACACACACACACACACACACACACACACACACACACACACACACACACACACACACACACACACACACACACACACACACACACACGCACACACACACGTACAGTTCTGTTATCTCCGGAGCAGTTTGATAAACTTTCGACATATTTGAGTTATTTGTTGCTGAGTCAAGTACTTTTCACTTACACTAAAATTCTTTAAATTTACATTCTCTCAATAAAATAGCATTTTAATATAAATTGCATATACCGCGCACTTATACTTTCAAGCTGCACTTTTTAATTTTCAGGCATATTCGCCGTGTAACGCATATCCTTTTTTACAAAGAAATCTAAAATGTTAGTATACATTGCTCTTAAGTTTTTAAGTCATTTATTCGAGGTATTGCCCCAGACTTTAGAAAAATAGTTTACTTCTAGAGCTATAACTCTTTTAGTTCGTAAGTCATGTCATTTCTTTTTAAATAAACAGTATTTTAATATGTATAGAAGTAATTTTTTTTATGCTCATGTATTTTGTTATTTTTAAACTTATTGCTTTCATACCCCCGGTGTATATAACACGCTCCCGTCAATTTAGATCTTAGTTTTTGCGTCAAAAGTGCGCGTTATTCACCGGATTTTATGGTACTTATAGGTAAATATGTTTTCTAATAAGTACAAAAATTCATTTCAGAGACGAAAATTATTTGAGAGTGTCTTATTTTTTAGTTAGCATCTGAAAAACTCTGGTCTTTCTTCATTTATTTCCAGAATACGAATAATAAGTTATATTTTTATTTGAGGACATATTCGTATATATAGGAGATTCTGAAATAATTTTTAACGCAGAAACACGCATGATCTGTTTAATTACTGAGGTATTTGTCGCTAAACTATTTTGTGAATATGAATGCATGCAAGAAATATTTGGCATTTTGAAAGCATTCTCCAATCACTCCATTGATGCTGTTAAACTTGCATTATTATTATTGCTCATAATACTGAGCATTACTCTAAGCATCCTTTTAAAGAAGCACATTGCAGAAGTTTTAAGTAGTTTTCTTTTGTTCATGCCTACTTGTACAGAAATATTTGTTTTGGTGAATTATACTTCACTTTAAAATTTACCTTATTTCTTTAGAAGGATCCTCTTGTCTCAGTAATTCTCTAGAAGATCAATATAGCATGTTCAAGAACTTAAAGCTTTAAAAGAACTATAAGAACTTGAGGTTAGTTAAAGATATATAGAATATATATTAGAAAGATAAAGAACCATAGTTAAAGATAATTTAAAAGAAACATCTCAAAGTGTCAACAAACTCACAAAGCAAACAAATAATGGGAATAAGTTGCTTTTTTTCATTTAAAAACTGAAACTGAGGGATTATTTGAAAGTAAATTGCATTTTTCTGTCGAAAACTTTAGAGTAGTTCCTTAAGAGGAAAGTTTTGAAAGCATTTTTGCGTTCAACTATTTTGAAAGTAATAACACAACTTATTCTCTGAAAAATGTATTCTATAGGTTAAAGGTTTGAAGAAATATATCTGCTTTACAAGATAAGGGAAGTGAAGAATGAAAACTGAGAGGAAAGTACTTTCAAAGTTGAATGCGCTAGTGTAAAATCGGAATTGTGGAATCATATTAACTAACAGAAAATAATTAAAAATTAGTACATCTCAATTTTCCTTAAGACTTTTGTGTATATTTTCTCTACAATCTAAAATTAAATATTTATTTATTCGGTGAATAACGGAGAATATCTATTTCTCGGGAATGTTAGAAACATCTTAAACTTGACTACCGTTTCTTTTTATTAAAAAATCAGTGTACTGAATTTTAATAAAGGCTTGGGCATTAGAAATAAAGAATATGGGCTCAAAAAGAAAAATTGCTCTAAAATTGCTAGTCAAATGTATTGTAGTTTCTAGAAAATATGCCAAAACAGAGAATTTTGACATATTTCGCCCGAGTTTTGTAAACGAATATGCAGAAGTGAAGCACTCAAAATGGTAAATTTTATTCTCCTTTAGTTTTAGTGATATCAGATCAGTATTATCAAAATATCTCGGATCCATTATTGTATTGTATCATTTATTTTGTTGTGATATTTTAACTAATGTTTTTCTTTTTCTGTAGTTTTCTTTTCCATTGAAAATTTTTCTTTCATTAATTTTTACATGTATTTTGCATTCCTGAATGAGATTTAGTATATGATTTAAGCAGGGGTCCTCGGTATGTATGCCTATTGTTGATTCATTTGCATCTTTTGCTTTTAAGTGACAGTATGTATTTATTTTCGCTTATTTGTTAATTGTTTGCCTGCTCCTTTTATTTGAATCTACGAACAAATATTTTATTGTAATGCTCTAAAATATTCAAATTTTTTAAAAAATATTATCATTTCTTAGTACAAAAGCACATTCTTATTGTCTCTGTTCTTAAAAACCCTGAATACATAATTTATAAATAAATATTTGGAACAAAAAAATCTAATCAATTTGAGGTATTTCTGCTTGCTAATATTAGCCTTTCCGAAAGAAATTAGCAACAAATTATTATATTACTGTTATATACGCTATAACCTGTAGTACACTTAAAGCTTTTGCAGAATGTGTAAATAATTTCGAGAAATGAACCCATATCCAATGATAAAAAATAGAATATGTGAAATGGAATAAAATAATATTTACCAAATGAAAAAAATAGCAAACCAATTAAGTAATACAACAATAGTTAAGGTCTCAGCTGAAAGAATATTCACGTGGAAAATAAAAATTATAAAGTACATAAAACAAATGTATTGGTTTTTTCATATCAAATTGTTATTATGCATTAATTAATGAATTAAAATTAGAATTACAAGGTCTGTTCCCAAAGTATTCAAGCTTAAATTTTCCTGCGCTCAGTAATGATTTTAAAACAGAACCACTGTGTACAGAGGGAGATGACAGCTTAATGCACATGCTTCATTCTTTCCCTTCGTTCCAGTGTGCTAGTCTTTCCTCAAGGCAATCAAGTAAGGGGCTGTTAGATAAGTTAGTAGGATTTTTATTTCTCTAAAGATGACTGAACGACTTGAACAGAGGTACTGAATCAATTTTTTTGTCAAAAGCTTGGTGATTTTCTAAGTGAAACAATGCGTAATATTCAACAAGTGTTTGGCGACGATGCTATGGGGATCACACCAGCTAGGGAGGGTTTAAACTGATTTAAAAGTTGCCGTACGTTGGTAGAGATTGTCCAAGGTTTTGGGAGGCCACAGACCACTCGAAACGTAGCTATTGTTGAATGGGTGGGACATCTGAGAGTAAAATCGTTGTTTTACTGTACTGAGTTCAACACTTGCAATTTTGTGTGATCGTGCGCAGAGTGGCTGTGAAATGTGTCCCCAAGCCTTTGCCAGTAGAACAGAAAGAACTCTGACCTGCAGTTAGTTGTACAAGACCATTTGGACACTATCGAAACTGAACCTGGTTTCTTACGACTTCTGGTAGTTCCCGAAACTGAAAACTTCCATTGAAAGGACTCCATTTTTAGAGTGGAAACGAGATAAGTCAGAACGTGATGGTGGAGTTGAACACCATTCCAAAAGAAGCTATTCAGAAGTGTTTTCGGCAGTGAAAGGAATGCTGTGCAAAGAGAGAAGATGCAAGGGTTCTGCTGTGAATATGATTAGGATCCTAATATCACAAAGTAATTAAGATATTTTTTTCTGGCCAAAGGTCGGGTACTTTTTGAATAGACCTTCTATACAATAAAAAATAATTTTATCAACTCAGATCTTATTTTTGAAAGGATTTAATGAAAGGCACGATTTTTTAAGGAATCTTTGAAATATTTTAAGGTATCCAACTACGTTCGGAACCGTGATTTTGCAAAGCGAATAAATGGATAATTTTCATGATATTTAGTGTCACTTAGATTAGAATATATGCATAAAATTGTTTTAAGGACATTTTGACAAAAAAAAAATTGTTTAAATATAATATTTTGGCAAAAAATTAACTTAGAATAATTTTTTTCCAAGCGTTCTCCTTTTGTGAAAAATGCTTCTATTATAATAATATTTTGCCTGTATATAGCTCAGATATCTCTACTGAGGCTCCTCTAGAATTTTTGAAATATATTACTTAGAAGTGGGTTTATTCATATTTTACGACGACAGAGGGGAGCAATTTTAAGAAAAAAACGCCAATAATTATTTCAATTGGTGGTAACTTTGAAAATAATGTGAATTTTTCAAAAATTCTAGTTGAGCCTCTGTAGAGAGGTCTGCGCTATATACAGGTAAAATATTATTATAATAGAGCCATTTTTCACAAAAGAAGAACATTTGGAAAAAAGATTATTGTAAGTTAATCTTTTGCCAAAATATTATATTTAAATAATTTTTTTTTGTCAAAATCTCCTTAAAACAATTTTATGCATGCATTCTAATCTGAGTAATACTAAATATAATTAAACTTATCCATTTATGCGCTTTTTTAAAATCACGATTCCGAACGTAGTCGGATACCTTAAATTGACAAATATTTATTTAAAAATTTTCCTTCAAAATGCAATAAAAATAATAAGTAAATACTTTCTTGCTCTCAACAGCTTTCTTGTAGTTATTTTTAACAGAAATACATTGCAATCCACACACACACACACACGTATTAAGCTCAATATTAAAATATAAATAAATCCAATTGAGAGAGAGAAATTAAAACTTAGACAGAACATTAATCGTTATTATAATATTTCCTACACTCTGACACACTATAATTAACTATTCTTTTTTTAAAAGAAACAGTATGTTATGCTTACAAAAAATATCCATAAATTGTATTTTTCATTTCCCGTTAGAAATATCGACGGAATGGTAGAAAAAATTGAATTATATCATTATATATATATATATATATATATATATATATATATATATATAAAAGAAATATGTATTATTTATCAAAAACAAGAAATAATAGATAAAGAACATAACAAGAAATAGCGCATTAAAAATATGAAAGCTGAACATGAAGAACAAAATTAGAGAAATAAAAGAACTACAAAAAATAAGAACCTAGCGAGTCAGAAAGCAATTTCGGACTTAGGACCGAATAAGTGGGGTTAAACTAGTTTGAAGGCGCCAACCTTCCCCCTTTGCAACTCGGTAGGAAAACCAAATAAAATAAACAAAACTTCAGAGAAAGTATAACTCAGAGAGCATGATAAAACCAATCACTACTATTATGTAGCAAACTCTCTCAAACTCTTAATGCAGAAAAATCACAAAATCACAAAATAATTATGTAAGAAAAGTAGAAAAATACAAGAACAATTACATAAGAAAAGTATCTTTCAAAAAATAATTTAACAAAATTTCTTTACTCACAAAGCTTTTACGAAGAGAAACAAGCATCTTGCCATTAATGAAAGTCAATTATTCACCAAGTTAAAAAAATTTTTTCGAAAAAACATAAACACATCTTTTGAGCTGACTTTTAAACCAGCCAGCAAAGACAAGTATAAAATGACGACAATCAAATATGATAAAATTTGAATTGGTTGATTGTCAAAAATGTAAATTTGCTAGGCTCTAATTTGGTTGGTTGTCAACAATGTGTAAGATGTTTAAGATGTGTGTGGAAAAATGTAAACTGTGATATGAGTGTTATGATATAATCTTCACAGCAAGACCAATAACATGCTGACTTTGAAAACCTATTGTTGTGTGGTGGATTTGGAATTCGAAGTAGCAAGACGGTTAATGTATTTGTGATGAATATAAGATCTCAAGAAATTAAAAGGGTATTCATGATCTAAACAACATTGAAAAATTTTTTTATATTATTGTATTTATCTATTTTGTGGGTAGTTAAGTTATCATTTCTAAATAAAAAATTCAAAATGATATTTCTGTAAATTGATATATGAAAATTACTGTTCCATACGGGAATTTTAATTATATGGAACTTAAACGAATCTCTTTTGTCAAAAATGTTACTGACTACATTATTGTTAATAAGATGCAAGTCTAAATCCAAGAATTCCACCCTATTAGAGTTGAAGTTAGTTTTAAGAAGCTTGAGATAATCAGGGTAGAATGTAATATTTGGTTTGTATTCACTATTTTTACCAAAAATTATTATATCATCTATATAACGATAAATTAAGTAAGAATCATTTATAACATGATCTATTTCAAAAAATGTAAATATAGGTTCGCTAAACAATTACTAGCTGGACCACCCTGAGGTAATCCTTTGATCTGTTTATAAGGATTATGATCAAATGTAATGAAATTTTCTTTTAAAATGAGGTTAACAAGAATATCAAATTTTTCTTTTTTCATTGAAGTATATAATTCATATTTATCATAAATTAACTGAAGAACCTTAATCATATCGTCAATATCTATAGAATTAAAAAGGTCCTCGAAATCAAAACCATGCATAGAAAAAAATCAACATATCCTTAGTAACTCTAGCAATCTCTAAGCTATTTTTAATAATTGCCGTGTTTTGTAAATTATCAATTAGATTTTGAAGAAGAGATTGCAAGATCTTCCCAGACTTCGTGATATATGTATTGAATCCATTAGTGATACTGCGGAATTTTATAGGGCTTTTATGAAATTTTGGTGTTAAAAAAAATACTTGGATATTTAATATTATTTAGATGAATATTCAGTCTTTTGTTCAAAGCTAAAAGACGATTATCATCTTCTCTATTATTGTGAATTGATTTTTGAAATGAATTATTATTTAAAATGTGGTTACTTAATATTTTACTGTAAAAATATTTACAAATTATATATATATATATATATATATATATATATATATATATATATATATATATATATATACCTTAGAATCATAATGTTGCCGAATACAATTTGTTTTCTTGAACATGCAAAACATCAATAGAAAATTATTATTCAGCTTAAGAAGACATTTAAGGAAAAAAAATTAATTTAATAATTGTAATTAAAGTTTCCTTTTTTGCTTTTATGAATTTGTTCTTTTAGGAATTATGAATTTATTAATATCACTTTTACGGCCTATTAATATTTATAAGATATTCAAAACCCAGAGTATCAGAGATTTTCAGAAATTTCTGAACAACAAAAAAAAATTATTGGAAATGCAAACTGTGTTTTTTCACGCTGATACATTTTAACGATTTTGTTTTTATTTTTCATATGTTGATTGTTCTAAATTGCTTCTTATTCTAAAGGTTTTATTGGTTTGATATACTCCTTTTTATAACGGTTATGAAAAGAACACAATTAAAAAGGCTAAAAATATATTGAATTACATTTTCGAACTGTAACGAAACTGTTTCAGAAATTACATAAAAATTACTTCTATGACTTTTTACTAGGGACTACAAAAATTTTAATTCCCAGAAAAGAAATAAGTAAGAGGATCTGAGTTTAAATTCCTAGCATTTGCGCCTAAAAGTTAGGCGCAATAAGTAGTCCCCCATAGTATAATTATAGGAACAAATAAATGAATTAAACTGTTCAGGTACATTTTATTTATTTTCAATCGGGAGGCGGATTGGTATTTTTATCACTGCAAACCTAGTACATTTTCCCGGAGTTGGTATTACATTTCGTGTTCACCGTACAAAGTATATCTATATATCTATTGCCACAATATAATTTTGATGCTCAGTTTCCTCTCCAAAGGGGGACACTTGAGCTTTGACGGTGCGAAATTGTACTAGGAGCTTAATTTTACCGAGAACACCTAAGCCAAATAGGCACTCTAGAGATCTTCAACATGCTGTTAACATGTTATCGATTTTTCGCATCATGAAAATCCACCTATTTGGGTCGGGGTCGAGGCAGCAAGTTTGAATGTACAAAGCCAGCACCTAACCAAATGCGCCACCCAGACATAATCTTTTTTTTTTTTTTTTTTTTGTATAGTTTTTTTTAAATATTTAGTTGTTTTTTTAAAAATGTTTGATCACATTTTTAGTGCTCTGAACAAATTCTCATAATAAGCATCATAATCGAAATCTGTATACATCATTATCTGTAAGTCATTTATTTAACGACTGTAAGGTCATAAAGAAGTTTCAGATTTGACGTAAATGAGTTGAATTCACATTAAGGTTTTTTTTCCCATTGAAAATAAACGAGTTTTTCTTCCCGAATAATGTTTGCCCTAATGCCTACTATCAAGTTGAGCTTACTCATATCATTCGTGTAAAAATAGGGCAATAAAATAGACAAAACCCAAAAGACAAAATCCAAAAATGTCTCCTTTATATATATATATATAAGCATATATATATAGGTACTACTAGTCGTTAAAAAATCAATTAAGTCTGGTTTTGTTATACCAGTTAAGTGGAAAAATGGTTATATGCATTAATAAGTGTTTAAATCGAAACTCACAATAAGAGGATATAAATGTACTACATATGTCGCAAAGTAATGTAAACAACTCAATGTGTTTAGAGTTTACTAATTCATCCAAACGCAAATTCCTCATATTTGCATACGATTGGTAATGTTATCACATACAAAATTATTAGTACGTCAATTGTAATCTTGAAATTATTTTGCACTGTTTATATGTATTTACTATTTTTAGAGTAATATTTTGGTTTAAGATATTTTGTACAAATCATTTGCCTTTCGAGAATTAAACGTAATTTTTAAAATATGCATGATTTTTTTATTTAATAAATTATAGTTTAACTTAAAAGAGTTATAGTTTAAAAATTATAGTTAACTAAAAAAACCACTTTTTTGGTTTGTAAAGCATTCGCCCGTGGGTGATGCCTTGCTTTTAAATTATCTTTGTGACCTAGGGGTGTGGGAGTGAATGAAGAACCAGACAGTGCCATAATCTTAATATCTGTTTATTAAGATCTTAACTTAAACACTATACAATGATTATATTTATATTTAAACTTAGCGGATCTGAGGGGAAAAACACACAATACGTATTACCAAATAAGTGCGACCTAATCACTATATTTAACTTTACCGCCTATTCTTAATCTCAGTTTATACACAGTTCCTAATATAAATTTGAACCATCCTACCTTAATATCCTTCGTAGCTGCAGCACACTCGAATCTTTAAATGACTTTTCTTTATCTCGCGTGGAATGGTGTCCACCTTGTCTTGATCTTTAGAATATCGGCTAGCTTCAGCTTACGCGTTTAAATTCAGACTAGCATAATCACTTCCCAAAAGGCCACCTGCTTATGATAAACTTCTGCTATTTAAAAGGTTCCTAATTTGAATAATCACGCTTCGCTTCTGGATTTGGTGGGAAAGAATTTGCCTTTTTCGGCCCCAAAAAACCCAAGAGGAAAATTAATAGAAAGCGCGATGAGCCCGTCACAGGTTAATCGAATTAAAAAGTAAAAAAAAATCTTAATATATAAATAAAATGATTTACGAGGAAATTAACGTCACTGGCTTAAAAGCGTGGGGTGTTCCATATCAATTGTTATAATTTCTTACTAGTTCTGTTTCGAAATGCTGAGTTAGTGTAAAAATTTAGTACAAAGCACACACACCCCACGCTTTTATAACGATGATATTAATTCTCTTGTAAATCATTTTATTATTAAGAATTATTTTTTTACATTTAGTTCGATTAGCCATAAAAGCGTGCTTTTTAGTTTTCTAAACTATAATTTATTTTTCATTTTTTAGTTCGATCTACAGTAAAAGCATGTATTTTTACATTTTTTAACTATGATTTATTCATAACTTTATTATTTATTCATACACATTATATCATTTATTCAAAAACTAATAAAAGTTTGTCAAGAAGAAATATTAAATGTCAATCGTATTTCCACTTTTTAAACGTATTGCTATAATGTTAATCCGTACCATCACTTCTAAACATATTGCTATAATGTTAATCTGTAACATCACTTCTAAACGTATTGCTTTATAAAAAAATATTTTGCAGTTCGAACGTAATTTTTTTTCCACATGCACGAGTCTTTATTTTTTTTTATTTTTATTTTTTGAAAGACTGGACAGTTGCTTATAGTTTGATAAGAAATAGCAGACGTAAAAAAATCCCTTTTAGTGTTACTCTTTAATCTTTTAGTCACCAAATCTGGAAATGGTACACAGAATTAGTCACCAAAGCTGGCAATGATACATGCAATTAGTCACCAAATCAGGAAATGTATAGTGAATCGGTAACCAATTTTGGAAATGGTATAATGAATTATTCACCAAATCTGGATTATCCTGTCTCCCGATTATCCCGTTCAGGATAATGGGACAAAATTATGAAATTATTATATTGTCATCGGTCCTTGACAAGTGTGCCAAATTTCGAATTAAACTGACCTTTTAAAGTGGGTAAAAATCGAGTTCAAAGATTTTGTTTCATACAAGTGAAATTTATAAAAGCGTATTAAAAATCTGCATTTCTCTATATTTTGTAGATTTTTTTTTATACATTTAAATGCAATCAAAATTTTAAATATCTAAGTATGATAAGTATAACTACATTTCAGGTTCATTATAACAGATCATAGTACTGCAAAGGAAGTATTACAAATGCTTACAATACTACTGCAAAATATTCAAAGGCTATTACAAAACTCTTAAATGGAAAAGGTAAAATTAGTAAACATAAAAGCGAAATGTCAAAAAATGTTTAGTTCTTTTTGTAACCACAGAAGGATCTCGGATATATTTCATCATTATCATTTACTTTGTTTTTAACAAACATTGTGATTAATTATTATTTTTAAAATAGTCTACATATTTTGTGAATTTTTTTTTTTTGCTGGGAATGCTTTCCTTCAATCTTTGGCGAATAGTACTTTTTTCATAAAACCGATTTTCTTTGGATGTTATACACACGAACACAGAAATATTTGTATATAAATTTTATGAAAACCGTGCAATCATTAAGTACTCTATTGCATTATGCAACTACTCAAAAGCTCTTAAACACAACAGAATTTGGGAATAATAATTATTGACCCTTTCATTTCAATTACTTTCTATTGCGGGATATTTGATATCGACAAAACGCATGTTTCATAGCACGTAAACAGTTAAATAAATTTAGAGGTTGTGATGGGCTCACGTGTTTTTTCATTAACATGTCCTTTTGGGTTCTTTGGGGCCAGAATGAATGGCAACTCTTTTCCAACCGACCCAAGAAGTAAAGTGTGAAGGAAAGATGAAAGTTAGGAAGCTTTTAAATAACATAAGTTTAGAGTAAAGGGGTGGCATTTGGGGAATGTTATGATAGTCCGTATTTCAAGTGTGAAGAGGTTTTGAGAAATTAAGTGACAGCCAATAGAAGTTACCCGGGACAGAGAGCTCTTAGGTCGAGGTGCATACCATTGCAGGCCAGTGAACCGGAACTTCAACTAGGATTAAATAGATTGATACTTCGTGTTTGACGATAAAGGTAGGAGTGACTATTTAAACATTCGGATCTGTGATCGCTTAGGAATTAAGCTTAGGTGAGTTAGTTATTGATAATAGTCCCAGTTACGTTATTTCGGTATTATATATTGTGTTTTAGCCACAGTAGATTCTCTCTCTCACACACACATATATTATTATCTAATCTGTTAAAGGTTTAAGTTGAGATCTTAATAAAGTCATATTAAGATCATGGTAGCTTCTAGTTCTTCCTTTATTCCTGCACCTCTAGCTGACGCTGATAAAATAGGAGAAGGGTACCGGAGGGGGGCGCCCTTACAAGGTTTAAAATGGGATTTGAGTAACCTTTTATAAGAATAGTGAACGTTTTTCCTGTAGGAATATTTATGTTGTTCTAGTTAATGCTACCTGTCTGACGGTGTCAGATCGAAGCCCACGAAATCCATTGCTACAAAGGGCTGGACGTACGCCTGTCATTAACTGTAGCTTTGAGCACCATACAGGTGACAGTACGATTTGGCTCGGTTCTACCACAATTTTAAGGGAGAGCACTCTGGAGGTGGTCAGGGGCCTCCGTCCTTTCTCATTCACGAATCTCACGTGAGGACTTGCGACTGTGTCGTCTTCCGTACCGTCCAATGCATTTGTTATGCAACATTTTTTTAAAGAATGTATTATAGAAGAATGAAAGAGAGTTCTTTGAGACCTTTGAACATTTATAAGCAAAAATTATATAATTTTGCATGTGCCAGCGACGTATATTTGTAGTAGATGACATAACTCATAGACGGAGGAAAAAGGCAGCCTCTGTTACTTAAAAGACCTGAGCACCAGAAGTAGAAGACTGACTTAGCTCATTTGCCTGTAGGTATTTAGATGGGTAAAGTGGAATGGCCTTCACGCCTAGGGTGGCCCTGCCAGGAGAATATTCTCTGCCGATGTACTTCGCCCATTCCACCCAGTGACACCCACTCACCACGATGAGGCAACCTACAGGATTTCGTGATGTACACTTTCAGTGGATCCCTTCGCATGTAGATGTTTGTGGAAATGAGGAGGTGGATGCCTTGGCGAAGAAGCGTACCCGAGAGACTATGGCTACATCTAATTGCCTGACTTTAATCATGAGCTTTACTCTGCCAAAAAACATATTGCTCGTCCCACCGGTTCATACTTGATATCGAGCTGATTCTCCTGGAGGATTCCTAGCTATGAATTGTGACAGATGCACCCAGACGGCAGTTTCTAGATTTCTTAGTGGACATTGAAGAAGCCTTGCCTTCCAGGGTGGCCATAAAACCCACCTGATTTCTCCAAAATGTAACATCGAGCAGGCTTCCCCGACTCATATTCTTAGATGCGTGGGTTTGTCCCACGACGACTAGGGTGAATAAACTCATAGATCTAGTCTAGCGCAAGATAGATAAGGAGATAAGCAACAACAACGTATATTTGTTTAATCTGTGTCAAATTTTCAGTATCCTCTGTTCTGTTTGCCGTTTTCTTCTGTAAATACAATTGCCTCTCTTTTTATACTTTCGCCATAGTAAACTCATCTTAATGCTATTACCGATATCCCTGATGTTTAAGTGATTAAAAGAAAGCGTATATACACAAACAAAATTCCTAAATACGAGCAGATAATGATGTTTGGATAAATTGTGAAATGGGATAGGTCATAAATTCAAGTTACCAGAACGGACGGTCTATCCAATAAATATTTTGCCTACTAAGTCTCACCCGATTTTCAGTGGAATTAACACTGGAAAAACAGTGTGATTCAGATTCGAGTAAATAAGGTAAGTCTCTCTCTCACACACACACACACATCAAAGAAATATTCTTACAGTCTAATTCAGTGCTTCTTAAACTTAGGATGCTTGCGACCCAATTTTAAATCATAATTTCCTTGGCGCCTCCAGCCAAATTACAATAATAATGTACTTTGACTCTAGTGCTGCAATACGTCTTTAATTCTAAACCGTACAGATTTTCAAGATAAATAAATTTTGCATATAATTTTGAATATGACAAGCCCATGGGGTCATTAGTAATTATTAAACGCATTCTTATCTTAGGAATGATGAATTATATTGATCAAATACATAATGTAGTACTGATACATATTTATAAGTATATTATATATCATTGTAAATATGTACTTTTTTATTATCTCACAATGTATTTTGGTTTGATTTAATTTTAGTAAATTGATAATTTTTTTAAAAAATCTTTTGTTTTTGATATGCTCGCACCCCCTTGTAGGGTTACCACGCCCCTCTAGGGGAGGGGGGCGCTCCACACACAGTTTGAGAAACACTAGTCTAATTCAAAACCTACAGAAAATACTACCTACAGATTCAAAACCTACAGATATTTTTTAACAGTTCTTAGCTTTCTTACGTATTTTTTTTCTTCTTACTTTCGAATATATTTATGAATCAAGCATTTTTCGTGAGTCATTGATAAAATTCCTCTTTGTGAAAGGAAAAGAAAGAAGCTAGAATGGCATCTTAATGAAAAAATATGTAAAAAATAGGCGGGGGGCAACCAGAAAAGCTCAAAATATATTTCCGGACAAAACCATATTCTCAGCGAAGAAAATTCACTACGTGTTCTGTCATTGACGGCGAAAATTCTTTCAGTCGATTTCGAGGAATTTAGCTCAAGGACAAATTTAAATGTAGTTTTAGAAATATAGTATCTACAAACTTAATCATCAAAAAATTTTATATTTATATATTTCGAACTGTGAATTCGAAAGGAAATGTTTGGGAACACTTAGCAATTTTTTAGTTATTGAAAACGCGTTTCAGAAGAGGAAAATTTATCTCCTTCGAACACCAAATGTAAATAGAATAAAATGAGACACATTCTGAATGCTAAGCATTATAAATAAAATGTTTGTGGTTTAAAAAGCCGAAAAAAGTAATTTAAGCGAGAATAAAGAAAGTATATACTTTTGACGGTAAAAATGAACAGAGCTCAGAAACGTCTTAATTTCCGTAGTTCTATAAATCGTGCAGAAGTGCCATATTTACAAATATGTACTGAATATTAAAATGGTTCTTTTATTCAATAAGATAAATTTACAAGTTATTCTGTTTGAGAGATAAAATGACAGCACGCATCAATTTAAGGAAAATAAAAAGAAACTTTTTGGAAAATTTAAGATTATGGAAGCTGCATCTGAATGAGACTACTGAAGCTAAAGTAATTCTTTTGAAGTTGGAATATTCAAAAGAGTTTTTTAACAGCTGCAAAGTTAATCAGATGTAATACGTTCAAAATAGTATAGTCTTGTATAAAATTTGAATCTCTTAGGTTTCTTTCAACGATGTATTTATTTATTAAGATGGAAAATGCAATTAACTTCAGGTCCTTACTTGTTCTCATAAAACAAATTAAGGAATGACCATATATTCGCTGGAAGAAATATAGAACCAGTAAAAAAATATTAAAAGAATATTTAGAAAATAAATAAAAACAATGAATGATCTGATTGCTGGTAAAAAATAAAACTTAAGTAATAAAATGTTTCAGGAAATAATTATGTTCACATCATTAATAAATTTGCTGAAAATAGATCTGATGTGTTATTAATTCTATTTCTTTCTGTAAATATTGTTCTAAGGAAATTAGATTGCTGCTGAGTATATCATCAAGTTATTAGCGGAATAAGATTGCAGAAATATCTGCAATTGTATGTAACGTAAATTCTAACGTATTGTAAAATTCTAAGCAAAATACTTAAAAAGTATAAGTAATTTAGATTGTGTAAAAGCTGTCTTTATTTTTGCAAAAAAAGAGAGAGAAAAATATATGTTCTTATTGTTGCATTTATTTTACATTCTATCAACCATGGTATTAATTAATCTTTGTCAATAGAAATAAATACATAAGGCGTATTCCTATGTTTCTAATTCTACTTTCTTGAATGTAAAACTAATGTCATATGACAGCAAAATAAGTTATATATTTTCAGAAGTATTATTAGGGAAATATATATATTCTAATTCTCCCTTTTATATTTAAAGTAGTACTTAATATAATGAAAAAACGAGTACATATACCTTTTAAGTTTATTTATTCAAAAATTTTAGAGATCAAATGCCTCCAAAATAAATGAATAGCTTCAATTCGAAGGAAAAAATTAAAATGAAACAACAATGAAAAAACATTCATTTCTAAATGAAATAAAAGTCATTATGAAGATATTTACATTAAGTTATTTCTTGATACAAATACCTTGCTGTATTTATATTATGTTGTACTTCTTCAAAAAATTTGCATTTTTATTAAATGTAAGAAATATTGTTCATTAGCAGAAAATTTCTTTCGTATTTTTTTATGTTTTTCTAATTTTAGAGACAATTTTCCACGTAAAATTATTTAGCTAATGCGTAGAAAATCTCTTTATTCCATTGTCGTACTTTTAATGAAAATAAAATAAATTACAACAGAATTTTTTGTCATCCAATTAGCATTTTTAAGTAAAATATGTCCTGTATATTAAAAGGTTTCTAATACCTATTTTCTGATGTGAATATTTTTTATAAACATAAATGGGTTGATTTAATGCCCTATGCAATGCGAAATGCATTTGGTATGAAGAGGAATTTTAAAAGAATAAGATATACAAAAAATTTAACTCTGAAAAATAAGTTTCCGATTTGAATATTTCATTTCCGTTTCAGGTTAGTATTGAACTCATACACCAGCATTTTAAAAATATTTATAATAACACATGTCTTTCAAGTATAATGAACCATCTGTGCAGCATTGGAGTTAATTATATAATATTGTAAAATAAAATGATAACAGCTAAATAAGTGATTGTGACACCATCAAAGACGGAAAATTTATCTAATGAATAATTTCTGTTGGAATGATAAACGGAATTATATTAGTGATATTCTGCAACGAAATACTAATTATACCTTTCGGAGTGTTACCTAAAATCCAATTTTTTATACTTGCTTTTAATAAATCTTTTGTGCATAATTTCAATTTTATAAAATTGATTTTAAACAAGCTATTTTGTTCAATATATAATACGTATTTTTTCTATATTTGTCTTTCGCTATGCTATTCATTTTGTTCTTATTTTTGGTTTTATTTATTTGATCAGCATGATTCTATTTAGTTTTATCTATTTTATTTATCTTTCCTCACTCATTCTTCAAACACTTCAATCAAATATGCAATGAAATGGACTGTAATTTTTTATCTGAATAACAAACACATGTTTAGAAGCAGTTGAAAGAAGTTTGATACTTTAAAAATGAATTATTATCTGAGGGGCGTTATCGTAAGAACCCATTATCTCAGTTACGAGAAACATGAACATTATTACCTAATATTTAATAAAACAGTTTTATAATTCGGATAAATAATACAAAAGCTAAAAGCTCTACAAATAAGTAAATTTTTATAATCACGCCGTTTTTCTTTTACGTTGTTTAAGCATTATATTTTCCACAAGACGAGATACCCATTATTTAGTCTAACAGGCTGAGAATCTTGGGAATTTATCCACTTACACTTGCTATAAAAAGTCTGCGTTCACGTACTATTGCTTACATGAACAACAAAAAATAATTTAAAAACTGAATTTAAAAAAAAATTAATTATATTTAGTAATTAGTAAAATTAATTATTTTAAGTATTCCTAATAATAAAAGTAAATTTGGTTTGTTTTCATAGCTTTTAAATTGAAGACAGGTTTGTTGCAATACTAACAAAAATCAAGTAGAAAAAGTCTACGTTCACTGTTTTAGTAGAAACTATAAAAAAGGGAATAATGAGCTATTTAGTAGCTGGTTGGATAACCTCATCATTTGAGAAACTTCTGAAGTCGTTTCAGCATTAACCTAACAAATCTGGTGGTTTCTTCAGCGCTTATCTTCTCCCATTGGTCCTTAAGAACACTCTTCAGCATATCCTTGCTAGATACATTGTGTTGACGAATCCTATATTTCAGCAAATCTCATAGGTGTTCGTAGGATTGAGATCAGGGGCCACGTGCAGTTGATTGGGGACATTACACAAGAGCCAAAGCTTCACAATCTCAGCGGTGTGCTTAGGATCGTTGTCGTGTTGGAAACGAAATGATTATGCTAAGCCGAGTTTGACGGCACTTTCCTTTAAAATGTTTTTTAGGACATCAAAGTAATCATATTTGTTCATAATTGATTCTGTATACTCCAACTTGCCAACACCATTGCTCGTCATGCACCCTTACACGATGACTCCACCACCGCCGTGCTTTACCGTTGGTACTAAATGCTCTTTTTGAAGCGCTGTGCAAGGTTTTCTCCAGACTAATTTTCGACCTTTTATGCCGAAGTTGCAAAATTTGCCCTCATCAGAGAATATCACAGACCTCCAGAACTCAGGATGCTTAAGCATGTGCTTTTTTTGCAAAAGCTATCCGCTTAAGCCAGTTGATCATTTGAAATATAAGGCCTTCTGCGAGCTATTCGGTTACGTAATCCGGCCTTTTTCAAGATTTTTCTTGCAGTAACCACCCAAATGTTTTTGTTAAACTTCTCGTGAATGTCTGTTACTATTTGAGTTGCAGTCAAACACGAATGTTTTTCCACCATTGATGTCATACTTCATTTTACTCTGATTGTGAGTTTAGATGAATTGATTGTGTAAATTCTTGTAGATTTTAAGTTATAAATAACATGCTGGATAGATGAATACCACCGTCTAACGGATCTGGCTATATCCCAAAGACTTTTTGCATCGTTCCACATTTTCACAATGATTTCACTTCACTGATACTAACTTCCTTCTTTATATTTTCCATGTCCTTGAATTGCTAAGTATCTCGCAAAAACGTAAGAAATATTGCGTCATAATTTTCTTAAGTAATTTTACTTGATAACTGAATGCAAAACCTCTGTTAACCTATAACATCTGTTGATACAAATTCCAAGAATCAAGAATATTCAAATAGTGATACGCATACTTTTTCTGCCTATTATTTGTGTGTTTTGCAACAAAACTTCCGCTATCCTAAGTAGTTTTAATTCAAAATTAACCAATTCTTGCATGCTCAGTATTTAAATAATAGTTTACAAATTCATGAAATTTTGTTAGAACAAAAATTATATTTTTATTAAATTTTATCTTTGCTATATGATTTCTTATGGTTGAAAGCAGCTTTTCTAGCAAGTGTAAATAAAAGAGCATTCAATACACTTATTCAAGAGATCAATATTTAGTTCCTATGAATGAATTATATAAACTTCGTCAGTGAATGTATGTGTATGGGGAGAGCGTGAGACATGATAGTAAGAATAAAAGTAATTGTGGTCCGATCATTAATTATTTAATTAAAATATTTGCAGATTTATAGTAAGGTAGCTGGATTTTTGTTGCTATTTGTAATGGATATGCATCACCCTCTCTGTGATTCTTTAGGTACAGTGTAAATATGCCACAGATTTTCATTTCTGTGCATGAAAATATAATACCCACTTACTTCTTATAAATTCATTATTTTAAAAAAGTTCAAAGACAAATAATGCTCAATTTTCAACGCTTACTGTCCCATTCTTTGTCAATTACAGTGCATGAAGTAATTATAAGACCAGTAACGAATTGGTGCATTTCTGAAGATACATTACGCAAATTTTCAGAGTGGGTATTTAATTTTTTTTAAAACATTATGTCGAGAAATGGGCCGTATAGGCCATTTCCCTACGAACAGCCCAACTTTTGCAGTAAAGTTTCCAGAAGAAAGGTTAAAACCTGTGTTGGCCAGCGAAGCGCAAACTGTTAGGTGAACAAAATTCATTGCCTCTCCACAAAGACACAGAGAACAGTCTGGAGTGTTAATTGATCATGGAACACATTTTGTGCTGAGTGCAACTTCAAAAATTAAAGTTTCCGACTACGTTCGGAACCGTGATTTTTCAAAAGCGTGTAAATGGATAATATTTATGATATTTAATATCACTTAGATTAGAAAATGTATATAAAATTCTTTTAAGAATAGCAGTATAATAAAAAATTATTTAAGTACTATATTTTGACAAAAAATGAACATAGAATGACCCAATTTCAAAATATTCTCCTTTTGTGAAAAATGCTTCAATTTTAATAATATTTTGCCTGTATATAGCTTAGATCTCTGTACAGAGGCTCAACTAGAATTTTTGAAGTATATAACTTAGAAGTGGGTTTATTCATGTTTTACGACAACAGAGGGGAGACATTTTAAGAAAAAAACGCCGATAATTATTTCAATGGGTTGTAACTCTCAAAATAATGTGAATTTTTCAAAAATTCTAGTTGAGCCTCTGTAGAGAGGTCTGCGCTATATACAGGCAAAATATTATTATAATAGAACCATTTTTCACAAAAGAAGAACATTTGGAAAAAAGATTATTGTAAGTTAATCTTTTGCCAAAATATTATATTTAAATAATTTTTTTTTGTCAAAATCTCCTTAAAACAATTTATGTATGCATTCTAATCTGAGTAATACTAAATATCAGGAAAATTACCCATTTATGCGCTTTTTTAAAATCACGGTTCCGAACTTAGTCGGATATATCTTAACAAATTTTACTAAAATCTTTAATTTTTTTAAAAAATGGAAGGAGATGTACGTTAGCAACTGTATGATCCCTTACAATTAGCATACTGCACAATTCATGAGGTTCATTATAAAACACATTTCTTAGTATTCCGTGAAAGTATTGCCAGAGAAAAAAAGATGCTGTGTTTTTTTTCAACTGTGTTATCTCGGCGTAATTATATGAGAGAAAAATGGTATTTTATGAAAGTGTTAGAAGACCTAAGAATAAGAAACAGATAGTTTAATGAACAGTTATATAACTTCCATTCATAATGTCATAATTAGAAAAGATGATTCAAACACAAGTATAACAATCTGGAAGAAATTGATTTATAGAGCAAAAGACGATAGAGACTTAGTCTTCAACTATCAAGTAACAAGTAATATAAAAAAATGAATTTGAAGTGAATTCCCACTTAGGTCAACAAAATTTTTTTTATTTTAGTTACACTTTTTTCAAATAATTACTTCAAATGAATGTTTTGAAACATGAGAAAAAATGTGTTAAAGTTTTGAGCTAAGTCGCTAAAAATGAAGTCAACGTGACTGTATCTGTACGGCTTTAAATAATTAGTTTCAGTCAATTAATTATAATAAAATTATCGTATTCTCACCCCCAAACAATTGTGTATAAAAATCTTCAGCTCAAATGAGTGCTTTAAAATGTGAGAAAAAAAATCCTTTTGAAGTTTTTAAACAAGTCGCCAAAATGGTCGCTAAATCCCCAAGAATGAAACCAATGTGGCTGTATCTGTAACTCTTTAAAAAATTAGTTTAAATCAATTAATTTTTATTAATTATAATTAAATTACCGTATTGTCATTCAAAATAATCGTGAATATAAAATTTAAGCTCAATTGAGTGCTCCAAAATGTATTTTACTAACGATTGAAAATCTGAACAAGATATAGGAAGTTGGTGAACTAATAGTAAGAATTGAAAAAAGAATTATATATATATATATATATATATATATATATATATATATATATATATATATATATATATATATATATATATATATAAATTGTGAAATGAAACCTTTCAGTGAATCAGCTTCACGTGCTAGGGTTAGGAAAATCTTGAATCAGGTACAAATAGAAAAAGGTTTAAAGCGGCAAAAAATCTCCTTTATTGGAAACATAAACGGAAACAAATTATATTTTTTGATGAAACAAACATAAAAAATACCCCTGATCGCTCCAATCGCAACAAACATTATTGAAAAAAGCTGAAAGAAAACTTCTGTTGATAAAAATAGGAGGTGTATCATTAATGATTTGCGGAACTTCAAGTCACACATATTGGATTATTTAATAAGGTATCTGTACACCTTCGAAGAAAATTTTTTTAAAAACTGTAATATTTGCTATTAAAATATTTTTTACTGATGAAATATGACTTAAAACTATGAAAAATACATTTAATATGTTACTTGTAGTACATAAAAAAATTTTAGGGAGTAAAGCATAGTGTAAATAGTAATTAAATTGATTATTAGAATAACGCACATAACTCAAATGTAAACAAAAATATCCCTTTTCTGTAAATTTGATGATGATCACTATAACAATTTTTAGGGCTGGTACTATTTTCCTGATGATAATCAATTTATTACAATGTTTATCAAGTTTCGAGTAAAAGAACATTGAAAAATCATTAAAAAATTATTACGAGCATGATATATACCTTAGTTACTAAAAACATATCAACTATATAATTATGAAAGTAGTAGGGGTTCTTTAAATCTATAAAACAAATATATTTATAAAATTTGAACTAATTTGGTTCACAACTTTTTCTGATATTTACGTTGTCAGATGTCAATACGTTAAACAAATTCATTTTGAGATAAATCAGAAATAAACTTTAAACTGCAAATTTTAATATTAAACACAATTTGATATACTTAAAATGCTCCTGATTTATAAATAACACCTGTACTCTCTAAAACATTGATTTTTTTTCCTTGTAGCTCTTAAAATTTTTCTACGCTGCTTTACATTTGGTGTTGAATGTCGTTCTGCGTCGTTAATTCTATTGATGTCAAGATGTTTGTATGCTTTTAAAGTAAAATAACCAGGAGTTATATTAAGTTTTTTAAAAATTTCAACACAACCCTTGTATGCATCATTAAATTGGATCACAGCATCCAATGCACCAGATTTTAAAGTTTTGAGGCACACGAAAACTTCCTTTGGGTACTCTCTGCCATATAACGCCATTTAAACACTCGTTTGAATTTTGTGTTTTACCATGCAGGCATTTAGTAAGTAGTTCTTTCATACACAACTCTAAATATGTAGGCTTAATCGTGTTTAGTACTTCATTTGATAAGCCTTTATATTTTTCGTTTAGCTTTTTGCCCCAAGACAGTGCTCGCTGGTAGTAGCACCAACTATCTTTTCCGATGGGACACTGCCTATGCATCGGTTTCTCGACACTTGATGAGCAATGAAACAAAGCCACAATAAAATTTTGCTGAAGAGTGGATAGGTTTCCAACATTGCTACGAACAGCAATCCCATAATAGTTTTGCAATCGGTCAATAAAAGAGTCGGTGAGTTTGCCTTTACCAGACAGATTTTTATTTTTAGACTTTAGTTTGCGCAATCTCGCACCTACTCTCTTTTGAACATGACCAATGCATTCATATTTTGTGACGCTATCCTTCCCATAAGTATCTTTGACACTGATAAAGCCCTTAGAGTCCCCGTCACCATAATAATGTGCATATTTAAGGCCTCGTTTGACAATAGAACGTTGGAAGATTTTCGTAGCATCAACAGCTTCCATTTTTAACGCAGAACCTTGAAAATTGCTATGGCACACGTGATCTGCTGCAAAAGTTTCCGACTCAATGCTTCTAGGCATTTTAGAAATCTTTCTGCAGGTGGGACAATATGACGATATTATTTCAATGTCTACTACTTTACCAGTGTCAACTGACAAAGCTGCGACACACCCATTCATGGAAGAGTAACCTCTACACTGCCACGTTCCATCAACTGAAATGCCACATTCAACAATTTTATTTTTAGTAGGATGTAGCACTAAAACAGTTCTCTCAGAAGCTGCTTTTTGCATTGATAGTTCACTAACTTCTGAAATCACGGACATGGGTTTATTCTCATGATTAGTGTACGCAGTTTTACTGAACCTGGGTAAATTTAACGTACCACATAATTTAAACCCAGCAGAAAAACCTTTCCCAATTTGCCTCATACCATACACAAATCTTGTATTTACTTCAGGACAGTTTAAAGTTTTCTTTGAACTAGAAAACCCTGAGTAAAAGTCACAATGTTTACACCTGATAACAAAATTTGAGCACAAACCATATGTGGAATCCTCAGAAAGCAGGATACCTTCTTCGAAACATCTTGGGCAGCAAAGTTGTAAAAACAAATTTAAAAGGACTTCCATATCAATTATTCTGTTACCAGTAAGTGGTTTACGTTGTTATTCTGCTATTTCTTCATCAAAGGCAGCAGGTATTTTAATTTTTGAAGAACTGGCGTTGGTAGATGTTGCGCTGCTATTTTTTGAATGTTTAATGGTAGATCCATTACCTCGAAATTGGCGTTTTCTCTTTGCACTAACTCTACGTTTAGCATTACCCATTTTAAATGACAAAAATTAAAATTTTCTGCTATAAAAAAGGATTGAACAAAAGCTTATAAAGAGCTACGCAATCATAAGCAAATGTAAACAAACAGTAAAGCACTCTATATTCTTGCCAGATTCTAGATAAAAATATAAATAAAAACCTGTTGCCAATTATATTCTTGATAATTCTGAAAACTCAAATTCATATTTTAAAAGTTTAAATTTCTTACTATTGCATATGTAAACAATACTTTGAAAAATAAAAATGTCAACAAACATTTTTTCTACTTCGCAATGCAGACTTGTACTTCCGGGTTCAAAAGGTGCTATCGAATGAAACTCAAATCCCCATAACTTAAGTTCTAAATAAGATAGAAACAAAGTTTAAACACCATTTTAAAGAAAAAAGTTCATATTTTCAAATAACATTTAAATTAAAAAATCGAAAAATTTGACGAAAATGACGTTTTGAAGGTGTACGGATATCTTAATTGGATTAATTTTTGACACAACATGAAGCTATGCTCTGACAGTCTTTATACCTTTATTGCTTGTGAAAGCTAGATATTTTAGTAAAATAATGTTTAATGAAATGCTCCTAAATCCATCCAAGAATTGTTCCAAAAAGAAAACAATATTCAGCCATGGTCAAGTCGAAGTCCAGATTTGAACTCCATGATAAACCTTTCAGGTGTATTACATCTTGAATTTTATGCTAATGAAATAAACAGCATAACTGTTCAATTATGAGCAACTATTGTAAAAAAAGGCGCAACATTTCTAAAACTGTATTCACCTGGCCATTTCAATAAAAGTGCTTTAGCTTTTGAAAAATGGATGATAAATATCAAATAAATTTTCATTTTTTTTTTTTTTTTTTCATCAAGTGGTCTTATAAGTGGTTTGACACTAAATTTTTCTCTAATTTCTAATATTTTTGGCTCATTTTATCTCTTATTACACCATTCAAGATTATTGCAATATAATTTTGATTAGTATGATTTAAGATATTACGTGTGTTTAAATTACTATGAGAAACTTTATTTATTTTACAACTTCCTAATTCGATGTGTGCTTTTAATTTTTTAGCGGACGTAATTGTTTGATTTTAGGTATCAAAAATCCCTTAAATGATATAATTTAATATTTAACCAAAATAGTATTTCACTACACATATTAAATCAATTAAAAATAATTAACTAACTTTAGATGGGTTTAAGATTCTGATAATATTTCGGGTGTCTTCAATCTTGGTTCACAGTTGTGAAACCCGAAAGAAAATGCATTCATTTCACAAAATCTATATATATTGATGCCGTTGGTTGAGTTCGAATAACAACCAGAGATGAAGATAGTACTTATGTTTATATTACAAGAAAATAAATATTTACAGTTAAAGTTTACACTAAAAGGTAATAATGCGGCTAAATGAAAATTACACCTTTGAAGATGCTGTGGATTGATGCGGACAAGACCTTGCGTCTGAAGAATTTGCGTTTACATAATTGTCCCAGTACGGGGCTCAAAAGTTTCCGTTGGGGTAGGAAAGCGGGAAAGTATGACGCACTCAGTTACAGTTAAGTGAGGAGTGTAGAAAACATACTCCCACCCTATATCCGAACTAGTTCGGATATATAGGAAATTTGTGAAGTTTCTGAACAGGTCGTTTTAACACTGAGACTTGGGTTTTCACAGTTGCAACTCGAACCAGTACGTCGTTGCCTGGATGCACTTGAAGAACTCGAGCCATTGGCCATGTACTAGGAGGACCCTCCTCTTTGATCAAATCGATGTCATCTTACTTCAAGTTTGGTTGTGTGACCTGCCATTGCTTGCGAGGTTGTAAGGAAGAGATTAATTCGGAGCTCCATTTCTTCCAAAAGCCCCGTTTGATGTTCTGTAGCAACTACCAACGATCTCTGTGGTTGGAGGTTGAAGAAAGCTCCTCTGGAACTGAAAGAAGAACATCACCTGTAAGAAAATGTGAAGGTGTGAGTGTAGGTATGCATTCTATGTCAGAGTCATTAAAGTAGGAGAGAGGCCTGGAATTTAGTAATCCTTCGATTTGTGAGAACAAGGTTGTTAACTCTTCAAAAGTTAATATGGTTTCTCCCAATACTCTCTTCCGATGAAATTTGACGGATCGAATTCCTGATTCCCAAATACCTCCAAAATGTGGTGATGAGGTTGGAATAAAGTGCCAATCTATTGAAGATTTGGATAAGTAGTAAGATATGTGTGGCTTCATTAGTTGGTAAAGAAAGCAATAACTTTCGTATTTTGTCAAGTTTTCGACGAGCTCCAACAAAATTGGTTCCATTGTCACTATAAATGTGGCGGGGAGCACCACGATGAGCACTAAAACGATGAAGTGCAGCTATGAAGGAATCAGTTGTTAAGTCTCCGACTGCTTCAATATGAACAGCTTTAGTTGCTAAGCATACAAATAAAGCAATGTAACCCGTTGTAGATTTAGTCCCTCGAACTTTGTTGCATTTAATCAGTACAGGACCAGCATAATCAATACCGCAACTGAAGAAAGGTCTCTCCAGCGTGACACGGTGTTTTGGTGAATTGCCCATCAGTTGTGGTGGATGTTTTGAATTTGTTACACTTTAAGCATTTTCTAATACATTTGTTAATTAATTTTCTACTTCCTACGATCCAATGGGACTGTCGAAGAACGTGAGCTAACAAAGTCGGCCAGCATGTAAATGAGCGACGTGTTGTTCCTTGATAAGATGTTCACTAATAGTGTGCTGAGAAGGAAGTATGATAGAATGCTTGGAATTGAATCGAAGCTGGGAATTTCGCAATATTCCTCCCACCCGTATTAAACCATGTTCATCTATGAATGGATGGAGGGAACGTAATGGACTTTTGAGTGGCAGAGAAATCTGTTTCTTAATGCTTTGTATTTCTTCCTGAAAGTAGAAACCTTGAACCTAACGAATGATGGTTTTTTCAGCGGTTTTGGTTTCCGAAAAGGTAAGTGAAGTAGTATTAATATGGGATGAACTGATCGATGATCCTTGAGATGACATCTTTTTACAGTTTTTAATAAATCTTTGGCAATAAGCAAAAATGCGACTTATTTTGGTGAGTGAAGAGTTATGTTCTAATAAACCATGAATTACATCATTTGATGTGTGAGTAAACAGATTGAAGATGGAGGCTGATTTTTGTTCCGCTTTTACCTCATCCGAAGCCTCATCGCAACTGGATTCATCCTTGGGCCAACTAGAAGTTTCTAGCCTTAGCCAGGGTGGTCCTTGCCACCATAACTTGCAATCTGGTAAACATTTAGGATCAATACCTCGGGATGCAATATCTGCGGGATTTTCCTTAGAAGGCACATGTCTCCAATGCTTTGTAGGTAGAACTTCCATAATTTCAGATGTTCTATTTGCTACGAAAGTTTTCCATTTGCGAGGGTGACTAGACAGCCAGGAGAGAGCTATTTTAGAATCCGTCCAAGCGAATAATTTAAAGGTATAATGTTTTAATGTCCGTAAGACCGATTTAAATAGCTTGGATAGTAAATGTACACCGCACAACTCCAATCGGGGAATGGAAACTTGTTTGACAGAGGCTACTTTAGTTTTTGATACAAGTAGTTGAACCTTTATTTTGCCGTTGTGTTTCTGCCAACAGTAGAATGCAGCAGCATAAGCTAATGAAGAAGCATCTGCAAATTGCTTAGTTGTTTTCATTAAATGCCTTTTGAGACTTAAGACAATCCTCTGTAAATTGTTGTGGAATGGGAGAATCCCAATCTGTTTTTGTAAGCCAAATTTTTTGATAAAAAATCTTCATGAATAGTGTACAAGGTGAAAGAAGTCCTAAAGGATCGAACATTTTGTAAGATTCAGATAAAATACGTCTCTTTGTGAGCGGTGGTGTAAGTTCAAGCGATGGTTGGAAACCAAAAGTGTCATTGGATGAATTCCAAAATATGCCTAATACTTTGGAGCTTTCCTTAGAATCTTTGGAAAATACAACTTGTGTATCATGAGAACTATGTTCTGAAAATTGAGCGAGAAATTCGGTGGAATTAGAATTCCATTTTATTAAATGAAATCTGCGAGTACTCAAAACATGAGCAATGTCCTTGCAAATGGAGATTGCGTTATTTGACGTATCTGATCCTGATAGTAAATCCTGTAAAGTTCGGGATAGGTTGGGATTATTTTATTATCGAGAGCGATTTGCTTAATACAACTAGTGGCCAAAAAGGAAGCTGAAGCTAAACCGTAGGTGACATTTTTTAGCTTGTATGTGCGAATGTTTTCATTAGAGTTATTTCTCCAAAGAATTTGTTGGTATTTCTGATCTTCATCAGCTACTAAAATTTGACGGTACATTTTTTCAATGTCCGCTGTAAATACAATTCTAGGAATTCTGAAATTGAGCAATATTTCAAAAATATCCTTTTGTAATTTGGGACCTACGCCTAGCAGAGAATTTAATGACGCACCATTTGTAGTTTTGCAAGAGAGAGAGAGAGAGATGCGTCAAAAACTACTCTTAACTTTGTTGTAGTGCTGGATGGCTTGGGCGTGATGCGGTAAAAATTTCAGATATTTGCACGAAGTATGGGAATTGGAATTTCCTAAACTAATGTGACCTAGCGATGTGTATTCGTTCATGAATTCTTTATATTGTTTTTCAAAATCTGGGTTATTTTTAAATTTCCGCTCCATTGCTAATAAGCGAGAAATTGCTGAGGTTTTTGAGTCTCCCAATTCTGAATTTGATGTATAAAATGGGAGCTTTACAACAAAGCGTCCATCGGAATTACATGCATAAGTATTTTGAAAATGTGTTTCCACAAATTACTCTTCAGAAGTTAATATTTTATCTGTTACGTTAGGAATTTCTTCTAATTCCCAAAATTGCTTCAATTGATTGTCAATATTTGTACCATTAATGTGAAGATTTAGCATTGAATTTGAGTTTAAAGAATCAGTTAATTTGCCTGAAATTAGGAAACCAAAAATAAAATTTTGAGTGATTAAATTATTTTGAGAGCAAGTAATTTGCCCAGGAAGCAAAATGTAAAAAAAAATAGTCAGATCCGAAAATCATATCGATATTGTTTGGGAAAAAAAATTTCGGATACGCTAAGCAGGCATTTTTTAAATGAAAAAAATGTGCTTCATTTATTTTTTCCGTTGGTAACGGAGCAGTTAGATTTCCAAAACATATGCTTTAACTGGTTGTTTGACCTTGGGGTAATGTAACGATACTAAATCTATTTCGACACATCCTTTAGTCATCGCTATTTTAGAATCTTGTAATCCTTTTATTTGAAATCTAGCGGTTTTTTTTTCAGGCCTAGCAGTTTAAACATTTTTCCGAAATGAATGTTGATTCACTTCCGCTGTCCGTAATAACTCGAACTTGACAGTTCTCCCCCAAAATATTTTTAATGTTAACGCTTAAAGTTGGTAATAAAGAAAAATATGTTTGTATAGAGTTTACGGAAGCTGTAACTTCTTTGTTTTGATTAATATCATTTCCTGTCCGGTTTTGACCTTCAGCACGATGAGATTTATTTGCTGACATTGCGTTATTTTTAAAATTATAATCATGTAATAGCGAATGATGCCTTTTCTTACAAAAGTGGCAAGTAAAAGTTGAATTACAATGTGACTCAGTATGCTTATCAAATAAACAGTTCATACATAATTTTTGTTTATTAAGTTGTTTACATTCTTTAACAGATATTTCTTTAAATTTAGAACATTTGAAAACAAGATGATTCATTTTACAAGAACATTTTAAACTATTGTTAAATTTCAAATTATTAATATAAGGTTGTTTTTCATAAGTAACATTTTCATTATATAGTTCTAAGTATGTACATCTGTTATTTAAGAATTCTATAAATGCTTCAAATGTAGGAAAATCAATATTATTTGAGAATTGCGCCCATTCTTGGCGCGTTTTAGGATCAGCCTTTTGTAACAAAATGTAAATCAACCATACATCTCTAGACTCAGCTTTAGTATCAATAGATTTAAGACCTCTAATTACTTCGTCGGAAGTATCTGCTATGTTGCGTAAGTTGTGAGAGTTAGTATCGTTAAAAGAAGGTTGTTCCATGAATGTTTTAATAAGTGAAAAAATGATTTGCTTCTTTTTATCATAACGAGCTAATAATTTTTCCCAAGCCTCGTTATAAGCAGTTTCAGTAATAGGAATATGCTTAATTATATTTGCTGGTTCTGACAGCAATAAACCTCTAAGGCAGTGCTTCTCAAACTGTGGGGCGCGCCCCCCTGGGGGGGGCGCGATGACCTTACGAGGGGGGCGCGAGCATATCGGAAAAATAAAAGATTTAAAAAATAATTAGTTTACTGGAATGAATTAAAACAAAATACTTTCAGACATAATAAAAAATGCACTTTTACTCTGATATAATTTATAGGCGATATTAAAAGCCATAAAAAATAAAAACTTCTTCAATACCTAATTAGCTATCATTGATCCTATAATAGGCCGCGGTAGCCGAGTGGTATAGGCATCGGATCGTGGCTGGCTTTGTCACGAGTTCGAGCCCAGTACCACTAAAGACCCGCCGTGTAGGGCAGCGATGCACGCTAAATCTGTCGAGAGCTGAAACTTCCTCCCGTTGGTGTGGTGAGGTAGTTAGGAGAGGGGGGTACCAGCTCAGGTGTCGTCCACGTCACTTGACCATGGTTCAAAATTACGTGGTCCGTCGCCAAAAGCCCTCGTGTAGCTGAACAGTGCGACGTTAATCTTCACTCACTCACTCACTCACTTGATCCTATAACCAAATAAAAAACTTTTATTTGATTTACTGCCATCCCGTGATGAGAGATTTTTTATTACGCTTTTTTTAACCTAACATACTACTCTTTCAGAGAAAAACCAGATCCCGGACCCAGAATCGAAAAACTTTAGGAGCATAAAAAATTCATCACTGTTATTATTTTTGAAATGCTCTGCACATTATAGCTGTAATCTGTTTGACCTTCTAAGTTATTGGTACAGTTAGTTTTGACCCCTCCCTTACGTGTTCTCTGTTGCGCTTTTTTTCATGCAAAAGAGTTTTATGATATTTGGAAAACCACGGAGAGCACACACACACACTATCTCTCATGAAGGATTACTTGTGGCCAAGACATATTTTTATAAATATTCTCAATGTATAAAGCATAACGAAAAACGTTTCACACATTTTTTTAGCAGTAACATACATATTATCATAATGAATATACTTTTTACCCGGAAGTGGTCGCGCGGGACACACAGATTACGAAATCATTAATTCTGGCAAAACTGTTTATTTATTACCAAAGAAAATTGAAAAGTCCTTGAAAGTAGGTAAGTAAACTTTCTCTTAGTTAAATCATTCACTGGAATCATGATTTGTATCGTGTACAATAAAATAATTATAAAAAGAAAAGGATTGGGGTGACTTAATAACCCCGACCGTACCGAGTGCGCGCCTGCTCCCGGGTTAAAACATGTTGGCCTTTTCACTTTAAATATTAAAAATAATACAATTATTCTTCATCGATATTTTATATTATTAATCATTATTTAACATCAGTGGCGCACACAAGGGGGGGTCTGGACCCCCCCTCAAAGCCCTTGATTTTTTTCCGATTGATTATAATTCTAAGTTTATAGTACGCAAAATTTAGTTAAGTATTTGTTATTAATGATTAATTTTATTAGTTAATGCTAATTATTTATTCAGGAATTAGTTTTTTACTGTTTTTTGTTCCCGAAAATCGACAAAATCAAAAGGAACCTGACACAAGATTGGTGAACTTTCGACCCCGGACCTCCCCTTGAAAAATTCCTGTGTGCGCTACTGTTTAACATCAATTATAAATGCTAATTCTGTGAGGCTTAAAATTACAATTCGCTTAAAACTAATTATAATTTGAGCAATGATTTTAAAAAATTATTTTACGTTTTTGTAAACATTGTCGAGCACTTGGTTTTGCTTCCCTTACAATTCAGCTATTATATCAATAATGTTTTATTTTCTTATAAATGAACTCGAGCAAAGAGCGGGCACTTCAGGCGGGATACTTTTAATGTATCAGTACTGCACAGAATATATATTTTATAACTAATTAATTAATACTAAATTAAGAACAAGTTTAATAAGTATTAATGGCATCCATGAGCTTGTCTTGGAAAGCAAAGTTTTTATAAGGAATGCTTATTATTAGAAATTGACCCTCTGAGTTCTTTTTCTATATTTAGCAGATATCTATATTTTGTCTTCTAAGCAGCTACCGCATTTTGTAATATGTTCAATTTAAAAATTAGAGAAAGGAAAAATAACATAATAATTATCGTATTATTTTATTTATTTATTTATTTTGCTTAAAAGTAGTATACAAAATTTAATACTTATGTTACTAATTCGTATGGTTTATAATTAAGATCGCCTGTTGTAACTTTAGCGTCAAAGTGCATTATTATTGCATTCAGTACATTATTAATGTATAAGGGGGGCGCGAAAAAAATTGTGATCGAAAAGGGGGGCGCCAGTATTGAAAGTTTGAGAAGCACTGCTCTAAGGTATTGAAATTTTTGTGTATTTGATAAACACATATTATCATGCACTAATGATACATATAAATCTTTAAATGAAGGCCAATCTTTATAATCACCAGAAAAACGCTCAATATTAATTTTTGTTAACTTAAAATTGCTAGATTTCATATTTGAGACATTTTCAAAGACATCAGAATTATCATTATATACATATGTTCTCACAGATAAATTTTCTAAGATATTCTGTAGCTTGGCTTTGGTTTCGTAATATTTTGTTTCGAATTCTTCCATTTCACAGGATTCGATAGGTAAAGCAGCATCCACTTTATCAAACTCTGTATAAGTTAATTCAAGTTTCTCTAACTTGTTGCGCATATCATTTTTGTCAAAAGTTTTGATCATCTTTATCAATGAAATTTTTAGTTCTCGTAAGTGCAGCCTTCGCTCTGCCGCGAAGCACTGTAGCCGTTTCGGCGTCCGTTATAATTGATAAAATGAAATATGGACAGAATGAATCAGTAAGGGAAACCAAAACCAAACGTTGAATGAAAATAAAATAGTACTTATCTCTTGTTTCTCTGAATCGTTGACGATCTCGTCGGTGCCTCCAAATGATGCCGTTGGTTGAGTTCGAATAACAGTCAGAGATGGAGATAGTACTTATGTTTATATTACAATAAAATAAATATTTACAGTTAAAGTAAAGGGTAATAATGCGGTTAAATGAAAATTACACCTTTGAAGGTGCTGCGGATTGATGCGGACAAGACCTTGCGTCTGTCCGTTGCGTTTCCAGTTTACAGAATTGTCCCGGTACGGGGTTCAACAGTTTCCGTTGGGGTAGGAAAGCGGGAAAGTATGGCGTACTCAGTTACAGTTAAGTGATGAGTGTAGGAAACATATGTATATTTCGTTTCAATAACTTTACCCCTTTACTAGTATCTTAGAAGCAAAAAATATTTTATTTCTTTTTATTTTAACGCAAAGTGAAGAGATCTAATGTTACTGTTGTGTTGTCCTTCTCAAAGTTGAGAAAGGAAAGTTAAAAGTGATAATTATAAATAAGAGAGAGAGCCAAAAGGTTAATAATAAATGACAAATAGCCTACATCATGAAATATTTTCATAATTTATCATAATTTTTCATCATTAACTTGCAAAATAAAAAAAAATGGTCACATCTTATGAATTAGGAAAAATTATATATAAAAAAGAATTTTTTGGAACAAATAAATAATTTATGAAAGACACATGCTGAAGATGATATATTTCAGTTTTGGAACTTTTGGTTTTAAAATTATAGTCAGAAAAAAAAAGGTTTTTAGATTTTTGGAAATAAAAATAAATTATTATTTATATTTCTTCTAGAATCTCTTTTAGAAAGAATCTGGAAATCGATGGGTTATAAATTAGTTTTTAAGAGAATTTTGTGGAATAAAATTTTACTTCCTATGCTTAAAAATTGCAATAAGTATGCTTAACGCAATATTTCCATACTCAGTGTATAAAGCTCAGCGTTAAATAAAAAATAAAAAGGCATTTGTGCGATATATATTAAACTAAAATTATAATAGAAAGTTAATATAATGAATTTAACTTGGATATGAGCTTTTTGACTTCCCCAAAATATTTAAACCAACTTAGGTTTCTGTTAATATTAATATATTAATCTTTAATTTAAATGAGTAATTTTTAAAGTTAACTTTTACTATTAAGCTCTTTGAACTCAATTAAAAGAGACATTCTTTACTTATGATTTAAAACAAAACTTAAAAAAATACTTAATACAGTTTAATCTTTTTTTTTACAAAAACTATTTAATACTTGAACTAGAATTTAACTTTCTGTTTTACATATGCTATACTCAAACAAATTTCATATTTGTTGCAGTAACTTTTCAAATTTTTCAATTTAAAAAAAATTAAAACATTTTAAATATGTATATATATAGCGTGCCAGAAACACTGATTATTTGAGAGTGTAACGTATTTAATTACTTGCTGCTAATAATGAAGCTTATCGTACTTTGTGGATGAGAAAAAATATTTCGAATCTTAAAGGAAAATTCAATAACTTTCACAATTTTAAGAAATCGTTAGCTAAATTTTGAGTTTTATATGCATATATTATTTCTTTAATTTCCTGCATTCTAACAACATTAAGTTCGTAATAGATAAAAACAAATATTTTTTTCACTTTTACATATCGTAGTCTCTAAACAAAACTAACCTCCTTGGGATTGCTGTTTCCCGTTTATTTTTAAAGAATTCTTAGGCATATTTATGTTTTACTACAGAAATAAAATATTAGTTTGATATGTTAGCATTTCTTTAAAAATACTATTTTTTAAACTTAAAGCAATTATGGGCAAAAAGTTTTTCTTTGGTTTCCTTTGAATCTTAAACAAAAAAAAAAAAAAAAGCAAGCAGTTTTAGTTTTTTAAGTCTGAACAAAATTTTTGAGAGTATGTCCCTTCTTTTAAAAGATCATTTTAATGGTTAAATCGAAAAACCCCTTTCCTTTCGTGACATTTGTCCTTAAAGAAAACTAAGTGATCTTCAAGGGGGAGCTTTCGTGGAAAATCTGGAGCTATTGAGTATCGTACAATTTCACTTCTTTTTGAGAAACGCAAGGATGCCATTACACAAAACACTCCCGAGATCGAAATAATGGTGTGCTATCATTGAACTGTACGCTTTAAAATGTTATAGAAAAATGTGAAATAACCCAAGTCTGGAAAAATTCCAAAATGTTTTCCGTTTTTTTTTCTTTGTGAAATAAAGTATCAGACTAACGTTTACTTGCTTTTTTTCAGAAAAGAAAAAAAAATGTGCAAGGTGAATAAAACTCACAGAATAATGGTATTGATTTTTAAAATGTCACGAACTTCGTTAAAATATAATTCATACCAAAAAGGCACGCATTCTTGTTTTAAAGTTGGAAATATTTTCGAATTACTTAAGTTATAATTAAAATGTAACGATGTTCAAGTAATGAAAATGCATGAAAGTCTGTTTTAGTGAGTGGCTTTAAATCAAAAAATGTAAATGTGCTAATTAACATTTTAATTAAGTTAGCAATTAATTTTTATTGATCCATTTTGAATTAATTATCTAGTGTATTAATCATTAACCTATTTTATATAAAAATTAGGGTGAGATATTTAATGAGTATTTTATCCCTGAAAATTAAATAATTTAAGCATCTATTACTAATTTAGATATTTAAACAAAATAAATAAAAAAAAGTGAAGCACAAAATAGTACTCCTTATAGAGAACCTAGGAGAGGAGAGGGTTATATCTTAGAAATTTGATATACTTTGAACTGAAATTTCAAAGACGCATGACGTAGCATAAAAAGCAAAAGCAAATTTACCTCTTCGGTAAAATACTGTTCTCTAATTACTTAATAATTAATAATTAAATTTAATATAGGTCTGAAAATAAAAGCAGTTCAAAATTTTCACCTTTCAATTTTTGCAATCGAATATACTTTGACTCGCCATAAAGATAATGACGATGATGTAAAGTGGTGATGACGAAGATGATGTAAAATAAATTGTAACAATTGAGAATTTATTAAAAAGAGAGTTATACCGGCTTATCGTATAGGTAAGTTGTGCGCTGTGTTCAGCGAAAGGAAAGCATTGTTTCAAAATTGATGTAGAATTATGTTCACTTAGCACAACTTCATTTCAAGGGAAAAGTCTAGGTGTGAATGAAAGAAATGTGGTTTAAGTGAGATGTTGCACCACATGAGCAGGTACACTGACCGCAATTCCATGGCACCCTTCCCTTTAAGTCAAATTATTTTTATCTTTGAATATTAAATTCTTCTGGTTATTAATACTATATGGATCCCAATGACACTGGGAAAAATAATAAAAAAAAACTTGCCCCCACTCTCTGGAACGTAGACGGTACCCGCACGATCGTGCGGATTGGGCACCTATGAAATATTCACCTATGAAATTTTACGAGTTATACATTTTTAGCTCTAAGTTGATAGAAGAAACAATCTTAATTCAACTACAAATGATTGATGTATAATTAAATATTTTATTAATTCATTACTTATTAACTGTAAAAAAATTTGTTTTGTTTCTGGCAAGAATAAATAACCATTGCATTTTTCTCGACATGTCTTCGAACTGCTTTCGTAGTTTTCAATTCTGTACTTGCGAGGCCTTGAAATGTCATCAACACATCAAAAATTGTTATACATGTCAAGCCTTTTATCCTGGAATGATCAGGATAAAAGCCATGACATGTATAGCAGGTGGATTATAACGCTTCGATCTTTTTGCCAGTGGAATTACAACGCTGTTATTTTCACTATCAGTTAAAATACTTTTGTTAGTAGATGAATAGGCTGATAACGATTCAACTATCTCTAACTTACATTTTAAGCGATCCATTTTGATTTTTAGAGAAATTTTACTTGATACTGCATCCTGTTTGCACAGAAACTAAGAATTTGCAACAGCTAAATCAATGCAATGAATGTGTTCAAGAGACGTTTACAGTAAATAATGATCCAAAATGGTCTTTGCAATTCAAACATTCCCACATGTTTTACTTCATCTCTCTTATCTGAACTTGATCCTCATTCCAGTAGACACAATTCACATGTTTTATTCGCAACATTGTCATCAGCCGAGAGACCACTAAGTTCTGGTTTAAGCTCAATCTGATTTATTCATCAATTGCAAAATTTCTTCTTCTGTGAGAATTATTCTCCTTTTAGCCACCTGAAAAAGTTTTTTGTTAAAATTTAGCACATTATTCCATGAAAAATAGTAAAATGTATCAGAAAATTTGATTATTTTAAAAAATATATATAATATATTTAAACTACATCACCAACTCCTACCAGAAAACCCAGATATTTTTTTTTTGGGGGGGGGGTAAGAGATATGTGGATGCATATATTTGTGCAGAAGATGAAAATGCCATACTCCTCAACAAATGTATGAAAAAGAAATTTAATTGCAAAAAAGAGAGAGAGAAAGAAAAAAATGGGGCTTATCTATGGCGACCCCCAAGAAAAATTGGTATTAATTTATATAACTATATATTTCATTTTTTGTAGGCTTTCATCAAAATCATTGAAGCCGAAAAGAAAATTCGCATCGTAAGTATTTATCTTTACAGCTGCAATGACTCAAGTAACGCCCAACCTGCACGATCTTGCGGGTAACGAAATCCCGAGTCCTACAAGCAACTTTAATAGAGTATATAGTTAATATTTTTCTATTTCACAATTATTTAAACATTAATACAAAAATCTGTATCTAAGAAATTAGAAATATATTGATAATTACCTTTTTACGACAGATGAAAAGAAGACGTGTTTTCGTTGTATTTGAAAACAAAGCTAGATTCGCCAGCTGAAAGTAAAACATGGACCACAGCCATCGTTTGTTGATAAAAAGGAACACTTTACACTTTTTGAAAACTGGTTCAATCGTTAGTTTCGCGATTTTCTTACATACGACTATTCTAGAAGCAAAAACTTATAAGAATATATAACCCGTACGATCGTGTGGGTTGGGTCTTAAAGGGATAATTAGTCCAATTAGTTTTCAAAAAGTTAAAATGTACACCTGTCATATCCATTGTTTTCACAAGCTGTTTCATTAATCAGAAATTTTAGGTGCAAAAACGCCAAATAAATATTTTCCTTCGGAACGAGGGAATCATGAAAAATATTTTTCTGGCCAGCAGTGAAAGTTTTCGGCGAGGCAAGTTGCGTTCGATATAATATTTGTCTCGGATTCAGCTGTCCACTTCACATAAGGAACAGCAGTATTTTATGAAGCCTATTTGAGAAAAAGGAAAAGAATGACAACATTTAAGTTATTCGTGTTTAATGTTATTTACACATCTTCATATCTCAGAGTATGCAAGCAGGTTCAATGGTAAATCATTCCCGTTGGTCAACAGAAAAAGTTTTAATCTTGTTTTTGATTAATCTGTAAATATTTTTAATTTATGTGAGTCATATGGCATCTTTAGTTTTATCATCAATTCATTTGAATTAGGATAGAATGCGAAACCTTCACTCACCTTCCAAAATAAATTAATTTCAGGTTTGACTATCTGGTCCTGTAAAAAAAAAAGATTTGTATGCACTTTTCTAAGTGCATAAATTAGCGCTGAGTCTAGGTAACTCCAAATCCCGGACAAGATCAATCAATTCTGTTTGAGTAACAAGGTGTTATTGTCGATGAACTAAATCAGCTGCATACCTTTCTTCACCATTGGTGAACATTGATGGTCCAGACTGCTGCTCAGAAACTTCCGCCAATCCGTTTCTAGTTGTAGAGTATAGGCTTTGGGGGTGAAGCAATATTCGAATTGTGAGCTTACTTTTTCTAGAAAACCGGATGAGGAAAGTCATACAAAAGAAACAATATGAAAAATGACAGCAAGGCTTTCACCAAACCATGGGTACAACAAAAGGAATTGATGTACGAGTATCTTTGAGCCATTTGATAAAGTTAGCGTAACAAGTAGTGCAGTACAACTTTGGAGGTCAATCCTTATCCTGATCACCCACTTAGCAATCAAAGTTGCTGTGACTAATGTCACCTGCCTGACGAAGTGAGATCGAGGCCTTCGAAATTCATCGCGGCTAAGAGCTAGAATTTTTACATCTGTCGTTAGCCTTAGTTTTGAGCACCATGCTAGCAAATCAAAGTAAAAATGATAAGCAGTTTTAAGAAGTGGAGGAAAGGGCTTTTTCTTTGCGCTTTTATAGTCAATTCAACATATACGTAACGGAAGCTATTGGGATGATTTTTACTGCTTGGCATAGTAGAGTGAAGCAATAAACCAACGATAGATATTAAAAACAACTTGCACTATATGATTATACCCCCATATTTTTAATATTATGTTCTTATATATTATAATCTATACTTGAAATATTTATAAATATGAATTTTGCTACATAATTTTCTACTTACAATAATTTTAAAACTAGCGAAGCTCTACTATATGATTCATTCGACAACATTTAAAAGACATAAACTAAATGACAGAAACGCAGAATAGCTGTTTAGACCACCGAAAAGTTGATTATCTGATCACGAAACGTGTCCTAAGACAGGGGCATACAACTACGATGATAATACGAAAGATCTTTTAAAAGAGTCAAAGGATATTTACTACGCAAAAACCAAAACGATGGAGTTACTCAGAGTAGTAATGTTGTATCGTGAATCCTCCAAACTTCTTTGCAAGGGCTTCGGGACCTCTCTTACCTGCTAGCAGCCAAAAAATTCTCGTAAAATGTTTTGATTATTTGATGTGTTTGAATGAGAAGATAAAGATGGAGATCTGGATCTTGTGTGTGTGTGTGTGAATATGCAGAAACTAAGTGAAAAAAAAAATGCAAAAAAGGGGATTCTTTTTTTTTCCTTAATACCTGTTCCTGTTTTAGAAATTATCACTTCTGTTGTTCCTTTAAGATAATTATTGGTTAAAATATAATCCTCTTCCCTCAAATCTATCCCATGCTAAAAAAATATGAACAGAGATAAAAATAGAAGAAGGGGGGAGTTGCGGTCCAGAAAAAACTTTGAGCAATGTCCCACAATTGGGGTCATATTCGGATTTAGGAGGTCATTTCACAAAATATTTTCAAAAAATGATGTCGGGGTTGATTTTCATGCAAAGTTACTCAAAATTGATCAACTGAAAAGAAAAAAATATATACAGATACTTGTTTGAATAGAAGCTCATTTAGATACAACCAAGATGTTTTATTCAAAATGACACGAATTTTGTCTCGAACTTTTTTTCATCTTTGAATAAATAGAATATTATTAAAACTTATGAGTTTGGCTTTTAACTATGCAAAATGAAAAAATAACTAGCAAAAATTATTTAATTATCGTGTAAGTAAAATAGTTTAAAAACGTAGAAAAGAACGAATCAAACTGATTTTTTTTCTTTTGTTGCATACATTTTAAAGTGCAATAACTTGAAGAACAATTATTAGTTATTCTTTATAACTAAACGTGAATAAAATTCAAGCATTTTGCATATTAAGAATACTAACTAAATATGAATAGACACTTATATACAAAATGTGGAATTACATTTACTTTTTATTTATATATGCCTTCTATTTCGTATAATCAAAAGGAATATTTATCACATAGCTCCAAATTTTGAAAAGCAAAAATTAATGAAAATTAAATGTGTCTCCCAAGTAAACATGAATTGAACTGTATAAAACTACACATACCTTAATCAGAAGCAGAGTCTGAATTAGAACATGAGACATCATATTGCAAGATTTTGAAAATAATCTTATTTTAAAACTTGTGTGGAATGTTAAATTAGAGTATCCAAATAGAGACAGAAAAATCCAATGAAGAAATTCGATTATTCCAAGAATTCTGGAATATATGGGAGCCAAAGTAATTTGTTTGAACTCTTATATTTATTGAAATTCACCAGACTATTCTAGGTTTGGTTTTTATCAAAATTTTACAGTTTTTGCCGTTGCAGACGAATTAAATTAAATTTCATTGTAGAACTTTTTGAAGCATGAGTTTCCCGTAAGAAAAGTTTCTATTTAATAATAATGTTAATAACGAATAAAATTGATATTAACTTTTTTTTTATAAATTAAAAGTTTGAAGTTTTCTTTCATTCAGAACTGCCTTTTAAATTTCATATTTAGAATTAAAAATGTTAAATTCATTACTGAGGGAAATTTCAGCTTAATAAGAAAAAGTTACATGAGTTGCAGCAATTTCTAAGCAAGTTAAAGTTTGGAAATTTAAATAAGAATCTTTAATAAGAAAAGCTTGTAGCAGTTGTTTTTAAGCAAGCTAACATTTGGAGCCTTGGAATTTTGGCAAAGAAAATATCAATATTAAAAGGGTAATTTGTTTTTATTCGCAAAATAATATTATTTAGATTGCAAATGTGAAAATAATGAATGATATTGTTTTAATCATCCAATAAAGTTTTATTTTGATACATATTGATTAAAAAATTTTTTGTAGCTTCACGAGCATAGCAATTCTTTTGAAATCAATAATATAAAATGCTGAGTGATTACTGTAGGGAAAGATCTTAAGATAATATAATTATATTTTTAGTGATATTTAAAATAATATAAACAAGCGATTGTCCTCTTTTTGTAATATGTTTACCTCGGATTTGTCTTTTAAGCAGTGTAAGGCTAAAGCATTTTTTCTACTACTGGAAATATAATTATTTTAAATAAATTAATTTGTAATTTTATACATTGTTTGGCTCTGCAGAAAATATTATGTATGCTCTAACGTACATATGTATTATTATATGTATGTATTGTTCTATTGTTTTGTTTAAATATTACTTTATTTTACTCAACTAATCAAAAAATTAAATAATATTTTATAAAATTCGTTTTTTTCCTGTAAAATGTACATTTCATTTTATTTGTTTATGCATGATTTAATTTGTATGATTTTTGCATATAAACTAAACGAAATGCAAGTAAATTAATTTAAGTATTAGCAAAATTGTTTTACATCTTATGTAAAAGTGTTCTTTTTAAATTACTAAAATAAATTGTTCATTTTTCTGCGAATATTCAGGATAAAAACCAAGAATAATAGTTTAAAATTCTTAGATTTTAAGGTTGAAGAAAAATTTTAAGCCCAAAATATTATTTGTAAGCTTAAGATGTATAAACACACACAAAGTTAATTCCATCTAATACTTTCGGAATATATTTGAATATACAAGAAGATTTTGAACCCATATTTTTTAATTTTATGTTCATATATGTTATATATTCTATACTTGAAATATTTATAAATATGAATTTTGCTTCATAATTTTCTACTTACAATAATTTTAAAACTGGTGAAGTTCAATTTTTCTTGTACATGATTTCTCTGAAAGGAGCAATTTCGAGAAAGTTAAAGTTCCACTCAAAAAGCAAATGAAAAGTTATGTAATCTAAATTCATTCTTGTAACTTAAATATATTTTTAAAATAAAATAACAAGAAAAGTAACAAGAAAGTAACAAGAACTTTTTGTACACTGAAAAAAATTCAAAATTTTATTTTGAGAAATTTACTGGGAAAATATTTTTAAAAGGGACTTCTGACGAAACTATATATATATATATATCTTTACTAATATTATAAACGCGAAACCTTGTATGTATGGATGTTTGTTATTCTTTTTCACGCAAAAAACAGCTGAATGGATTTTAATGAAACTTTACAATAATAGAGCTTATACATCAGAATAGCACATAGGCTATAATTTATAAAGGTATTGTGTGAAGTGTCTAAAATATAACGATAATTGTCAAGTATGTAGGAACAAATTCTGCCATATGCAAAAAAAGCCCGCGACCTATCTATCTCTTATGTGTGAAGCAAAACTTTCCCTTTTTGTTTTGTCTACGTCAGGCGCTTGCTTTTAATTTATTGCTGTGATCAGTGTAATCACTATTTTTTTTATTTCAGAATAAAACTGGATTTCAAAGGGAGAGGTTATGTTAAATCTCTCCTTATGTGAATAGCTTCTGTGGATTTTTTTTCATGTATAAGGCATTATATCCAAAATAGTGAACTATAAATAAAATAAAAATTGGTAATATATTTCCATGGACATTTTTCTTTCTTTTTTTATGATTTTACTATGCACATTTGGTAGTAACAAATTGATCCTTATATCAAAATAAATTCTTAAATCGCTGCTGTTATTTAAAGTAAATAAACATTGTCTTTCCCTCTACATCATTTTGACAAACTTTTATAATTGGTTTGCGGTTAGTAGTTAATTATAACACTGTAATTCTAATTGATTAGGCAAGTATTGCATTTCTTAAGTATAAAATTAATAATAACTACTGTATTGTATTTTTTGGAAGTGTTGAAAAAGTACATACTTAGAATTACGCCGCGAAAGCGTAAGTCTAATCTATCTCAAAGCTCTAATAAAACTCGAGCTATGAAAGTAGCTCCAGACAGTTACCAACTTAACTCTATCACCAACATTTCGCTATGTTTCCATTGAATCGTCATTATAATTTAAGGGGTCACAGGGGTGTTAAAAATGTTTCGAGAGCACAAAATACAAACAATTTTCGACTAGAAATAATTCTTTGAGATTGAAATGAAATAATTTGATTCTTTTACACATTTCTTATAAAGGAATAAAGTTTCAAAAAAGTATAAAATATTCAAAATATAATCATAATGTTAAAAATAATAAGCACATAAAAATAAGAAAAATTTTTGTAAGGAACAAATAGTAAGTTTTACGACGCGCGTGATATTTTCTGCAATAATAATTCTAATTACTAGCAATAAGTTGATTTATAAAGTCAAATATATCCTTATTACATGCTGGCCTATCTTATATAAATAAAATGAAAAATAATATTTTTAAAAATAAAAACGTACATTTTTTAAAAATTTTTTTAAAAAATTCTTTTTTTGTTGAAATATTTCAAGAAATTAAAAATTTATAATACTATAAATAGCTAGGATTTGAAGATTATGATAGAATTTATAATTCTGTGTAAAGTTTAATACATCAAAGTATGATAGTTTTTGAAACGCAATACGCGTAATTGAAAAAAACACAAACTGAGAAAAAAGGCTTTAAAGTTTTAAAATTGAATTTGAGAAAATAAATCTTAAAACTTACATGCCAAAATGCTCCAGGATCATAAGATATACCTTCCTGTTCCTGAAACAGTTCAATTTCTTTACTCTTTTTAATTTTCTTGGCTCTGCGAGCTTCAAAAGTTGATTCTAAGCGCCTCTGTCTTGACGTAAAGATTCGACGATTGTCACGTTCAGCCAGGGGTACACACAAACATTTCTGTTAATTTTTAAGCCAAATTTCTCTAAAACAGTAATAAGTATTTGATTTCCATCATTAAAAACACTGGTTGCTAGATTTGCAGCAATCTCTGCAATCTGAAGACTAGAACCAATCGTCTTAGGACAAAACTTCCAAATTAATGAATTTAAACTTTCATTAGGATTCTGTCTTACGTCCTAAACATTTCTTCAGGAGTGCCGGATGAGATAAGTCTGAAAATACAGGCTTAATTACATTTCGAACAGCTTTAGCAACTGAGGGTTTGTGTTTATAATTTTGTGAATTATTATTAATTGCGGCATTTATATATATATATACATATATATATACTTACACCATGTATTACATTACACCATGCATCGGTTCATCATCAGTGCTGCAAGAATGACCCCAAACAGCCCAAATGGTTTTCAGCATTTCCTTTACACTAGTAGAATTGCATCGAATAGCATTACCATTGTAATGCGCAAGTTTATCAATTAAACTATCAGTTAACCTACCTTTACCGCCAATAGTTTTCCCATCAGATAATTTCTTTTAACTATATACTAATTTAAGCATCCTAAGTCTTGTACCCATTCTCTTTTGCACATGGCCTACACATTCTATTTTCTGAAAAAGATGGTCAACGCCGTATGGCTTGTTTTCAGAAAGGGCATTGAATGTTTTTGTGTCGCCATCTCCTATGTAGTTCGAATATTTCAGGTTGTGAAACTTTTCTGATCGATTAAAAATCCTCACATCCCGTCAACCTCCATCTTACCAGCAGAGCCAGAATAATTTTTCTACATGAAATCCTATGCGCTCTTTGCCATTTATTGTACTTGATACCAAACTTTACCCCTTTATAACTGTCGCATCCTTTGCAAAATGAGGACAACACTTCCCTATCCAAACCCTTACCTGTTTCGGCCCCTATTACAGTACATACTCTAATCAACGATGAATGTCCTCTCGTCTTCCAGGTACCATCACCACTTACCGTTAAAAGGTTATCAGGTGACGAAGAATTTTCTTCGATAGCTGCCCTTTTCATGCTTTCTTCAGCGACTTCCTTCATAACACGTGAAAGTTTATTATTAATAACATCATATGATTTTTGTTCAACAGGATTAGGAAGACTCATTACAGCACAAAAGGTTTTTAATGACTCTAAACCTTGGTCTATGCATCTCATTGCTAAAATAGATCTTCTGTTAATTTCTGGAGCATTATTTTTATTCCCAGTGTTTTCACAGCTTGAAAAAGTACAAACACTCCCACAGTTTTTACAACGTATTTCAAAATTCGAACATAAACCACGAGTGGACTTTTCATTAATTGTTAATGGTTTATGACATTTTAAACAACATGATACTGATAAAATAGAGCTAAAGGTTGAAATGAAATAAAAAATACGATATCCTTTGAAGAGAGAGAGTTTTTTCACTTACCTTAACAAGATTTGGCTTTAAGGAAGTTTGAATTCCTGAGATTTTATTACTGGAAGCACACTTACTTGTATCTTTCCTTTCTGCAACATATGTATGAGGACATACCTTCATGAATTGGTTCCCTCTAAATCTTCTTTTTTTAGGACGTTTACCTGAAGGTCTACGATGTGTATTTTCCATTTCAATCGAGAGAGTTTTGTTTTCAATTTTGATAAGCGGTTTTAAACAACGCTGTTTTGAATTTCGACAAGTTATTTCAAACAACGTGCTAGCATTTCCAAAACAGAATCAAAACACATTAAAAAAGTGTGTGTTGAGTTGCAAGCTTCCTTCTCATTTAACCAAGTGTTTAAAATATTTCATGAGGCTTTTTAAAAACAGAAAAATAAAACGTATGCGGAAATCAAGAATAAGTGGGTGTGGCATGTGGCCCTTTAAACATTGTTATTACTAAATTGCTGTTTGGAATTTTTCGAATAACTTTCGAAGTGTTTGTAGTACTATCACGTGGTTGGTATCAAAATGTTCAAAAGAAAATGAGGAACAACATATATTCTTTTTTTCGAAAATTGGAAAAAATCCAAGATTAACACCCCTGTGACCCCTTAAGGAACGGCGTTGCTTGCGAATATTACAATTTTAACATGAAATAAATAAAACAGAAAGTAATATTAACAAATTACACTTCCAGATTTAAATTATTTACACTATTTGAAGAGTTCATTACACAAAATTTGTTACAATGTGTTACTTTTGTTGAGCAAAGATCAGTTTAGGAAGGTGTTTTCAAAAATCGACTCACAAGAAAGTTAAGGGGAGTTATAAATAAAAAAAATATTTATTAGCTATTAGATCTACAGACTTGAAATTTAACAAGCATGTTTTTTTTGTTCAGCTGAGATATGCAAAACCTTTTTTTTGTTTAATTTGCAATCACGTAAAATTAACTCTTTAAAAACTTCTTTATCCTTCAATCTGTATTGTTTAATTTTTCAATTCACTCGTGTGAAGAACAGGTATACCAGCTAGTAAACATATATATATATATATATATATATATATATATATATATATATATATATATATATATACGGATCCTTACAAAACTTTATATGCTTAAATTTAAAAAAGTCTGACAATGCAGTTTCATTTTTATTTTTATAGCGTATTTAAGTATGCATTTTATTACATTTTTATATTCCTTTTAAAATGTTTCATCTCTTATCATATACATGCTGTTCTTTAAAGATAGAATATCGCTAAGTTCGTCCATTTCAGTTTCAATTGGAACAATATACAAACAATGATAAATTTACAGAAAAAAAAAAAAAACATTTAACATTATTTCAAATAAAAGTACATTTATTTGTTAAGAGCAGTAATATAGAAATTTAAACTCAATGAAAACACTGAAAAAATAAACTAAATATTTGTATATGTATATATAATGCATTTTATTTCGTTATTTTTCTTTTATAATTACTCTTTAAATGTTTAATATTTAGAATTCTGTTAACTAAAATCATTTTTACCGTAAAAAATATATTGATAAGATATAAGTTTTTATATAATTTATAGCAATTGATTCTCCTTACAGTTACAGTTTTTTAGGAGGTGGGGTTCTGTATACTAATATTTTTGATAACATATAAGTTAAATAAAAATTATCATTTTTTTTTGTCTTAGAAACACACCCACACATATATAATTATATACACAGTAAAAAGAATGCTAGTAATAACTAAAATCAATGTCATTGCTTAAGTATTATAAAATGAATAGTATATTTTTTAGAATGTATATACAGGGTGTAACTAAACTCTGCGGCAAAACTTTAAGGTGTGATAGTACACATCAAGACAAACATTAGTAAATAGGAAACTTAGGGTCCCAAATGTATTACAAAGGAGATAGATATCATTAAAGTTTAGGGTCCGAAATTTCAAATGATTAAAAAAAACGGAAAAATTGGTCGATTCGTTAGCGGTTTTCACTAAAATTATTCTTTTTATCAGTATTTTTTGAAAAATATATTTTAACGATAAATCTAATAAAATTACGACAGAGGGCGCTTTAGACTTTTGAGTAACGAACAACTATTTTTACTGCTATTATTTGTATCACATTAAATGCTTTCGAAAGCTTAGGCTGAAATTTAAATTTTGAGCTCAAAATATGAATCGCTGGGGATGGTAAAGTAGCTCAAACTCAACTGTGTTCAGGAGGTTAAACTTGAAACTCCCTCCACACTGAAAGGAGTCCAGTTATTCCCGATCTTGGTGTCGTAAGACTTGGTGTCTTAGACCAGACAGCAACTACTACCTCCTATACGTAAAATAAATGAGAGAGGGATGACAAAATTAAAAAACTTATTCATAATAGACATGAGCAATTTCTCTGCTCAAAATAAAAAGAAACAATTTGATGTAGCATGTAGTGCGCAGGAATGAAGGTACCATGCGTGTACCATGTAGAAAATGGTACACGCATGATTTTCGGGCGAATCACAAAAACTGCTCGAAATAATACTTACCAGCAAGGATGCAGGCCTCACGCCGCCGGCGGAGGGAACTGTCGAACATCAGCAAATACCCCGGGCATCTCCTGGATATCACCTGCTACAACGGCGATCCTCGCAACCAGGGAGTCATCGGAGTCAATGGGACTTGCATACACATGACTCTTCATATAGCTCCAGAGAAAAAAGTCTAGACAGGAGAGGTCAGAAATGACTTGACGGAATTCACGTCAAGTAAAATTTTCAGAAAATGCTAGCGAAGAATTTAGTAGTGAATTTTTGCAATGGGTAGCGAGCGTGTCTACCAATTTACCGGACCACCATGTCCAATCCATCTCCCTGGATATGCGTATCCAATGCACTTCGCACATCTGCGCTGAAATGTGCAGGCGCTACGTCATCTTGGAACCACATACGAGCCTTTATGTTGGCTGGAACACTTTCCAGTAGAACTGGAAGCACCTCTTGAAGTAATACCAGATACGCTCCGCTTTCCAGGCGCCTAGGCAAAAGTTATGGCCCGATCAAATGATTGTGGAAAATTCTGGCCCGTTCATTAATGCTGAAACGCTGTTGATATGCATGAGGACGGATAGCGTGTGGGTTAATGTACGTCCAGGTGTGTTCATTGTGTGCATTGAAAATGCCTTCCCGACTGAAACTGCATTCATCGGTGAATAGCACGTGTGCGGTTGCACAGCCAATCGTTGGAGCAACCATCATGAAAAATCAACACGTGGCTGAGGGTCAGTTGCTTTCAAGGCGTGCACCCGCTGTGCATGATAGGGTCGAAGGCCTTTGGTTTCCAACACTCGCTAAACCGTCATATGGCTCACATTTGCGGCGGCTGATACAGTCCATGTGCTCGTTTCTGGTTGCTTCTCGAATTCACGCAACACATGCTCTTCAAGTTCCGGTGTCCTCGAACTCTTGGTAAGACCTGTGGCTTGCATTCTCCTAACAAACGAACCGGTTTCTCTGAGACGCCGATTCAAGCATTCGAAAGTTTTTCGGTTCTACAAGCGTCTCGAAGGGAATCGTTCCTCATATAATCGCCGGGCATCCAGGGCATTCCCATCCGCAACGCTGTAAATGAAATGGATATCGGTCATTTCTTGATTAGTGCAGCTGGTGATCCCCACAGCCGTCAAAAACACGATGAATGCAGCCAACCGGAGCATTTATAGCACTTTAATCCTTATATACAGTTAGCACCGCACAGTTAAATCCTTGTGTACTACACTTTGCGTGCAAATCGGGTGATTTGCATAATCGAGTATTTTGCGCAGAGAATTTCGAGTGAGTGAGTGAGTCAGTGAGTGAATGAATATTAACGTTGTACTGTCCAGCTACATGAGGGCTTTTGGTGACGGACCAGGTAAGTTTGAACTACGGTCAAGTGACAAGGGCGACACCTGTGCTGGCACGCCCTCTCGTAATTACCACACCACGGCTACGGGAGGATGTTTGAACTCTCGACAGATTTAACATGCATCGCTCCCCTACACCATAGGTCTTTAGTGGTGCTGGGCTCGACAAAGCCAGCCACGATCCGATACCTGTACCACTCGGCTACCTAGGCGATGAAGCTGTTCTGGGGAACGGTATAACTACACCAAGCTGTCTCGATACATACTGTCCACACATCAGTCTTAACAGTCTATAGGCCGTAACCTTTTACACCCATTCCAATATATTCGTGGTATATGGTGCATTAATGAGTCAGCGCTATATTGATAGCATTATTTAAGCCTTCGTGGTACCCTTCCTAAACAGTCTTCCAGAGTGAACTTTTTGGCAAGATGTTGATCGTCTACATACACTTTGAGTACTTCAAAACTATCTACGTCATGTTCATACTATGCTATGAGCCACTTGATACCCGGGTGTGTCTCTAATAGAGCATTTTTTCTACTAGCTACCGCAGCCCCTTTTCGTGGAGAAATTGCTCCTGTCTGTTATGTGAATAACCTTTTTATTTAAGTTTGTTATCCCTACCTCTTTTATTTTACGTTTAGTGGGTAGTAGTTGCTGTCTAGTCCTAGTAGTTCCTGCCTGCCCTGACCGAGCATCCAAGATCGTGAATAACTGAACTGATTCCAGGGGAGGAGGGGGAAAAGGGGGTGTCAAATTTCACCTGCTGAACACAGTTGTGTTTGCGCTACTTAACCACCCCCAACGATTCGAATTTTGAGCTCAAAATTTAAGTTTAAGTCTAAGCTTTCGAAAGCATTTATGTGATACAAAAAATAGCAGTAAAAATAGTTTTTAGTTACTACAAAGTCTAAAGCGCCCTCTATATTCATTTTTTTAGGTTTATCTTTAAAATTTATTTTTCAAGAAAATACTGACAAAAAGAATAATTTTAGTGAAAATCGCTAAGGAATTGACCCATTTTTCCGTTCTTTATAATCATTTGAAATTTCGGACCCTAAACTTTAATGGCACCTATCTCCTTCGGAAGACGTTTAGAACCCTAAGTTTCCTATTTACTACTTACTGTTTGTCTTGATGTCTATTATCACCCCTTAAAGTTTTGCTGCAAAGTTTAGTTACACCCTGTATATATAGTGTATACTTTTTAGTATTTAGATTTTCTTTATTCTCTGTTTTAGCAAGACAGAAGTTAATTTCATGGAATTTTTTTTTTATTATTTTATTCCACAGGAAATCCAATTACTTGAAAAAATAAAGACACATTATTTCAAAAGGGTATAAAGACCTCACAGCAGTCTAAAATATTTTATAAGTGGTAAGTAACTTCAATATGTGATTGCTTTTTTCTTTTTTTCCGCTAATTTGTGTTTTATACTTGTGAAAACTGAGATAGAAAATTAATTCATCGTGTACAAACGAAAACGACAAGTTAACCAAAATATTTGTATTCGTATAAGACTTCTCTTATAATTTATCGTAGTGACTATACATTTAGAAAGTATACAAAAGGTCTTTCACTGCAGAACATTAAGAAAAGTTCTGGATGCATGAGACTACAGTAATTGCATCAGAAATAGAATTCGAAAAAGTAACATTTAATTCTTTACAGATTTCACAGTAAATTCTAGCTACAACAAGTGTTATCTGTCTAAAAATTATATATATATAAGTCTTTTCAAAAGAAATTAAGAATAATTCTTTAGAACAAAAAAAGTGTAAATTATGTTTAAAAACCCACTACAAAGAAACCCATTTACCTTTTGTAGAAAGCCACATTCAGTGGAGGGAAGAGTGGACACACATATTTGTCCATAAAAAACAGTTCTATTTGGATGTTTGTGATTTATGCGGTTACTTTTTTCATGTGATTTTGTGGTTACTTTTTTTTGACAAGAACTAGTCTTGTCAAGGTAGCAGCAAGGAAATAAAAGTGTAATAAACTTAGCATTGGTTAACTCGGTAAAAATAAAATAAGTTTTATCAATCGGTAAATTAATAGATTTCACTGCAATGATATATTTCGGAAGAAATATTTTAAATGAAAGTCGAATTTTACATTTAACCAAAATAATACAGTTGTATATTTAGCCAAAAATATGAAGATTTGTTTGCGGCGAATAACATTAACTTATCAACCAGCCACCACTATCTCCGGAAATGCATATCTTCGAAAATATTTTTAGTAAGCTATAGTAAAATGACCTCGTGGACTTGGTCAACAATGTTCAAGTGTGAAGGAACTTTTTTGAAAGTGCCTTTATGCATTGTTGGGAAAGTATAAAATATACCTCAATGTTTTGTTCAAAATTTGTATAAGATCTTTCCTGAGGATGTTCGAAGTTCTGAATTATAAGAGTAGTCTTTATACTAAATGTTAATTTTATATACTCGTATATAAGCGAATTTAAGTGTTCTTATTCATCCGCATTATTTTGTTCTATCTGTGCATATTTATTGATAACTATGAATGAAACAGATTTATTACGAAAATTATTGACACATCGGGTCTTTATGGGAAAATAATGTAACTAATTTTTTCCAACATGAATGAAAAGATAAATTGCACTACACTACCTATTAAACTATTATTTGAGTGAGAAATGCAAATGTGTTTATTGCAAGAATTGCCTCTTAATTGCGTTTCTTATCTATTAAATAACTTCTTGTACTTTTGAAGGATTTGTCATTAAGTTATGTCATTGTTTATCAGATTGCATTTATTTGTTTTAAATACAATAAGGAGCTCTTCTTTTAAACTGACAAAATAATTTCTTTTTTTAATGTAATTAAATAAACTCTGTGTTAACATTGTACGGAAGCTATTGGCTATAATTCTTTTTTTATCCACATTCATGTATTGGGAAATAAATCTTGGTTGGCATTAACTTAACCATCTTCAACGCCTCATATGCATTTTTCCCTTTGTTTTTGCACGCTGGGTTTTTAACTGGAACCATATTTGGATACACGTATCAACTCACATGGATTCGAAGTTCACAATAGGACTGTTGTAGCCCAGTGGTCAAGGAATCGGATCATCGCAGGCATGTCATGAGTTTGACCCCAGTACCACTAAAACCCCGCCGTATAAGGCAGCGATGCACGTTAAATGTCGAGAGCTGAAACGCCATCCCGTTGGTGTGGTGTGGTAGTTAGGAGAGGGAGGTGCCAGCTCAGGTGTTGTCCGTCTCTTGACCGTGGTTCAAAATTACGTGGTCCGACACCAAAAGCTCTCGAGTAACTGAACAGTGCGACGTTTATATTTACTCACGCATTCACTCACTCCAAGTTCACAATTCACAACCTCAACTATTTAGCCACCGTTGCTTTATATTCTCCTTTTAAATATGCTTTAAATTTTGTTTTATATCTTCCTTCCTTCATTTGTACTCATACTAAAGTATATGAGTACAAATAATAAGTTCTATTTACTATTATGGGTGCAAATAGTGTTGTGAACTTCAAACTGAATTTGAACCAAAGAAAAATTATTGTACTATTCCCATTGGATCTAGTCTGCAGGAAACCAGTGAAGCAAGAAGTTCAAAATAGCTTTTGATATTCCTATCGCGCCAATAATACAAAGAAAATGTAATAACTTTTCCCTTTTCGAACGAAGGAAAAGAGAAAAAAAGAAAGGAATGATTTCGAACAAGAAATAAATTTACTCTTTCGTAAACGTAACGTCAAAAAAGGAATTTGTTCTTGTCTTTTATCTCATCTCGAGTGAAAGTTTCTCTTCTTTTTCCACTTTTTTCGTTTCAAAACGGATTTCACTGGTGCGGCTTCGGGCGGCCTTTTCCGGAAATAAGCTACCGGACAGGACTAGTGTAGCCACAGGGAAGAGGTGATTCAATTTTTCGGACAGGAAAGAAAGCCCGAGCTTCGAACTTTCGACTCAAATTTTCTTTACTGTTTCAATATTCCGAAGAGGGATGGATTTTCAAACAGGGATTGTCCATAAATTCTGGAATTGACGATTTTCACTACTATTTTTCGAATAATTGCTTCTGTTTGAGTTTTAGAAACTGCTGCAAATCTGTCGGATATAGTGAAAAAATAAGTGTCGCACAGAATTTCAGTGAAACTAATATGCCTTACTAAAAAAATCTGTAAATAGTTGGGCTGGAAAAAAATTTTCAATGTTAAAAAATTGAGAACATTTTAAGGAAATTTCCTATTTTTATACATTTTTGGCTTTAATAAAAGATGACAAATGTAAATTGTAATACAAAAATCCAGAAAATGAGGATTTTGATTAAATAAGCTATAAATGTAATATTGTAAAAGGAATGTTAGGAATGAATACAAGTTCCAAACAATATTAGAAACCTAGAACTTTATAAATACTCCTTTTTTATGCATTTCTCATAAAAATAACGCTTGTGTTAAAATTCCATTTTACCATACGATATATTTTGCATAAAACTATACTTTAAAGGAGACAAATTAGGCAATAAATTTTTCTAAAAATATTCCAACCAATATATATGCTATTTACACATTTCTATGTTCTCCGAGAAATCTTAAATTATAAAGGAACACTTCCACTTAGTTAAAACATTTTAAAAATGTTTTCACTTCTAAAAGCAAAAATAATGATTTCATATTATTATTTGGCCATGTCTTTTCAGAACATAAAAACTAAGAGTGCCAACAAACAATTTCAAACAATATTTTCCTTAATCTTTTACTTCTACAAGATAAAAAAAACATTTTCTAACTTTATGTTTAGATTTTACTCTAAAATAAAATTTCTACAGCGTTTTCTCCTTCTAAAAGCCTCTTATGATTGCAAAAGTCTTCTAAATGCCTATCCCAGTCACGGCGGATGTCCTTAGAACAGTTAAATAATGGTCAAAAGCTTTGCCGTGACTAGAGAAGCTAGACGACTAAGTATTATGATGCTAGCTTTCATGTTATAGTGAAACGCGAGGATATCATTATGTAAAACTCTTTCAAGAACTAAATAGACCAAAATATAAGGCTGTGCTCTTCTTACACTCAGCTCAAGAACTCACATTACAAAGGAAAATCAAGTGTCCTGGATTTTCCTTTATTGTCCTTTCCCTAGTTATTGCGAAAATGGAATAGAAAAATGATGTTTACGTACTGCTTTATTTATTTATTTATATATTTGAAAAAGATAAGCTCATTAAGATGCTTCAAAATTGAATAATTAACGTAGGATTTGAAAATATTTTTTGAAACACGTTCGTTATATATAGTATAATACTGTAGCTTAAGAGGCAATTTTAATCTTTTTAACATATCATATGAAATTTTGTTGGATGGAATCAATTAATTACTTTTGGTACCTTTAGATTTACATTTATTTAGCTATGTGAAAAAAAAACAATTATTATCAACACAAAAGCAAGACATTAACACGCGTGGCTTACATGACGTTTACGAAAGCAGCCATTGTTCGCTCCAGAGATCTCGGCTGTTTATAATGTTCAACCGGAAATTATTAAAATAATACGGTTTCCGATAATAGGTTTTTTTATTAGTCAAAATACTTGGGGGACGCAAGATTGCATCACCCTGATTTAACCCCACTGATGTTTCTTTTTTTGGGGGAGATAAAGGTGTGAATAGTTTCCATTAGATGGATACAATAAAAGTAATTGCACAAAGTGTTGGAGGACCCAAGACCATTATGAATTAAAATCCTTCAATAGAAAATTTACTGAAATTATTAGAGATGTATATATATACAGGGGTGGCCAAAATTGTGGACACTTCTTAAAACTGTTACGTTTTTTAAGTTTGTATGCTTATAAAAATGTTATGTTACACAAAATTCAAAGTATTTTACATCATTTTAAAGAGAATTTAATTTTAAATTCAATACAAAAACAAAATTTAAATATTTCCAACAAAAATAAAGTTACGCTGCAAAAACTATCGATATGCCTTAGATACTGATGATGGCAGTGACTCATCATTGCTTAGTGGGGTAGACTTTATTTTTTATTACATCTTTACATCGATGTTTCATTGAGCTGAAATGGGTTTTAAGCTCTTCCTTCGTTGTTACATGATGCCAGGAAACAATTATATCCGCAATTAGTTCATTTTTATTTCATGGGTACCTCATTCAGTCTAGAGTTTACAAACAGTGCCATAATTTTCAATAGTATTGTGGTTAGTCAGAATAAATAAATGTAATACAAACACAAAACTTTGAAGGAATTTATTGGACTATGGTAATGAAGGGAATAGCTCAACTGTACAGAAAAGGGTAATGGAAGTTAGCTTTAAGGCATGAAGACCGAGGAAAGAGCTATTTCTAAGTCAGAAAACGATGAGAACACGTTTATCATAGGCCAAAAATACTGATCCTGAACTGTTAACGATAAGAAGAAGGTGATTTTCAGTGATGAAATGTATTTATTTGTGCAGAGATACAAATCAGAGATACAAAGTGCAGTTAGAAGAAATGTTGAAACTCTTCTACCAGATCATATGTAATAGTATGTAAAGTACCTTATAATCAGATGTTTTGGGTTTCTTTCACAACAAATGGCAAATGAAGCTTAGTTCCTCTTAAAGACATGATGAGTTATGCCAAATACATAGAAATATTCCGTAGTAGAATTTTTCCATCCATGGAAACATTTGACGGAACATTTGAACATGATTTGGCTTCTTGTCACAATTCGATATTGATCCTGACTTTTATCCGGGAAATTATTATAAAATTGCTTAATTATATATATATATATATATATATATATATATATATATATATATATATATATATATATATATAGCCTGGTAATTCACCAGACCTAAGTCCTATTGAAAATTTATGACATATTCCCTAGAATCGTTTTGCTAAGATGAGTTGCGTGACAAAAGAACAAATGATAAAAAGTGCTATACAAGTGTGGTTCCACGATGATGACGTTGCGAACATTTGCGTGGCACTAGTGGAATCAATACCAAGACGAGTTGAAGAGGTCACTTCTGCTATAGGAGGACATACTTAGTACTAATAAAGAGATATTTCTGTCTACTTAGGGTATATAATAATTAAAAGCTAAAATTTTTGAAAAAAGCTTTTTGCTTTTTTTAAACCATTTTTCAAAATTAATTTGAATAGTATATATATATATATATATATATATATATATATATATATATATATATATATATCAGGACGTAGCAAGTGTTAAGGAATTTTTAAAAAATCGTTATTTGATTTTTTGATGTTGCATTGATGATATTGAAGAGGCAGTCTTGTTCAGTGGCGTAACGATGAAAATTAGGGCCCCCTTGCTAAGTCAAGTTTTGGGCTTCAAGCTGTATTTGGCGTTAGTCGGGCTTCGGGAACTTAGAGTCCTGCCCCTTCCTCGCGATGTGGGGGTTGCGAGGGTGTACGTTACGCCACTGGTCTTGTTGTTAGGTTATCAGTTCATTGTACATTAAACACATGCAAACATAGAAATGTACGCCTCAAAGCACATATAAGACATTCGCGACCTGCAGCTAGTTCCAACATGACGAAATCAAAAGAGAAAGAGGGTTTTCCAAAGAGTGTCGGCCTTTTATATATGCAGCGGCAAACGGAATATACTAACTCATGACTTCCGTGAGTGGACTTTTTTATTGGTGGAAAGATATCGTTCGATTTATTCCCGTTCGGACGGAAGCTAGTAATCGTTTACGCGTGAGTCCTGAAGGCTAGGACAATTGCTAATATGTTTTATACTGTAAGTTAGCGTTTTCTATTTCATACAAGTCTGCACACGAAAAAAAAAACGCTGTTTAACATTGGAAAAATCGCCAGCGTATTTCCAGGAGATAGATGATGATGGTACCTCAAAATCATCTACTACAGAAGAAAATGAATAGTCAGAGTCCGCCATAACTCATCCAGATGCAAATGGAATGGCGGATCAAGAAGTTTTGATGAAGATGTATTAAGTAAAAATGTAGAAATACCAAAGAACATAACAGGTCAGATAGAGATTATTTTTTAAAAAAATGTAGAATAAAATGTATATACTAAGAAAAAGGAAATTAATCTTTTGGAGAAATGTATACCTCTGTTCAATACGAAAACATTGTACTTGAAGAAATGCAGACAGATATAAGTGTGTCAACTTTATGGCATTATGAAGGACCATCTGCTATCAAAAATGTAATTTTGAACGTTGCTCAAACCTTTAGGCCATATAATAACTAAAAGGTGTAAGCGTTGCCAAAGTCAAATAATTACTTGTGTGGTAAGTATAATATCCCTTTACAAGCAAAATTCTTCAAAGATTTTCAGGTTTCAAAATGATAATTTTATTTTCGCTACTTAGGTTTAGCATTGGGAAAATGCAACATTTTTTGTAACTCTCATAAGAATAAATGTAATTTGATATAAATTTTTAAACTCACTTTTATTGTGTTTTTTGTGCTCAAATAAGTCTTAGAATTCAGTTTCGTGCAATTCTGAAAGCACAGACTTGGTGCTGTCCTTATTGGGTTCAATATGCTGTCTCCTTTTATAAAAGAAATAGAAAACACTATATTTTATTTATTATGTACTCCCGTTGATTTTGAAAGTACTCGGTTTTTTTCTAACAATAATGAATTAGTAAGTTTATTCTGAGAATATATGTTTAACTTCTCGAAGTATGTATGCTACTATTTCAAGTGACAAGTTTCACCAGCTTTCATTAGGAAGATAACGTGTTCACAAATCAAGGTAAGAAATAGTTATTCAATCACTTTTACTAAATTTTTAATACATGTTTATTTCAATATTGTTCATTTCTTGTATTTATCAACAAATAAAATAAAATATATAATTATATTTTAGAAATTTAGAATGGGATGTCATGCTCAAAGCATGAATTAAAAAAAATAGAAATTAAATAATCCAATACATGGTTTCATCTATACTTTTCATATGTATCAAAAGTTTTCAATTAATAAATTTACGCCATAACATGACTAATAACATCCCCCGTAAGTACAACTAATATTACTAAAATTAATAACGCATAGTTTTTTTTTAAATTCAATTTTGAGAAATCGTAAATAAAAAAGTTCATTTTAATTCTTTATTGTTTTTTTGCAACGTAGTTTTCAAAAAAAAAAAATTCGATATTCCGCAGATGACTTTCAACACATCATTAGTGATGTCAAATGCGAAAGGTTAAAATGTATCAGGAAAAGGAAAAAGACATTTTTCCTGCCAATTTTTATTGCCTTTCAAATGAGCTATTTTTCAAAGGCTTACGTTCTATCTATAAAAATACCAATCATTTGCCGTAGTTAAAGAGACATTACTTTTGAAGTTTTTAAAAGTGCAGATCGATCTTCTCCTTAAAAAAGTAAAATATTCTGACCCAGAGGGTAAAATATCTTTTCTTGAACATTTTTAAATGAGCATCATCTGTGATTCCAGAATTTGGCGAAAGAAAGGAGCCAGGCACCGAATTAGTCATCAAACCGATAATAAAACAATATCCTGAACTAAGCCAAATTTCTCCCTAACGAAGAAAAAAGCAGTAGTTCTTTTTAGAAGGACTATTTACATGAAATAATAAAGTTACAGACGATTTATTACATTGCCTGATATGTAATTTGTACAAGTAATTGGATACCTTTGATAAAGGATACATCTGAGGCAACTACAGCCTTAACACACCAGGGTAGTCCTTTACACGAGTTTTTCGATGATGAACAGTAATATTTCTTCCACTCGACTTGGAAAAATGTAAGTTCTTCAACCGATTTTGTTCGGTTGCTGCACCTTTTCAGTCAGTCATTCAAATTGTCCCAGGGGTTTTCTAAATGATTCAACTCTGAATTCTATGAATGCAAGTCTAGTTGATTCACTCTATTGTATTCATATCAATTCCTGGTGGACCTCGCAACATGACAAGTGACGTTGTCATCCTGGAAGTAACAATGATCCAACCCGTAAAATTGCCTCAGCGTAGGAATCACATTTTTGTCTTTAAAAGTGCAGTAGGAGTCGGCGTTGAGCTTACCACGAGTTGTGATCATGGACCCCAGTCCATGATGGACCCCAGTCCATGATACGAGAGACATCCCCAGATCATAATTCCACCTCCAACAGACTTTACTGTAGACACAAGGAATTCTCCAAAAAGTCTTTCTCCAGGTATACGCCAAACCCAGACTCTGTCATCCTACTGGTAGAGATTGAACCTTGAATTGTCACTCCTGAGAATCTGTTTCTATTAATCTAAGGTCCAATTTTTAAGTGCCTTTAACCATCTCAACCGAGCAATGCAGTCGGATTTTATAATCAAAGACTTGTCAGCAAGACCATGGAAACACATTCCGAAAACACTTACTCATATTTCACAAACCCCACAGTCGAGTTTACATTGTTGATTGTGCATGTTTCTTAACATCAGACTTTTCTATGATATACGACAAATACGTCCTTCTAGAAGTCAGACAGCTCTGCATTTCTTGTTATCTTGCATATGACTTGTACCAATGCTGTTTCCTACACGATATTTTATTACAGAAGGGCATGGGTGTCCAAATACTTATTTTGTAGATAGTTTATATATATATATATATATATATATATATATATATATATATATATACTGAATTCCATTTCAAGTTTGATATTAATTTTTAGTGTAACAACGAAAAGGTATTATAGTATATCACAACAAAAAGATAAGCTTACTTATTTTCTTTTTCTCTTTTGAAATTTTCGCGCTCTCACTATATAAATTACTATTCTCTCTCTTATATCTGATATTGATATCGAAAGAAAAAAGCGTTGGAAATTAGTGGGTAGTCTTCCATATTATTGTTATTTCCTATCTCATTTTTTTCCTTACGACTCTTTTTATGCTTTTGAGATTGGGAGGAGTTTTCCAAGAACATTTTTCGAACTTCATTTCATTTCAATAACTTTACTTTGTTCTTTTTAATTTTTCTTTCATTGTCCATTTACAGCATATTATGTACATGACACTGATGGATCACTCTGCCATATCAAGAACAATCACATCTTTCTGCAATTGATTAGATGAATTTTTCAGTACACCAGGTTTACCATTGTTGCAGTTACATCTCTCTCATGATAAGTACATCTACAATGGCGGCCACAGACAAACGTATGGTATAATACGGTCAACCACACGTCACACTTCTGTCTGCAAATTATGGAAAGATCAGAATCTGCAAACTCTGGATATGAGTACACAAACTGTTGCCTTAGGCATCCAAATACTGGACAAGCACTCTGAATTATGTTTTGGGGATGTGGTATTGGAGAGAGAGAGAGAGAGATTCTACTTAGACTATTCATAAAAGGCATGTCAGTACGATGAGTATTTAATGATATATCTCTGAGGCTTGGAATCTGTTTTTCATCCTTTCAGAATTTGCCTGCGTCAAGAAAACCACTCACAATCACACGTGGTAGTCAATGTGTAAACTTCTTTGTTCTTTTTGACGATTTTGCTGACCGTTGTCGTATGCAAATGGTAAAAATAATCGCTACATTATTCAGTCATGATCATTTTTTTCATCTTACTAAAAGATACGTAACAAAACAATTTGATTAAAAAAGATTCTACTAGATTGAAAATGCAACGTCAGTCGTTTATTTCTCTCTCGTGCTTTTTCTCACCGATCTCGTTTTCCGCCTCCATCTAGTTCAGTCTCGTTACCAGCTCCTCCTCTATATATACCTGATCCACTGTCTGGTCTTCCCATATAAGTTTGACTCTTTGCCAGATCTCTCATATAAGCTTGACCTGTTGCCAGGTGCAGCTATTAGATCCTTACACAATTTTCAAAACTTATCCCATTAGATTTCATCTTTGATAGTCTGTCCTCCGTATCTATCGCTTTTCGAACGCGTCTTTCACGAATGTCCCCCGATGAGCTAATGCAGCGTTTCTAAAACTGTGGGGCGTGCCCCTCTAAGGGGGCGCGATCTTATTGAAAAATTGAAAATAAAAAGTGTGCTGTGTACTTATGTACGCAAGTATACTTCTTTGGCCTGACAAAATTAAAATCTTTCTGAAAGTCTTCAGCAGGGCAAGCTGGACCAAAGACGAAAGGCGGTCATGAGCAGAGTTGAAGGGTACTAACCTTAAGTTAATCGGACCAGCCAAAACCGAGATTATCACGATTTAAATAAATTTAAACACTCCCGCAAAGATACAATAGGACTAATAACATGGGGAGTTTCGGCAGACTGTATCTGAAGATGAGTTGAACCGAATGTGACACCTGAGACCCCTCATATTGAATGTCTCGACAGGAAGAATCGTTCCTGAGAAAAAGCCCCTCTAGTTATAGTCATTTTAAAATAATCAAAACATTTAAATCAATTAAATAAAATAGAAGCACGGTACCCAGTAACTCGAAACTCGACATGGTTGAGAGGAAACAAGAGGAATCCATTCGAACCGGTCTGGAGTCTGTAGTTTCAAATAGGGCGGCGCTAGCTCGGGAAATGAAAACGAAACTAACTCCCAAGGAGGTTGGGAGCAAATGTGACGTAAATGCTCACGTACATCGCAACGATACACAGAGTAGTAGGTAATACCAAAGTTTCATCTTTCTATCTCTGTAGTATCGTGACGTCATCAAAAGATCGAACCCCATAGGAATAACATGGAAATTCTAATTTTCGTAATAACGCTCCCCCTAGACCCACTATCTACACACGAATTATAACAGATGAAAGAGCTCAACGAGGAGAACCTATGGTCCGAGTTTCATTAACGAAGCTCAAAAATCCTCGGAGTTATGCGAGATATCAAAATATATAAAACTTTAAAATACTTTTAAAATGTTAAATGAGGATGAAGAAATGAGGCTATGGACCTGAAAAAATATATTTAGAATCCTCATATAGAGAAAAATCGAATCCCGCCGGTGCGGTCGACCAAGGTGGCATAGGATTCGAGTTTTTCCTGGAAAAGCCCTGTAGGGGGGAGCACCGAAGGGGACCAAATCCACGTAAAACTTGCGCTAATACGAAAATATGGTGGACCTCCAAAAATCGTCCCAATCTCAATTCCTTAGGGGGGGTGAAATTTTTTCCAGTCTCCATAGGATTAACATGTGAGCATAATATTTTAGTGCTTAAGCCCTCCCCATGCCTACACAATGGGAATGAAGTAGATGACTGGATGGATCTCGACAAGTGGAACAGTTGGGTTTAAATCTCAAGTCTGAGACTCGAACAGGAGCGAAGATATTGTGAATTAAAACAAATTTAAAAAGTTTAAAGCAATTAAAAACTATGGAAGAGAGAAAATAGCCCTATGAGCGCACACACATGAAATTTTAGTAACTGGAAGAGCAGATAGAGAGGGATAGAATGAGCCAGGTCCGAATGGACTGTCAGGCTCGGGTAGCGAGATATTGACAAAAAGCTGTAGAGCGGGGGGAATGTACCTGGGAGGGGATGCGTCCCAACAGATATGGTTTATAACAATAGTTAATACGATCCACCAAATATCAGTCCCCTAGCACCAAAAAAGTGGCATGTTAAAATATTGTCACAAACTGATAAGCTTTGAGCACTGCTCTATCATGCAGACGGATCGAGTTCGAGCCTCCCAGATACTTGCTTAACTTTAATCATGACTTTCGTTATTTATTAATCTCGGGTTCGAACCTTCCAGATACTTGTTTATTAACTTTAATTATGACTTTCGTTAATTAATGTTATTATGGATAGTTGCAAATTATGTAAATTGAATTTATGTTAATCTCCCCCTGTGGTATTCATTCTAGAACTCTCCACCAGGTGTAGGTGTAAAAGTACTGCAGCTGGATAAGTCTTCAGTTGTGGTGCTGCCTGTATAAGGTACTGCGACAAAATAAACCTTGTATTGGGTAACATCGCCTTGTTCCTTTCTTCGTGACAATATTAGACAAAACGGTGTGCGCGCGCATCGGGGCCGTGACGATGTGCGTCACATCCATGACGGTTTTGCGTCACATCCGTGACAGTGTGCGCACGCATTGTGAAAATTTACCCTCATCCTTTTTTCCAAACGCGCAATAAGAAGTATAACTTCAAAAATATTTAAAATAAGTATTAATTTACTGAAATGAAGTAAAAAAACTCATTCTGAGTTAATAAAAAATCAATTATTCATTTACACTGATGTAGTATACCTATAAACGTTTTAGCATTGCTCAAAGTATATGATAATTAATTTATCAATATTAAACAAAAAACAAGTTTAAAATTACTAGTACTTCTCATGGGCTCATTATGTTCAAAATTTAATACTTATCTTGATAGTTTGTATGGTTTATGACTAAACTTGTATTGTAGCTTTAGCATCAAAGTATTTTTTTATTGTGTTCAATTCATTTTTATTGTATGAGGGTGGCGCGATGAAAGTTATGATTGAAAATTGGGTCGCAGGTATTGAAAGTTTGAGAAGCACTGAGTTAATGTTTAAATCATTTAAAAATAGAAATAAAAGAATAATGTAGATCAGGGGTTCTCTCGCGTAAACGCTTCAAGGTGGCGACCGCATTTTTTGTACAAAACTTTTGACCGATCCCATCAGTATTGCGCAGAGTTAACACTCCCTTGGGTACTTCAATAGGTGTTTTATTTGCAGTACAGGTACATTGTTGTTTTAAGTAATAAACATCTGCAATAAGTTTTTACTTTGAATATTTTTTTTTTATTTTCAATGGCATAAGAAAATGACAAACTCTGGTTTATGAAACCAGAAATAATAACTATAAGACAAGAAACACGTAAAAAAAATCAAGCAAGAGACAAAAGTCAATGCCCCATCAGCAGATGTCTAGTTCTCTAATATCTTCTCTTCGGAGTCTCCATGCAGAGCTGAACTGACAAATGGCTCCTGTTCGTAACCTCGTCTTTCTTTCAGAATTGGAAATTCGGGCCCTCAAAAGTACCGATAGGAAGGGGGTGAACCGTAAGGCAGTAATTACCCACCGCAAGTCAAATTTCAAGGGATTTCTTCAATATATCTTGGTCCAAGCCGATCCTACAACTTCTTGCATTAACACGAGAAGTGAGCGATGTATAACTTTGAATACATCGCTAATTGACGTGATGTTTATGTGAGATGACGAAAATGTCGTCTCGCATAAATAAGTTGTATAAAAAAATGAACAATACTGTATTACAGATTCAGAAATTGTTCGATATTGTTTTGCTATTCATCTAGCTAAAATTCGTCTAAGAGAATTTCGTAAAAAAATCAATTCACAATCCCGAATCTGTTGATAAATCAAAAACAAACTTATGAATAATCGTGAATTATTTTAACACCCAAACTGCAAGTCACGCAACCCCTAGTTTAAGAAACACTGCTATCGATTAATGTATTTCATTTTAAAATAATTTTTTGAATGAAAAAATAAAAAACCGATTTAAATAATAATTAAGGGAAATTTTAATACATTTCCACTTCTTTTTTCTTTTTTTTTATAAAGCAATTTCATCTAGTTGAAAATATTTCATTACAATTATGTTTATGTCAGATTATTTGTTATAGACAATTCTTCAAAGTTAAAAGTGTTTTCCTATAACTTAAAGTTTTATAATTTTTTAATGATATAAAATGCACAAAATCTAACCTTTTCACGTAGATGACGAAACTTAAAAACAGTATCTTAAATACTTTTCAAATATTGTTTTCTAATTATGAAATAAAATGATCAAAAATTCCAGATTTATCACCAGAAAAAAATATAAAAATAGAAACAAAAGTGAATCTAGTTAAAAACACATATCCTATCCTATCTCGATGATCGAAAAACGATCCACTTCTATCGCTAAAAATCAAAAAATCAAAACTGTATTTTGTAATAGAGACATTCAAGATAAATTGGACGTTGAAAATTGGAAAATAATGAATAGAACATTAAAAATAGATCAAGCGCTAAAGTCAATAATGTTGGCAATTAATTCAGTTTTTACATTGTTACGTTATCTGAAAGTATGCTGAAAAGAAAATTACAGGGAAAGGTACATCGCAAGGAACGAAGCATAATTTTTTTTGTTTATTTACATTAGTATTGACAGCTATTTCTTAATCTCAATGTTTTATATAGGCATAAATATATACTAAAATATTTAAGATTCTTTTCATTTTTTTAAATAAATAAACATTTCTCTTTCTTTCTTTTGATTTGGTCAGTTATTTTGTTAAACTTTTACATCGATTTGATGAATTTGTTTTAATTCCTGTGATCACATATTTCACCTGAATATTTTATAACGTATTTTGATGTATCTGTGCTCACATTTAAGTTTAATGCTTGTACTTAACTGATTTAAGTTAAAGTTGATAATTTTTTTCTCTCCGTTTCAAATCTTTATAGGTATCAGATTTCATTTAAAATGTTACTATTAATAAAAAAAAACACTTTACTTTTTTTTAAATTTCAAATTTTCAAATTTAAGTGAATAGGGCTCTGGTTGTCTGTTTTCACTGTGCGCTAGTAAAATGATAGAGAAAAAGTTATATGTGTGTTTAAAATGTACTATATCCGCCAAAACAAGCTTTTTTTATGTGTCAAAGCACGTTCTTTTTCCAAAGCTGCATTTTTGTAGAAGGTTGGCAATACCTCCGTATATCGTATTCCACAAGGATCAGTATGGATATTTACATTAAATTTTTGATTTGTTTTTAATGCCAATATATTTGTACGATGGACTGGTAGAGCTATGAATATGAATAATTTTAGTACAGCTTATTATTAGTTTATTAACGTTAATTTATTACGTTCTTAAATTAATGTTGTATTCAGAGTGAGTGAGTGAATATTAACGTCACACTACTCAGCTACTCAAAGACTTTTGGGGATGTTCCTCGTAATTTTGAACCATGGTCAGTTGACGAGGACGACACATGAGCTGACATCCCCTGTCCTAACTTCCACATCACGCCAACGGGAGGACGTTTGAGCCTCAATATGTTAAACGCGCATCGTCCTCCTTTTCATGGTAGTTCTTCAGTGGTACCAGGCTCGAACTCATGAGATGACGGCCATGAATCTGTTACCTTGACCACTAGGTTACCTTGACCACCTGCTACCACGACCACGACAATTTTTATGGTAAAACGAGTCTTATGTTGATAAAGCACAGTTAAAACTTTCCAGTCGCACTCAAACCTATGACCCAAAAGAACAAACGCTGGTCATGAGTTTTTAACCATGATTACTTGAATACGGCGAGTAAGAGTTCTCGCTTATATGTATTGAAAGGTGTCCAAAACTTCTTAGTTTTCAATTTCGATTGGCTATAAATTTAAATTAAACCAAAAAGAAATTGAAACTCTTTATTCGGAATTGCGTTAGAAATGTATAGAAAATTGCGTTGCATTAATTTTCTTTTTTGAAAAAAATATATAATGTTATTTGAAATAAAACATTTGAAAAAATTCACAAATATGATTAAAAATTTTTAAATATTTTAAACTTTTGAAAACTATTTACATGTATTACATTTATAGTTAATTTTTTTATTATTGTATACAGAGAAAGAAATTTAAAAATCTAGAAACAAAAGGCGGAGTTTTTTGTTTTTTTTTTGAAAATTAAAAAAAATGACGCAATAGCCTAACTTAAATGCTTTTTTATTTAGTCGGCTACTGTTGCTTTCTGTTTTCAAGAAATGAAATTTATAAAAATTTATTCATAGTCAGTAAGTTTGATTAACATTTGAGTGAGTGTGATCGTTTTTCACCTCATATATAGCTATTAGTTAATATTTATTCAAACTGAGTGACATAATAAACTCAGTTTTCTGCTTAAAAACAACAAATTTCAACGTAGCGTAAAATTCCAGCTTATATTTAAATTGTAAATGATACAAATATCTCATTTGTCAAATTTTAAATGGTTATTTTGAAAACATCATATATATATAGTATAATTAAATGTGACACTTCAGAGCAAAATATTCATTCAAAGAAGTTCATTCAAAGAAGTCGGTAGTAATCCGCTAGATGAACAAGTTCAAATTTTTGTAATTAAAATTAAGTTTACTCAATCATTATACCCTGATTAATACTTTATAAATTAGCCTTTTAGCTCATCATTGACAATGTTAAGAAAAAACTACGCATTTTCATGGTTTGAAGTAATGTAACGATAATGAAAAAGGCAAAAATTTATATGAAATATTAACCCGGGAGCGGTCGCGCGGAGTCACCCCAGCCAGATGAAATCTTTAATTTTGGGAAACTGTTTATTTGTTTTCAATGACATTGTCAGAGTATCCTCTTATATGTTAGTCTTCTTGGAAACTAAAATGTATTTGACACATATATCTCTTTTTTTAGGGGGGTGTAGCAAACTTTTTTTACAATCTTAAGATTCTTGAGGGTGACTTAGTTCCCCACGTGACCAATTTTGTTTCCAAAATATTTTCTGTAAACAGGCTATATTTTTCTCTGTGAACGACTTGGGGGGGGGTTAGTGCTGTGTTGTATTACTCATTATGGTTTATAAATGTTAAATTAACAGCACATTTTATCAAGCAAAAAAGGAATTAACCTAAAGAAATAATGGATATTAATCATGATAACGAAAGTAAACCTGAGAAAAGAGATGTACATGATACGTTTGAGTTAAAAAAGATGATTTTCAAATGCTACCTAAAATATTCCTTCAAGAAAGATATAAAGCCATAAGAATACCACAAGACACACTGCGCCCTGTCAAAAAGACACAAGCAATAAAAGGTTCAACATGTTATTTGTTGATCATCAAAGGACAATAAAATTTGATTTATGTCTTATTAAAGTCACCCACATTTGAAACATTTTAGTGCACACACACTGGTTGAACTTTTTTTCAAATTATCAAAGAAAAATAATAAAGTACTTAAAAGTCGGTAAGTATACTTTCTCTTATTTATAAATTATTCACTGGAATTATAATTGTTATCATGTACAATAAATTTATGATTTTAAAAAATGGATTGGGGTGACTCCGTCACCCCGCGCGTCCACTAACGTTCGTAACGAGTACGCCTCTTCTCCAGTGTTAATGAAGGAAATAATAACACATATCATAAAGTTATAAATAAAATTATTACTTTAAATTATGCATCAAATTTTCAAAGAATTTCATATCCGTCCCTTCAACAAACTATCGAAAAGTCACCAACCACTCTCCATCGTTCCCTGTTCCGTAAAGCCGTTCGATAGATACGCTATTCTTATCACCTGGATTTCTCGAGAGCAGCCAGGAGCACACACTCAGCGACTTTAATAGAATTTGGTTCGATTTCCTGTCATCCTCAGGGATTACCATCCAACGCTGGTGGGTTTCAGCACTTTCGACGTCTATCACAAGGTCGTCAAGACGACGTCACGCTCTTATTGCCAGAGATTTGGCAGAAAGGGATCCCACTCTGGCGCTTCTTGGTTGCTTTTCTGTTCCGATTTCACACTCCGGTGCTCTACGCAGATTGAATCAGAAATAGAAATAAGTTAGTTATAGGCGGTGGATATAAGAAGAGGACGAGATCTTGATTTACTTTTACTATATATCTTATTGTTTATCAGGATTTGTGACTCATATAGGAATATGTCATTAATGGTCTCTTTTGTCATGAATTGTTTACAATTTTAATTATAGAACTCAGACAGAATATATAAAAATTAGAATTTTATAGGCTTAGACAATTTTTTTATGTCATCCAAAGAAAGTTCAACTCATAAAGAAGTTTTTAAAAAACATTCTTGATTACTAACATTTTAAATAAAAAGAAACCGTATTTAATCTTGCCTCAAAAATTTCTTTTAAGTAAAAAAGAAATTAAATTAATTTCGAATTTCTAAAGTTTTAAACTTAAAGTGGCTGGTTTTACAGAAGATTATTGCAGCATGAAATCCAACTTTTTATCTAACAGATAGTAATGCGAATATTTTGTACAAGAATGTAAACATCGAATTTTCTTTTTTGAAAGTAATGTGTGCATTGTATTTCGTGCTAGTAAATAAATAGAAAATGTATATTTCAATAATATAATAGACAGTTAAACATAAACAAAATCTAGTCAATCTAGTGTGCAGTCAATATATAATCTGCGCTCCTTAAAACCTAATTTTCTCGATTTTTTTTATTATATAAACAGTTTTTCTTAAAAAAATACGGTGAAATGTTTTTGTTATTTGGATTACGTGTATTTACTGTCTCCTTATCACTATTTAATTGATTTTCAAAATGATATAAATACTCTCTTTCTCTCTCTCTCTCTCTATATATATATATGTATATATAGAATATATACATATATGTAATAATTCTTCTTAATTTTCTCTTGAGGGATTTTTAATTTGTAAAGATCCTGAGCCCTCCAAAACTTAGCGAAAATAATCAACTACTAGTTTACCCGCCTAACAGGATTGAACCGTAACTGTAACACTTCAAAATCATGTGCATCAGCGTTTTTAAATTAGTAGTTGTGTAACCTACATCGCTCGATGTATCTCTGTCGCAGGGAAACGATGAAATTAGGGTTTTCATCAAATCCCTAAAAGAGATGATCAATGCACTCAAGATGTTACAATGACGTGTCTTGGATGTCTTTTCTCTGTTGCAAGTGAATTAGTTAAATCCCCGAACTCTTTTAGTAAAATGATGAGATGAAAAAAATTTGCCACTTTTTTGGTGCTAGAGGACTGATATTTAGGGGAACGTATAAACTTTTGTTATGGTTAAGATCTGCTGGGACGCATCCCCCCTGTGCTTTACTACCCTCTCTACAGCCTTTTGGCCAATATCTCGACATCCTAGATTTCCAGTCCATTCGGACCTGGTTCATTCGATCCCTCTCTAACTGCCCTTCCAGTTTTTTTTTTATAAATTCATGCTCATAGGGCTATTCCTTACATAGTTTCTAATTGTTTGAAACTTTTTAAACTTTTAAAATTTATTTAAATCCACAATATCTTGGCTCCTGTTTGAGTCTCGGACTTGAGATTTGAGCCAACTGTTCCACTCGTCGAGACCTATCCAGTCATATACTTGACTTCCATTGTGTAGGCATGGAGAGGGCTTAAGCACTAAAATATCATGAACCCTTGTTAATCCTATGGGTTCTGAGAAAATTTCACCCCCCTCCTAAGGAATTGAGCTTGGGACTTGATTTTTGGAGGTCCACCATATTTTCGTGTATGCGCGAGCTTAACGTGGAATTGGCCCCCTCCAGTGTTCCCTTCCCCCTCCAGGGCTCCCCCATTAATAACTCGAATCCTATGTTATCTTGGTCGACAGCACCGGCTGGATTCGATTGTTCTCCCTATGAGCTCTTCAAATATGTAATTTTATCCCAATAGCCCCATTCCTTTCTCCCATTTCACATTTTTAAACAATTTTAAAATTTTTAAAAATCCCGATAGCTCCGAAGATTTTTTACCTGAATGGTTCGGAAGTACAAGAACTTGGGCCCGTTGGACAGCATTTTGCCAATATTTTAAAATAACGTCTCTTCAATGACATTTCCATGATGAAAGTAAGTGATTTTTTTCAAACCCTGAACTGTTGCAGTGAAATGATGAATGAGCTAGTCAGGATTTGCATTAGCAAAATGCTGTCTAGGAAGGCCGAGACACCTGGGAGGTCGAGTCCTCCTCCACATTCAAAATTAAAAACTATGTAAGGAATAGCCCTATGAGCATGAATTTATAATAACTGGAAGTGCAGTTAGAGAGGGATTGAATAAGCCAGGTCTGAATGGACTGTGAGGAGCGAGTGTCGAGATATTGGCTAAAAAGCTGCAGAGGGGGTAAGAAATAAGTAAAATCGTTATAAAAAAAGAGTACTAAATCATCAATATATTAGTAAAAATGTTAATCCATATATGTAACTTAAGGTTAATTTATATTGATAGTTTTATATATATTTGAAATGATTTCATTTTGTATATAAGGGAAGTAAATGAGCAAAAACTCTGAAAAATCTCATTTATTCTAATTCTTTCTTTTTTTTCTTTCTCTCTCGATCCAGATTCTTTATATGTAGCCAAAATAACATTTAATGGAAAAATGTTTTTTCATAACATGCATTAAATCAAACAAAAATATTCAACGAATTATAAATGTTCCAAAAAGTTGGCACCCTTCATAATATTTGTTTTTGAAAATCTAATTTGCATCACAATGAAAGTTTTCGGGAAAAAAATTATTGAATTGCTACAAAAGATTTGATGATATGTTAACGTTATACGTTTTTGTTACGGAAAGTTTTCTCTTAAAATGTTCCATTAAACTTTATCATAAAATAACTGCAAGGAAAAGATTTAATGCAATAAATCTGTAATTTGTTAAAGGCCTATGCTATTGCTGGTGCACTATAAATTTTGTTCTATATTATTTTTCAAACCCTTTGCTAGAAAATGCATTTCAAAAAAGAAAAATAAACTATTGTTTTCTCAGAAGAAAATTAATTTGAGTTATTTTGGAAAAGTTATTTTGTCAAATATAAAAACCAATGGATTATCAAATTCTTTTCATGCGAACATTTCAGCAGAAATAATTTTTGTCGTTATTACATCACAAGTAGCAGAATTAAAACACAAATTAACACAATATTATAATTAAAGTATTATTATTATTATTACTACACATAATTTACTCCCTTCGTTTCAAATTAGATTGCATTTTTATCTTTATGCAACAATATGCAACATATCAAAGTACTTAAAACTCTTCGGATTTTACAAATATTCACATTATGTGATCAATACAAAATTTTAAGTTTAAAAAAATAATTATTAAAATTTTTTTCACGTGATGGATTACATACAAAAGGTATATTTAAAGTATATTTTTAATTTTTAATAAGCTAATAATAAAATTAAATAATGTTTCTTGTACAGAAATTATTTAAACTCATTATATTTCTTTTGCTGGTGATTTCTATTCTAAAACTGCACACGTTTCTTTATCAATATCAACATTTTCCTAATATAATTTCCAACGTCTTTTGTTTTTCTTCAATTAAATCATTTTAAATTTCCTTTATTTTGACTTTTCATATCCTTAAAAACAAATTATTACAATTATTATCATTTTTTATCTTCTATCTTCATATGCCTTCTCTAACTGATTAATCAAAAAATTCTCTAAATATCTCTTTTAAATCGAATTTAATTATTTAATTCTAATGATATATTTCATTTAATTAATTTTTACTATCCCTCAAAAAACTTTTATATTTTTGCAAATCTTTAATTGACTTTTAAAGTATATCTATATTTTTTATTGTTTGTTTTGCTTCTACTTGTCTTACTCACTTAAGTAATTTCTATCATTTTGTAAAAATGAAAGCAAAGAAATATATCAAAAATATAATTAAATCAAATTAATTAAATTAATAATGTAAGCAATATGTAAAAAGAATATGCCATTTACACACAAAACACGCACACACATTTTAAGGTACAATGGATTATTGCTAATTCAAACCTTCGATAATACAAACTTTTCGCTAATGCGAAGTTCATGCTCAGTCCCTAGAAAAAATCTTGATATTTCGAACTAAAACACAATACGTTTTGGTACACTCACTATTTCAAAGTAAAATCTGTGGCTGGTCAGACTACAACACGTGACAATTTGAAGTTATCTGATAAAACTCTCGACAATTCGAATACTCACTGTCGTGTACAGTCCTGTAGCAAACAGGTTAAAGCTTACAAGTTTTGTGTTGCATTCTCTATGCGTGTATCACCTGTAACGAAGCCCCTTTGCTGACCATCTGTCTGCTACCCCTTTTAAGTGTTTTCCGGTTCCTCAGGCGAAAAGTTTCTTTTATTAATTCCCTTCCTCAATGTACAATAGACCATCTGTTGTCAGCCATCCATATTTTTCGTTGAACATGTGGCCTTGCTACACATGTTTTCAGAAAGGATGTCCCACTATTGTGCAGAAGAGATGCGTAGGTTTGAGTATTTTGCGTCGGGCTGACAGGTCGATTTATGTCTCATCTGTGTGACTCATAGCATCTGACACCAAACAGGACATGGGTCGTACTGGATCGTGCCTTGAAGAACCAATGGTGTTGGGGAAAGTGTCTGAGGGAACCAGGTACGAAAAGTTTGTATTTCCAATGAAGAATGATATGGATTTGGAGGAGTGTAAAGGAGTACTGTTCGAAAAGTTAAAATGACTGAGTGGAAATTGATAGGAGAGGAGCGATGGAGTAAAGCTAAAAAAAGAAGAAAAACTGGTCGAATTTTGGCGGACTGATTACGCGAGAAGAGTCTACCTAACGTAACCAACCATTAAATGTATTTTATCTAAATACAGAACTTTTAATTTATACATAATATTTTTAATGCATATTATGTACTTTTTGAAAATACTTTAAAATAGTTTTATACATGTGTACAATTGCTGCATTACATTTTACTGAGTTTCAAATTTAAATAAGTCAGAATAAAATTTATCTTCGTGTGTTTTAGTTTTTCCTACCCTCTTAATAATTCGAAGTTTATCATTGATCTCACCAACTTCAAATCATCGAGAGTCGACTGTATATGTTTAAATTCATACTAAATTTAAAAACTTGCCGATGCTTTTCATTGTTGGAGTTTTAATCCGTCCATAATCCCTCCGGAGAAATTAATAGGGAAAACCTGTTTCCCTCTCAGATGAAAATTAGAAGCCTAAGAGGCTGCATGCGATTTTCCTTGTCTCAGTGTGCTTGTGTGTGTTCCCATCCCTTCATGTTCCACTTTCGTTTCGTTATGTTTCTTCTCCAATAAAAACATTGATATTGTACCACCTTGCCGTAAATAGATTATTTCGGTACACTACATCACATATTATAACACTCATTGTCACACACTTGTTGATAATACAATTTTTTTTTGATTCTCTTGAGAGTTTTTAAAAGGAAATAAAGCAAACAATTATCCAAAAATATCGAGAATAATCTTGTTTATCAATATCACAGAAAATGTAGCTTTCTTGTTTAAATGTGTGTCTGGTTATGTAATTTAGTCAAGTCTTCACAGTAAAATACCTTTTGTGAAACACTTGTTAAGAATATAACTAGAAAAAGTTTTATTTTTTTTATTTAATGTAGCGTCTCTCGTTAAATGCTGACATGTAAATGGAGTAAGGATACGAAAGAAGACAGTTACCCAACTGTTTGAAAATGAACCGAATTGTCTGAGTTGTAAAGAGTGAAAGAATTTAGAGTTATTTCAATCGGCATTAATAAGTTAATGTACTTTTCGAAATTAATTATTTTCAGAATTAATGATTTAAAATAGTTTTCACAAGCAAAAGTGGGGGGGGTAAATCTATTGAAATACATGGTACGAGATTCAAACAATAGTCTTTAAAAAATCTGTTTATTTCAAATGCTCTCAGTTTGTATTTAGTATTGATAAATAATGCACTAAATTGGTATTTCAGAGTTTAATAATTTTAAGAAAGTATTTTTATTTATTTATTTATATTAATGAGATGTGCACATTACTACAGATATTTGATAAAGCTTATTTTGTATTAATTTCTATTATTTTTTTTTACGATTTATATTTTTCTTTTAAAAACATTTTTCGATTTTCAATGTTGATTTACTAACTTATAAATGCATTGCATATTTTTTTTTCATGTCAGAAGTATAAATGAACGATTAGTAAATTAAAAAAAATAAGAGTATTTTTAAAAATTGTTATGTTTAATGATTTAAATGGGAAAAATAATAATACAGGAAATAAGAAAATGGAATTATAATTTGATATTGAGATAATAAAGGACATTGCCGTCGAACTTGTTATGTTAAAAGCAAATGTGATACCACTCACTGGTTATAGGATCCATGTTTTAACTACTTTTCTGAGATCTGTCGTCAGCACGAACTTGGATGATGTCCACAGTACAAACTCATTTTTGGAATGCGCTTTAACGTGTTTTATAGGTGTCTTTCGAATCCCTAGAACTCGTAAGTACCATGTTAAGACTACAAAGGGAAAAATAAAAATGGACTTAAAACAAAAGTTTAATCAAAACAATTTTCTTTAAAACGACATTTAGAGTGGTCTGTGAATTATCTTTATAATATTTTGAGGATATTTTACTTTATATATTAAAAAATGTATTATAAGAATAGTAAGACACTCAATTAAATTGATAACGATTTTTTTTTTAAATAAAACTCTTAACAAAAATTACTCAATTATTTTCATTCTTTTTTGTATTTTCTACTCCAAGAAAAAAAAATCACTTGCCAAAAGAAAACATTTTCTCTTGAAGCATGTTCTTTTATTTTTGTAATAAAACTTAAAAATAAATACTCTCTCTCTGATCTATTACACAATATATTTAGGGATTCCAGCAACTGAAAATATACCTTTATATATAATGAATAATTTTTTCCTTTCAAATATAATAATTGCCTTTTGTTGTTAACTGTTTTCTATTTTTTAAATAATATGATTTAGTAAGGAAGTAACAGTTTGAATTTTTGCTATAACATTACTCCCACTAACTTCAATAGCGTTTTCCAACTTATTGAACGATTACTGAGCAAAATAAAAAATCATCTACGGAATTTAGTTTGAAAATGGTTTCTTTAACCTTATGCATTTTAAAAACTTTTGACTCATTTTTTCTTTTCTAAATCCCTATATGAGTAAGGGAAATATTTGATTCAGAAAAATATTTGAAAGAAAATTTATATTAGTTATTTCTGAATTTTTTTATAAAATCTTTTATAAAAGGATATTCTGTTATTTACCAAAATACAAACAAATCAATAAATAAAATAATAGACTGAGGTATATTAAAAAGTAAAAATTAAACTTTGACTTTAAGAATTAATTTTAAATAAAGAACAAACTCTGAATCAGTTGTTCTTTTTTCAGAGGAGGTAATAAATCGCAAAAAATCAGAAACGATGTTGAGTAGCGTAAAATAAAAAGCAATATGTGTATTTAACAAGAAATATATAAAAAAAATTAAGTCAATTCCTACTTACGTCAACAAAGAAAAATTTTATTTTAGTTACTTTCTATTAAATAGTTACAATTAATATAAACTTGTATGTACATATGACAGAATCACAATATTAAGTGACAAAATAGAAAAGAATTCTCCATTTTCCTTTTAATATATGATTTTGGACTATATTTTGTTTGTTTATTACTATTTATTCATTAATTAAATTTCATTATTCTTATGAAATAGTATAGTAAAAAATAATTCCCATTCTCAGAAATTAGGCAATCCCAGCCGGGAATCGAATCCCCAAACTTTGGATTAGAAGTCCAACGATCTATCCCTTGTGCTACAGGGGCACAACGAACGATTTTCCATTCTATATATGCTGCTGGACGATTATTTTTGTTTGTTCTTATTTATTCATTTTTTACTTTAATTAATGAATTAACATTTGAAAAATGTATTAACATCAAGTGTCATCCAATACTAGTTTTAAAAAATATATTTGAACTTGAATGGATGAACACAGAATGTATACAGACGAACCTCCTTTTTGCAAATTTTTCTTCACAGCGAATTTTTTCCTGAAACCAAGGACTTTTCATGATTTTATTCATAAAATAACCTCCCAACAACGAAGTGCATTTTCTACAAGAATATAACTAACTTTTTCTCTTGTGATTCACTTTTATTCTCTTTTTTTTAAAGTATTTCTGGACGTTTCAAGTTATTCTTTCCTTTAACTCCTTTTATGGTGTTCATAAGTCTAGAACTGGTTTTATTAGGTACCTAGCTCACCGATAGCAATAGAATTCTGGCCTTTTCATCCAAGAAGTGCAACTTTTAACCCCTATCATCCAGCTCACTTTATACATCTTCGATATCCCCTTTTGCCCTCATTCGAATTGCTTTATGTCCCCGTATCTTTGAACTAGTCTCTGTTCATTTGTACTGCTGATCAGTCGTGCTGGTAACTTCATTTCTTGTAGCTCGAAAATGTCAAAACGTGAATACTTGAGCATCAAAGCAAAAACATTAATTCTTTAGGAAGTCGATAAAGGAATTAAGAAACTATCACTTCAGTTTTTCTTTCTTTCTTTTTGATAGGTAAGATATATAAAATAAATATTATTAATTTACAAAAAAGTGTGAATAATTACTTTTTTTTAAATATATAGTGTTAAGGAAAATTTAAAATTTGTTTTATGTGGTTTATAAAGAAATTAAAGATGAACCTCTATATAACGAATTTTCCAGAAAGCGAACTTTTTTCGTGATTTAGCGACTTCTTTATATAGAGGTTCAGCTGTATTTTATAGACGATTGAAAATTTGAATAAGATACACACACACACACACACACACACACACACACACACACACATATATATATATATATATATATATATATATATATATATATATATATATATATAGGGAGAGTAAACTAATAATTTAGAAAATGAACAAAAATTAAAAACTTCTCTATGAAGTTCTTCTCTTTATTATTATTATCTTCCAAAGGAACATATAAAAAAGTAGTGTAAATAAAAAATTATTTGGTTTTCATTAAAAAGATTGTTTCATTATAATGATAACAATCTAACTTTAAACATTAGTGGAATTTATATTACTATCTGACATTTCCATAAGATGGATATTATTGTTTTAACACACTGCACATTTTTATTCTAAATTGATAATTCATTTGTACTAGTATTTCTAAACATTGATTTTCTAAAAAATGTAGTTTTATTTAGAGGAGAAAAAAAAGACTTCTTTTTTAACTTTTTTATATTTAAAAAATGCAATTTCTTTTTTAAAAATGAGAAGAATATTGTTTACCATGTGATGAAAATTCAAGCATACATTAATACTTTGGATTTTTTGTATCTAAAACTTCAATCCTATTTTAATTGATGTCTCTTAAAATCCAGAAAGATTTCAAAAGATTCTGAACAGATTTAGTGCATAAAATTGCACATTCTCCGGACTTGTAAATTAAGAATTTCTCAGATTTAGTATGTGCGTTCAAGTCATAAAAATGAAAAGAATTTTATCATAACGCCAGGGATTTTATTTCCAAACTTATATCATGAAGGGTTCTGAGAGGGAGCTCTCGCAAGATAACCCATTAGAACTTTAATTTTTGTTTAAAGCCTTTGAATGTTATTAAAATTTTAAACTATTTGTATGATTATTAGGCATCTCTATGATGTAATAATCTATCCGATTTCAGGTTATTTGCTAGAAAGTTTTGCTTTTTATTATAAAAGAAGAGGAAAACATTCATTGAAAATTCCCCACATTTGCTACTGTAGATATATTAAACATTAACAACTGAAATATGAATCTAAGGTCACGTCTGAAACACAAAATCAAATTTTCGAAACTCTACGTTTTTATTTTGCTTTTCCTTCTGCTTTCGAATATATCTATGAATTGGGCGTTTTTCCCGAGTTACTATTCTTTGACTTTATTCTAAAGTGACACATTCTTTGTTCCAAAAGAAAGTAAACAAAAAGAAAAATGGGTCTCCTAAAGAAATGGTTGGTAAAAATAAAAAAAATGCAGTGCAAAAGATTATTTTTATGGAAGAAAATACGTACGACAATAAGAAAATCTACAGCGAACTCTGTCACTTTTAGCAAAAAAGTGGACCGAAATGTTCAAGGCAGAATTTTACTTGAGGGTAAAGAATTTAAACTAGTTTTTTTTTCTTTTTTTTTCAAAAAATTTAACATCAAAGAAACTAACCATGAAAGAAATCTTTTCTCAGATTCGATGGAAACATTTTAAAGTATTTCGATTCTCGGTTACTGAAGGCATTACAGAAAAAAAGAAAGTCCCCTTTGAAGAATACGGGATAAATTTTTTATTAAAAAAAGGCTAGGTGCATTGGTATTGCCATAGACCAAAATATTTTTTAAATTAAAAAACAAAGTAAGGAAGGAGAATCTTATGAAAATAAAATTTTATACGATTTTTTTCCGTTATAACTGGTTTAAATAAAATCATGAACAAATCTGATAGTTCCAGTTAATAATTAATCGGTTATAAAGAGACAAATCGGCATATAAAGAGGAAATTCAATAAAAAAATTAAATAGGCACATTTTCTAAATAAATACTAATAAATTTAACCCTTCTAAAAATAGCCCATAAAGTAATATTCTTATTGCATGCACATTAAGTTAATTAGAAATGGATATTATGTTGAAGTACTTGATTTTCTGCAGAAAATACACTGGTGTCCAAAGTTAAAAGTACATTTTTTTTCAATAAATAGAAATATGTACCATTATTATTTTGAAAAATGATGTTCATGATGTTCTAGAAGTTCATTTTATGCATCTAGTGTTTGTCTAATAGGGAAGAGGGGTCGTTTTACTATGAAAAAGACGGAAGTGGAGTTTAAAGTTGAGATACCAAAATAAGTTCCTAAAAATACCAATTCTGTGTGGAGGAATCTGTTTTTTATTTAAGCATCTCCAGCTGTACAGATTCCAATTATTACTACTACATAGAATCGTTTAAGCAATGAATTTAGATGCAGAGCCGTTGGTAACCTAGAAACTGGAAAATCAAAGGCAGAAGTCACTCGTTGGCTTAGCCCCGTATGATGGTCTCCAGGTTATGGCAACAGTTTTAGATATTGGATATTATCACACTACGAGGACTGGAAAATATCTCCCAAGAGTCACAACATATGCAGAGGATCCTTATTTTGCCTTAAATGCACAGTGTCACAGAAGAATTATTGCCAGACAGCTGTCTAAAGTTCTCACTGCTACATCTATAGCAGTGATACCGAAATAGATCATGTAAAAATGGCTAGCTAACACAGATCCTTAGCCCGGAAACTATAGCTCTTCTTTTCCTAATCACAGTTTTCCAAGGGAGTACTTCATTCTTGGAGTTATAAACACCACTCATGGTTAGAGCAAGAATAAAGCCATGTCTACTTCAATGACAAACCACTCAAAGTGATTCAAGTCAAATTTTCAAAAATGAAACTCTATCACCCTGCAAACATCACAGAAATCTATCACTTTCAAGGCATTGGCATCCTTGTATGGAAAGGGGTAATGTTAGATGCGCGTAAATCACTCCTAAAATTCTGTGCTGGCACAGTGACTGCAGAACTCTATAAAAGTGAGATTTTCAAACCATACGTGCGACTTTTTTGACGAGCTGTCATAAACCAATTCATTTTCATTCGTGGTATAATCCTACCATACAAAGTTACACTTGTCAATAATTATCTGGATGCAGAGGGTAATCACCAAATGATGTAGCTAGTGGGCCGAATGATGTGGCTAGTGAGCCAAATGATGTGGCTAGTGAGCCGAATGGTGAGGCTAGTGAGCCGAATGATGTGGTTAGTGAGCCGAATGATGTGGCTCCAGACTTAAATTGTACACAACTTTTGGAATGCTGTAAGAGGACTCATTGCATGTTGACAATCCCCTCCAAGAACCCTTCTGGCGTTAAAACTTAATCCTTTGAAAAAACGGAATTATATATACACTGCAGGCCACCGTAAATGCAACACCCTAAAGGAAGCATGCAAATAACATGAAATTTACAACAGGCATTAGCGGAGGTCAGATATGCAAATAATTAGAATTTCAGCGCAGGCACTCATCACGCGCGCCTGTGGCGTAACCTCAAAGCGCTATTTAAGGCTTCGAGATTTCGGTTTCAAGTTCGGCAATTGTGTTTTTCTTGTGGTTTTTTCAAAAAAACTATCTGTTATGTCTCGTAGAAAACAGCGATCAGCTTTTGATCAAGTATCCGAGTTCGACAGAGGGAGGATAGTGGCCTACCGAGAGATTGTGGATTATCTTTCAGGGAAATCGGTAGTCGTGTTGGACGAAACTAAACAACTGTAATGCGGATATGTGACCGTTGGATGCAGGAGGGTACGACGGAGCGACGTGGACAGTCGCATCCATCTCAGTGCACCACTTCACGTGAGGACAGGCAAATTGTGCGCATGACAGTCCTGGATCGCTCAGTCACATCACGAACCGTAGCACAGCACATTGAGTCTGTAACGCATCATTCAGTGTCTGCGCGTACCATTTGACACCGTTTACAGCTGAGTGGTCTGTCCGCAAGACGTCCATTGCTTGTTCTACCCTTGACGCAGAACCACAGACGTCTCCAACGCCAATGGTGTGATGAAAGAAGGATGTAGGCGGCTGAATGGAATGAATTTGTCTATACTGACGAGTCACGCATCTGTCTGCAACACCACGATGGTCGGAACAGAGTCTGGAAACACCGTGGAGAGAGGATGCTGAACAGTTGCGTTACGCACCGCCCCACTGGTCCTGCACCGGGTATTATGGTATAGGGTGGTATTGAATATCACTCTTGCACTTCTCTAGTGTGAATTGACGGTATTTTAAATAGCCAGCGCTACATCTCCGAGGTGTTGGAGCCAGTTGTCCTTCCTTACCTTCAGGGCTTGGTCACAGCCATATTTCAACAGGATAATGCGTGACCACACGTAGAACGCATTGTCCAAAGGTTCTTTGTCAATCACAATAATGAATTACTTCCCTGGCAGGCTCACTCTTCGGATCTTTCGCTGATGGAAAACATGCGATCCATGGTTGCTCAACGATTGACCCAGATTACACCCCCAGCTCCCACACCAGATCAACTTTGGTAACGTGTGGAAGCTGCTTGATCTGCTATATCTCAAGAACACATCCAAAGTCTTTTTGAATCAATGCCAAGTCGTGTGGCAGCGGTGATCTCCAACAATGGCGGCTACTCTGACTACTGATTCTGGCAGGAACCACACTTCACAGAAGTCTATAAATTTAATCATTTGATATTTGGTCAACATGTTATCTACAAAATAAATTTTGTTGTGCTATCTCTTGTCTTTCTTGGTGTTGCATTTACGGTGGTCAGCAGTGTATAACTGGGAATTACTGCCACAATCGTATATATCGTATAGCCCCATTATCGATATAAGAGCATGTTCTAACGCCCGTGAAAGATGTACAAGGGCTTGTATGGATGTACAAGTTTTCTTATTAGAAGAAAAACACAGAGTTATGACGTGTCCTCTATTTTGACCAATGACGCTCTCATTTTTGAATGTTAGTTTTCATTAAATTGATGTGCTATTTTTGTATTACCTTTATCTTTTTTACAACTTCAGGTGTTAGTTTACCAAATCTCCATTCCTTAAGCCGAATGTTCATCGAAATATCTCATTTTTATGTTTACTATAAAAATTCTGGACACCAATGTATTTGGTTGTATTGAGATACAAAAAATAATATATGGCACGTGTAGCTTTAAAAACTAGATTTCATAATATGCGTAAAGTTGCAGAATAATAACATTGTTCGGTATAGACAAAAGGAAATATTTCATTAAAATTCGCTTAGACAAATGTCCTTCACTTATCTTAAAAAATATTCTTAAAATAATTATAAAAATTATCACAATAATACAGCATAATAAGTAATAAAAAGTATGAATAATTAATATATTTAAAGCTCTTAATTTGTAATTTATTTGTCACAAACTAATTTGTAAATAACTTTATTTGTCATCCAGGAATAAAAATATGCCGTTTTTTTATGCTGGAAACTATTTACACTTAATCTTTATATATCTGGTTCACTATTAAATAAATATTATAGAGATCAAAAGCAACTTGAAGTCTTTTCCACACAGAATATTTTATTATTTTTGATTTATTTATATTTAAAGGACATTAATTATTTATTAGCACTATGAAGCGCATGCACATATTAAACTGTCAAGCTTAATTCTTTTAGCAATTGAAATCTTAATTTTTAAAAATTAAAATACATAAATTCAATAAACCTCTTTAATGCTTCTCAAACTTTCACTACTGGTGAACCAATTTTCAATCATAATTTTTATCGCGCCCCCCCAAAGACAGTAATAATGTATTGAATGCAATAATAATGCACTTTGGCGTTAAAGCTACAATGCGAGCTTAATTATAAACCATACGAAATAACAAAATAAGTATTAAATTTTGTATATGTTACTTTTAAGTAATATATTTTAAGCAAATATTACTTTTAGTAATAGGATTATTGTTTTGTTATTTTTCCTTTCTCTAATTTTTAAATTGGAGCAGATTGCAAAATGATATTTAATTAGAGATTTATTTCCTCCATCATCCATTTCTATAAGTACAAATATCATTGGAACAAGTAATATAAAAAATAAATTTTTAAGTCAATTCTCCTACTTATATATAGGCCAACAAAGAAAAATTTATTTTAGTTACTTCTTAATAAATAGTAACAATTAATACAAATGTGTATATACATATGACAGAATCACAATGTTAAGTGACAAAAAAGAAAGCGATTTTTCTTGTAATTTTTCATTTTACTTTCTATGTATGGTATTGAACTATTTTTTGTTAGTTACTATTTATTCATTAACTAAATTTAATTATTGTAAGAAAATAGAGTATAGTAAAAAGAAATCACACACATTCTCAGATATTAGATAATTCCAGATGGAATTCGAACCTCCCCCCTTCGGATTAGAAGTCCAGCGCGCTATTCATTACGTTACAGGGACACAACGAACAATTTTCCTTTCTATAAATGCTGTTGAACTATAATTTTTCTTTGTTCCTTATTCATTTTTTGATTTAATTAATGAGTTAAAATTTTAACAAAAACTGTATTAACATCAAGTGCTATCCACTACAATGTTTAAAAACTGTATTTGAAATGGAATTGATGAATAGAAAGAGTTTTATTGAAGATTGGAATATTTGAGCAAGATATATATATATATAAGGCGAGAGTGAAATAATAGTAGAAATTGAAAAATAGTACTTTTTGGTACCCTCTATCATATCCATCACATCTGGCATTCTCGCCAACGTCTGCGTGAGTCAGACCAAACAATCGGACGTCTGCGCAAAACATGTAAAAATGCTGTACCTCATACAATTCCAGTCAGTCTTGGTCGAATCGATACTTCTACAGCTACCATATCTATCTTGAAAAAACATTTTAAAATTTGCTCGTCAGTTGTAATTCACTGTATTAAATATTTACTGCATAAAATTGAAACAAAATCATGAATAAATTTTTAAGTCGTAAGCAAACGTTCAACGATAATAAGGCATCAACAAGTGCACAGGCGAGCATAGCTCCAAAAATTAAACCAAGGAAATATTATCAAGAATACTTGAATTTTGAATTGACCATTGCTGAAGTAAATGGAGAAGAAAAGCCCATGTGTGTTATTTGCTCAAAAATATTGGCAGCAGACAGTATGAAACCGAATAAACTTAAAAGACATTTGGAAACGCTTCATGGTGAGTACATTAACAAACCTTGAGAGTTCTTTGAATCAAAATTAAAATCATATGAAAAACAAAAAACATTTTTAAAAAAAACTTTGTCAGTGAATGAAAAAGCTTTACTTACTTCTTCAAAGTATCATACAAAATAACCACAGATGTAAGAAACCTCATACTATTGGCGAAGAGCTTTTTTTGCCTTAAGCAGTTGAGATCCTGGAAACTATGTTTCAAGACAATTTTGCCAAAGAGTTGCAGTCCATACATCTGTCAAATGATACCATTTCCCGTCAAAACTGAAGATGTAGAGCAATAGCGTTTCGGAAAGTTGCGTGATAAATTGTTTTCAATTCAGCTTGACGAGGCAACAGATAGCAATAAAGATGCTCATTTCGTTGCGTATATTCGATTTTTGGATGGTATGTCAGCCATAGAACTACTTTTTTGGAAATCAATAAAGCTCAAAGCAACAGCAATAGCATTATTTGATACTTTAAATAATTTTATAAATGAGGCAAACTCATAGAGTGGAAAAATTGTGTCGGAATATGCACCGATGGTGCTCGTACAGTGTCAGGAAGATTTTAAAGTATACAAGCACTTGTGAAACAAAAATCTCCACTGCGCATCTGGACACACTGAACGATCCCCAGAGAATCTCTTACTTCCAAAGAAATGAGTCCTGGTCTGAATATTGTGCTAACGACAGTTGTGACTGTAGTAAATTACATAAAAATGAGACCCCTAAAATCCAGAATCTTCTCTGAACTTTGCTAAGACATAGGTGCAGTACATTCATCATTGCTATTTTATTGCGAAGCAAGATGGTTAGCACGCGGGAAATTTTTACAACGTGTTTATGAATTAAGAAATGAAATTACCATTTTTCTAGATGAGGAAAACCTACTGGAAGTTGAGAAATTTCGAGATGGTTTATTTCTGATGAAATTGAGCTACTTAGTTGTGATATATTTGAGAAATTAAATATATTGAATCTTCAACTTCAAGAACCAAATGTACATATGTTTGACACGAGTGATAAAATTAATACTTTTTGTAGAAAATTTTAATTATGGAGCCAAAATTTAAGGCAAAAAAAAAAAAAAAACTTAGAAATGTTTGAAAATGCGTATGTGTAAAAACTTACAAAACTGATGAACAACATGAAGAAGTTGTTTTTAAAACTATTGAGTACCATTTAGCTAAGTTGGCAAACAAATTTTAAAAAATATTTTTTTTGCTGTTGACAACTTCACAGCAAGCTACAAATGAGTTAAGAGATCCATTTCAGAATACCTTAGAAGGGCTCTCAACTACCGAAGAAGAAATTTTCATAGATTTCACATCCAGTGGCGAAATTAAAGGACAATTTTGTAATAAATCTCTGTTTCAATTTTGGGCAGAGGTAGATGATTAATTTTCTGCTCTGAAAATAAAAGCTTTTCGTATACTTTCAACATCGTACCTTTGTGAAACCGGATTTTCTGCGGAGGCTTCTTTGAAGACAAAATATAGATCTGAGCTAAATATAGAAAAAGAACTCAGAGTGTCAATTTATAATATTAAACCTTCCTTTAAAAACCTTTCATCTGTAGGACAAGCCCATGGAAGTCACTAATAATTATTAAACTTGTTCTTAAATTAGTATTAGTAACTTAATAATTTTATTAATACTAATTAATAATTAGTATTAATAAAATACATTGTGCAGTACTGATACATTTATAAATATACTGGCTGAAGTACCCGCTCTTCGCTTATTTTTCAAAAAAATAATGTATTATTCTTGATATATTAGCTTAATTGTAAGTAGAGTAAAACGAAGTGCACCCGACAATCTAGACAAAAATGCAAAATGATTTTTTTTAAATGAATGCTCCTATTATAAGTAGTTGAGAATGAGCTGTAATTTCAAGTCTCGTAGAATTAGCATTTAGAATTAATGTTAAATAATGAAAAAAAGAAAGTAAAATTCTAATGAAGAATGATTGTGTTATTTTTAATATTTAAAGCGAGAAACCTTCAAAATGTTTCAGCCCGGGAGCAGGCGAGCACTCCACACTAACGTTAATGGTCGCGCGGTGTGATTGAGTAACCCCAATCCTTCTTTTAATATTATTTTTACTATACACGATAAAATTACATACCCAGGGAGTAATTTAATTAAGAGAAAATATGTTTACCTACTTTCAGGAACTTTAAAATTTTTTTTTTTGATAATTTTAGAAGAAATTCAACAAAACTAAATAAAATATTCCAAATGTGAATGACTTTAATAAAGGACACAAATCAGACACATTTCGTTAACTTTACAGGAAAATTATATGCCAATAAAACTGTCATATTTTGTTCACGTTATTGTAGTTTTGCTGTCCTTTGATGATCGACAAAGACTACGTTGAATTTTATCTTGTCTTTGCCTGTTTGACAGGGCGAAGTATGTCTTGCGGTACATTATTGGCTTCATACCTTTTTTGACGGAGTTCTTAAGTAACATGTGAAAATTTTCATTTAATCTGTTCATTGCTTTTCCTAAATTTACTTTCACTAACATGATTAATTTGCATCATTTTAGCAGGTGTTTGCTTTGCTTGATCAGTTTTAACTCCCTTCAATAGGGATTATGATGCCCATTTTTTATATATTCTTCTCATTTACATTTATAAACCATAATAAGTCGTACAACACAGCAATCAGAATCACAAAGTTTTTCACAGGGGAAAGTGTAGCATGTTCATAGAAAATATTTCTGAACAAATCGCAACAATCTCATAAGTAAAACCAGACCTATACAGTTGTTTTTTGCAGTTGTTTTATTTATTCTCCTTTTTTATGTAGCTCAGAAAAATTAGATTTTTTTCTTTTTTTAACAATTGAAACAAAATGTGTCGGGGAAGGGGGGTCAGCAAAATTTTCCTTCAAACAAATTCTTTTTTCTTAATTTACAATGTTTACTTTCCTTTCAAAAATGAATAAAAATCACGCAAAAATAGCGTTTGATGTCATTATTTCAATTAGGAAACAGAAAGGATTGAGTTAGTATAAATTATATGAAGAGCTATTTCTATTGATTAAACTTAGGTAAAAATAATATATGAAAGTGTAGTTCGCGCGCGTAAGAAAATTTGATTTTCAGAATGCTTTTATTCTACCTTAACAACACACACACTTATTACATTACACCTTTTAATAGTGACATTAATTATCAATTATTAATTAATTAATTTTTTTACGAGAAGCGTAACAATTATTCCGTAAAGATTGATTAAACATTACATAAAAAATAGACATTTTTAAACGGATAAAGAATAAAATGATCCAATAATTGTAATTGTACTATTTTACAAAACTTGACTTATATCTATATATAAAAATCTTCTGTGCGTGTGTTTGTCACTAAACTCCTCCTAAACGGCTGGACCGATTTCGATGAAATTTTTTGTGTGGGTTCAAGTAAATTCGAGAATGGTTTAGATTCACAATTTGGTCCGATATCGCAATTAGTAAAAAAGATATTAATTAAAAACATTCAAAAAATACAACTCAACATTCACCTGAAATTGTTGTAACAACGCTATTGTTATAACCAAGTGTTATATAATAAAAAAATTTTAAAATCAATTCCTACTTAGATCAACCAAGAAAAAATTTATTTTAGCTACTTTTTATTAAATAGTTGCAATTAATATAAATATGTTTTTACATATGACAGAATCACAACATTAAGTGGTAATTAATTGTTATTAATTATCATTTAAGTTTCGTATTTCATCCAAAACAATCGTGTATATAAAATTTCCTTTCAATTGAACGCTTTATTTAACACGTGAAAAAAAAAAAACCTTTTTAAATTTTGACATAAATCGCCAAAAGGGTCGCTAAGTCGCCAACGTGGCTGTATTTGTAATTTTTTAAATAATTAGTTATAATCAATTAATTTTTGTTAATAATTATTGTATTGTCATCCAAAAATCCCATGTACATTACATTTCAGCTCAATTGAGAGCTTTAAAATGTATTTTATTAACGGTTGAAAATTCCACCAAGATAAATAAATAAATAAACAAACAAATAAAATATGTGTAGAGATCGTGAACTAATAGTAGGAATTGAAAAAGACGTAAGTTGGCGTCGAAAATTGATTTTCCGCCGAACTTGCCGAACCCGGTCTTTATTGTTACGAAAATGCAGACGATTCACGCTTTTTAGCGTTTTTAATTAATATCTTTTCAAATAATCTTTATACATGTAATTCTTCTGTTCGTGTGTATGTAATTGAACTCCTAAGCGGCTAGACCGATTTTGATGAAAGTTTTTGTCTGTTCCAGTGGACTCGAGAATGGTTTAGATTTATAATTCGGTTTAGAAATGTTTATTTAATTAATTTTTTATTAATAAATTGTTGATCTTGGAATGTTTTACATTGTATCCGGCAGACGGCGCTAAGATCGTAGTATCGAATATTCAAAAATCTTTTACCATAATTCAAGTTGGTCCCGACAGTTGGTGCTGTGATCATTTCAGGAAAATATTTTGTCACTTCGTATTATTATTTTGTGTGTTGAAATATATAAATCGTGTATTTATTAAATTATTACATTCAGATGTAATTAGTGTTTGAAGAGTTTTGAAGTGTGCATAAAAAACTATACATCTTATGTACAATTTAACAAATATACCTGTTATAAAATAGTTTGAGTCTCAACTTTTTCACCTTTAATTAAACCAAGTTTAAGTTTTTATTCACACAGCCTTTACATTTAACTTCGCTCATAGTATACACATACTTTCACGCTATCGATTGATTGAAATGTGATAACGGTACACATCTGTAATGACGTTAGACATTGTAATAACTTTTTAATACAAATTTTACTCAAAACGGTCCAGATTGTTAAAGCTTATTCATAAAAATTTGGAATTTTTGAATTTAAGATGCATGTATACAGGATAACGTCTGTGGGGTCCTCTAGTATATATATATATATATATATTGTGTAAGTTTTCATAAACTCGGGGAAATTGAATAAAATCTATTTTGAGAGTTAAAATATATTGATTGATTTTTATTTATTAGAGACAGATACAGTTTTTGAATAAATAATAATGATTTATATATGTATTTCTTAAAACTTTTACTTAAAATATACTTTGGGAACTTTCACAGGTGCTTAAACATTAAACTTATTTATATGATATATTAATTCTTTGAAAGCTCATCCTAGAAGCAATAATCAAGCAAAGTATTACTTAAACAAATAATTAGTTTTCCGAAAGTTAAACATTTTACCATCACAGGAATACAAGAAGTTTTGTTAAGTTTGTGTTACGTATTCTATTGTTTCTTTTCATATAAAAACTGATGTAGACATTTATTTACCTTTTTTTTTTACTTTCCCACTGCAAATTACACTATCACGTTACAAAATAAATCTAAATAAATATACATATTATCAGGAATTTGGAAGATTCTATGTATGGTAGAAATAAATTTTTATATATGTATATCAATTTATACCATGATTTGCTCAAAATCACGATGCATACAAAACAAATCAAAACTTTTATTTGTAGTTGTGAAGAGCTTTAAAATGTTATCTTAATATTTAGTAATCAATATTCAACTCCGGAATAGCTTTTTTTTTATTTTACGTGATACAAAATGACATATTCAAAATATATTTTCATTATTTCAAAAGGTTTTGTGAAATTTTAAATACATTGGTAAAAATATTTCCCACTTTATCATGGAAAAATGGCAGTGCATTATTTAGTTTCTATAAGAAATTCCTTTTATGCAGATTCATCACTAAATTATGTACATTGCAATAAATATTTGAAAATCTTTAGCGAATGGTAATTTCAATACAAATATGTGGCTCACTAAAATTCCAGGCTGTTGTCATTTTACTTCAATGATAATTTCTTTTTATTTGTGAAATAAAGTATTTTACTACCTTTAAAAGAAAAAAATGTAGTGAAATGTTGTTTTAAAAACAGTTGTTTATTAAAAGTCTAGAGCCAATGGATTTAGATTTCAGAATAATTCTCTAGAGCGAATTTTAAAGTACTACCAACAAAAAGTTTTAACTAAACTGTATGCGTCTATTTTAATAAAGAGTAAATAAAAAAAAAATTAAGTCAATTCCTACTTAGATCAAAAAAAGGAAAATTTTATTTTAGCTACTTTTTATTAAACAGTTACAATAAAAATATAAATATGTATATACATATGACATAATCACAACATTAAGTCATAACTAATTTTTATTAATTATCATTAAAGTATCGAATTATTATTATCCAAAACAATTGTGTCTATAAAATTTCTGTTCAACTGTATGCTTTAAAACGTGAGAAAAAAAATCTTTTCAAGTTTTGACACAAGTCAAAATAGAAATGTATTAAAATTTCAGCTCAATTGAGCACTTTAAAAATGTATTTTATTAACGATTGAAAATTCCACCAAGATAAATAATAAATAGAGAGTGTGAGCTAATAGTAGGAATTGAAAATTATTGCATAAATGATTGGGAAAAAAAGGGTCGCTAAGTCACCAAAAATGATGCCAACGTAGCTGTATTTGTAATTCTTTAAATAATTAGTTTTAGTCAATTAATTATTAAGTATAATTTAATTATTGTATTTTCATCCAAAATAGTAATGTATATAAAATTTCAGCTCAATTGAGCACTTTAAAATGTATTTTATTAACGATTGAAAATTCCACCAAGATAAATAAATAAATAGAGAGTGTGAGCTAATAGTAGGAATTGAAAATTATTGCATAAATGATTGGGAAAAAAGCAGTGGTTTGCAAATTTCAATTATCTGTACAATTACAATAAATTATTAAAATATATTTAAATATTCGACTGTCCAAATAATAGATCTTGTATAGCTGATAAAGAATTTTAAGAGAAAATTTCCAGTAGGCTCGAAACTTATTTTATGTATCATGCAAAAATGTGTTTAAATAAATTTTAATTTAATTCTTGATGCGTTTTTAAGAATTTATTTTCTTAATATACATGATGAACTATTGAAGAAAGTACAAACCTTTAAAGTTTCCGATATCCAAGTGAAACGACAAGTAATACTTGTCCATTGCTTATTTTCATAACATTAGCATGGTTTCTTTATTTACCGTTTTATTCATCAAATGAAATAATTTAACTGTTTAAAATAAGTAAGAACGGTAATATTTTCTTTGCTTTGCCTTAAATCTTAAACGAAAATTTAGTGGACATTTACAAAACACATTTTGTGTTGCTACGTGAGCTAAACATTTCCTGTTTATCTTCCCTTTCTTGAAGTCTCTTTGAGAAGCAAAAATCTCTGGAAAGCTTCCCTCTGTCGTGTAGACGTTTTAAAGAAACTAAATGATCTTCAAGAACATTTGCTTTGACTGGAGAAACTAAACGACTGAGCATCATGCAAGCTGTTTGCTTTCGCGAAACGCAACGTTGCTACTATACAAAACGTTTTTAAAATCTAAGGAAAGATAAATATACTGCGCTCTCATTACATATACTTCCAAAACTCACATTACAGAAAAGGGAATAGCTTTTGCTTAGAAAAATTAGAGCACTCTTCCACATCCTTCTGCTAAGGAAATGGAATTGAATGCAAGCGTTTAGCTTCTATTTTTAAATAGAACTAACTTATTCTTAAGCATAAGACACTGAATAATTACAAACACTTTTAAAAACTTTACATATTTCTTCCCTTAAACGTAACTTATTTCCAGTAAACATTTCTTCCAGGTTAAAGAATTGTCTTAAAATAAATGTAAAAAGAAGTAATAAAGTAAAATTTCGAAATAATTTGGGTATTTAAGTCAATGATAAATGCTTAAATTATTTTTATATTCATAATGCAGACTCAAATCATTAAGCTTACCAAAATGATAGGCTGATTAAATATATTTCTATATTTTGGATATTATTTTTTCTTAATAATTCTTCCATGTCATTGCACAAAGGAAATGCTTGCTGAAGCAAATGCAGATATGTAATTAATCTAAAAAGTAAAAAATCTTATGCTTACAAACTGAAATTTAAAAATTTTCTAGTTAATTTTATTTTATTGAAAAATACATTTGTTTAAGAAATGATGGTTGATATTCTCTTTGGGGAAAGCCCATTCTAGAGCTCTCCGCAGGAAAAAAAACGCAATTGCATAGTATATGTTTTCATAAACAACTTCCTTCAATTTGTAAATAATTCAATATTACTACATGGATTTTTTTTTTTCGTTTTTTAAAAAAAACGTGGAAATTCTCTTAAACAGCACTTTTTTTAACAAAGACCTAAATTAAATTTCTCACGTTCTTTTTAAGACAATTTTTGTGAACAACAAATTTAGAAAAAGTTTAACATTATTTTCATTCTAACAATGAAAAGAAAATTAAAATTCTTATAAATGTGATAAGAGTATTTGGAAATGCGTAACAAAAATAAAATATAAATATGAAAGTTTTTTTTCTTCTTTATTTAAAAAAAATGTGAAGTTTTATTGAAGTATAATAAGTTAAAGTATACACAAATATCTCGAACAAAAAATTTAAAATAAGAAATAATTCTACGTTGTCAAAAATAAAGAAATGTAGCCAAACTATGAATAGATTTGTCTTAATATATGACTCTTTTAACTCTGTTCAAAATAAAAATATGGAAAATAATTTTTATTTATTACTTCTAATTTCGTGGTAAAATTATACGCGAAACCTGATAAGTATATGTCGTCGTCTTTCAAAAATAACATTGAAATGTATATCTAAAATTTGTCATATTTCTATGAAATGTATGACTCTAACGTTAAATTAAATAATTAATACTACAAAAAATGAAAAGAAAATCGATAGAAGTGTAGTTCTGGAACAAACAAGATCTGTTCAAAAAGTTCGCGGAATGATTTTTTGTAGTTTGCAATGGGGGCTGGAGGGACGGATCCTTGGGAGGAAAAGTTGGTGGGGGATCTAAACTTCGAAACGAGATCGATGTCTGTCGTCTGAAGGCAATTGTAGAGGCAGGGTCACGCTCCCCACAGAGGTTTTTACTGCACCCTCATCTAGCACAAATGAACTAGTTTCTGAAGCAGCGTAATGCAATCAAGTTTTGAGTCAAAATTGGGTGGAAACACTCTAAATACCTCGTAAAGCCTACGGTGACGGGAGAATGAAAGAAAGTCAAACTTTCATGGAGTACAAGAGGTTCTAGAAGGGGAGGGAGTTCAATAACACAACGACGACAGCTTGGGGCGCCTGTCAGCATCACAAACGGAGGATTCGGTGCAAAAAGTGCATCACGTGTTTGGTAAAGTCTGACGATTAAGTGTTTGGATGATTGCAAAGAATGTGAATATCCAAAACAATCGTTCATCGCCTTTTTTCGAAGGACGTTCAAATGCGAAAAAGTCTGTGCGATAATTGAATTTGGCCAAATTGAGCATGGCAACGCTGCCCTAGCCACCGTACACCCCCAATATGGTACCAAAGGACATCGTTTTGTTACCATGGATCAAATGAACCCTGAACGGAATTCGGCATGGGACGCTGGAAGTGGTCAGATGGTTCATGTTTTGCTCGACTAGTGTGTAGAAGATACATTTGCGGGGAGACACCGGTCTCGTTTCGAAGCTTAGATTCCCGCTAACTTTTCCACCCAAAGCTCCTCCCGTCTACACAGGGTTGCCAACTACAATAAATTCTTCCGTGAACTTTTGTATTTAAATCAGAACTGATTACTTTGAATCTTTTTTTATTAAAATATGGCTCTCTTTTCTGTTGCTAATGCAACCAGATGATTATACGATTCTGTTTAAACAAATCAATCAATTGAATGTAATTTTATTTTAGATAGAATGCATTTTTCAAAGATATTTTCTAAATAAAGGAAATTTTTCTTAAAACTGATATTGTAAAATTGAAGAAATGTATTTTTTTAACACTTGTATTGTCTTGTATTGTTGTAAAGTTTCTCGAAATATTAATAAAATAATACGTTTATGCAGGTACTGGATTATTAAAATTACGGCACGTGCTTAATATCTATGTTAAAGTCAAATTACAGTTTGAGTTGTAATTCGAATAAAAAAAAAGGCACGAAAAAAATTTAGAATACTCTCATGAAAAATAGAAAGATTTGTGTTTTTTCGGATGAATGGGATACGTGTGTATGAAATCAGGAGTTGATCTCGCCTAACCGGAATTCAAGATTAAGGCATCATTATATTTCTTCCGAATATTTGACTTGAGGAATTAATTACAAGTTATTGAGGTATTCAAATTTTATTTACCCTTAGAAATAAAAAACCAACAGTAAATTATTCATAAGTATATTTTTAAATACATAAATATCAAACTTAGTTTTATTTTAAGCACAGAAATGTATAGTTACTTTTTGTTGTTGTTGTTGAAAGTAATTATATATATTAAAGATGTTCGTTTCTAACTTTCCTAAATTGTGTTTAACTTCAAGAGATTAAAAGAAAACAAAGTATATGTACTCTTCTGTTGCATTTTTAATTATTATTTTTCTTAGTTCATTTAATCAACGGTTTAACGGAAGCTTCAGAAATCTCATTACCTCTTTCAAGAGAACATTTTTCATTATATTTGTTTAAATATTCACTTCTTGGGATTTCAATCGTTGTGGTAAATATTCTTTGTAACAAAGGAAACCAAATGATGGAATTAAAATAGAATAATTCCAAAACAATATTTATAATTACTTTTCGAAAATAAATCTCCTCAGGTAGTTGTAAATAAAATATTTTTAGAAAACAATTTTCTCACTGTGAAATTCCGTGAAACACAAAACATGTGCACCAATAAAAAATAATTATTCTTCGAATATTCTACTAAAAGTTAAGTATGAGTATATCAAAGGAATATCCAAAATTATTTTTCTTTAACTGTTACATTATCCTTGTTTATCCGATCTCATATACATCAATATGTTTATAATATATAGAGTGAAAGAGAATGAGAGAAAGATAGAGAAATGACTTCCAATTGTTTTGTGTAAAAATAAGGAATTTATTCTTAATATTAATTTTTATCCTAAATATTTGAACCTCTTTAAAACACACGATAATCCTATCAAAACAAATTATCTTGATGAACGGGATGTCTTTAATTTTATTATTATTAAAATAACTTTTGGGGATAAATATATTTTCATATTTCTATTTAATTGAAATATTCCTAATGATTTACAATGTAAATATACATTGCTTAGCTATAATTTTTTTAATTCAAGAAGTTTACTAAATATAATTTAGATTATTATGATATATATATATATATATATATATATATATATATATATATATATATATATATATATATATATATATATAAGAAAAATGAAAAAATGAGTAGGTATATATACCTACTCATTTTTCTTTTAATTTTCTTTATAACTAAATTTCTAGTAATTTAAGATTAATAAACTTGTTTTGATAAATATTTCTTTAGATTTGTTCATTTTTGCTTTTTTCTTAGCATACTTTTCTATTTTCAATTATTTGTCTGGTTAAATAGTTTTATATTGTGTTTACTTTTCACGTGGACTGCTTACTTTTGATATCATCTCACCAATCTTACACCTTATCTGTGATACTAGCAGCCATTGAGTACATGTCATGAACGTCTCATATTTGCGTCGTCTGTAATCTGAAAAATTATAGCCAGGGATATCTTTATCAAACCTTACAGCCATAGACTTTGCCATATATCTGAGGCCTCAGAGGCTTCAATTTTAAACATGATAGCGCAAAATCGCATGTTGACTATCGTGTCCTTACCTACCACAATACAGAGGTAATTTGATTATTGCATTTGGCAGTACGTTCTCCAGATCTCTTAACGTCTTGCCATAAGTTGCTGAAATACAGGACCACTACTGCTCTCTAGCCACTATTATTGATGAAATAAATACACTGTAGATTTGAAGTAGTAGGAAATTACTTATTTTTTTCTGCCATTCAAGCCCTCATCAAGTCTGTTCTTAACTTGGTTAGGTTAGCTATACCAGACAGCAATTATGTGAACTAATTTGGACGCTGACTACCAGAAAGTGCATTCAGATTCAATATTGTTTTCTACTTACTCTATTATATACGTACAAAAATTAAAGTTTTGTTATTAGTTAGCAATGTAAAATGAAATTTTCTTTTCTGATTCTTGGAAATTAAAAAAAAAAACAAATTTTTCTGCAAGTTTTAACACAACACAATAAATGATTTTAATAGAAGCAAATAAAGTATCATACTTATTTTTTATATTTTTATACTTTTCTTAATGTAAAAGAAATATTCATTTCTTATTTTTCTTAGGTATCATTCATCACGTTACAAAACAGCTTCAATGTCTCACTAATGTTTATGATAGAATCATAAGCTTTAAAATGCAAATATAATCCTTGCTTAAGTGATTTTTACAACTAAATAGACTTCTTAGAAATAGATCTCTTATTTTAGTTTTTAAATCCAATAGCTAGATTTCCCCCTGTATTTTTATTTTCATATATATATATATATATATATGCGGTATATGTATACCATATATTTTGGCGTATAATACACACTTTTAACACAAAACATGAAATCGAAATTTAATGATGCGCGTTACAGACTACAATTCTATATCAATCTATCTAAATGCTGTTTATTTAACCCTTTACCATTCGATTGTTTTTCTAGAGATTGTGCATTAAAATAGTTTTTATGGGGACTAGATTTATTTAAGAAAATGATTCCATTTACGTTATTAGCTAAACTTATTTTGATTTGTATGTTCCCTTTGTTTAGTGGGCTTATGTTTTCCACAACCCATTGTGGGCTATTGAAGGGCCTTTGTATACCTTCATTGATGTGTAACATCTTTCCTCTGGGTTGCTGGATATTTGTTGAGAGCTATTTCGTGAAAAGGGACGGATGTGTGTAACAGGATGTGACGTAAGTGCGCTACTTGATTTGACCAATGGGAGTGCGTAGCTGTGTCTTTTCGCTACCCTCGCATGGGAGAGGGGTTCAACTCTAGTAGCCATCAAGCATTAGAGCGCTTGACTCTAAATCCGTTAGTCACGATATTGGGGGGACATAAATTCGGCAGAATACTTATTTTAAAATGGACAAACAGTGATTTCGTTGGTCATACACATTTCTTGAATCAAATAGTTAAAAAAAATTAAAGGTTTCCTGCATTTTGTACTTTTACCATATAAAGAAGAGGGTTCTGCTCTTTTAAAAAAATTACCACTCGCTTCCCCTGATTTTGAGTGGTGATTTTAACTTTAACTTCAGTTTGCCTAAAGCTGAGCCACCCATAGCTTTTATCAATGAAGCTCGAAATGAACACAAAATAGAATGTTTCAACTGTTAACAGTGGTACTGTTACTGACACTGTTTTTCAACGGTTTTTAAATATTTTAAAATCACAAGTATATGTGTCATATTTTAGTTATCATAAGTCTATTGTTTCCGCTCTTCCCCAAATTTAACAAGAATAATTACTTTTGATAAAATATTGTATTTTTTTTACTCCTTTTGTTATATATATATATATATATATATATATATATATATATATATATATATATAATTACATACAATTTTCATTAAAGATATAATTATTCGATAGAAAATTATTTCCAATCATTCCCGATTCATATTTTTTCAGTAAAAAAAGGTTAATATTGCGTATTTACCACGATAACATGTCAAATGTTACACATCATATGCGACTACTGTAAGACTCGTTTTTCTCTTCCTTTTACCTCTCTTTTCGTGAGATTTCTAAAATCTATTTAGCAAATACTATAACCTTCAAAAGGAATAGTTAATTAGAAATATTTTGTAATCTTAGGTGATGATGATGAAACTAAGAACTACTTCATATTATTCTCCTTAAAATTTATAAGAACATTGATTAGTATACAGTAAACACAACAAATTTGTGAAATATATTTGGAAATGTTACAATATGTAAATTGAATTATAAATTAGACAGATGGAGATGACTGATAAAGAGATTTAATAAATGAATTCGTGGTGTTTACATTTAACATGGTCTGGTAAAGGGTTAAAAGAAATTATATAACTTAAAAACTTACATTGTAGGATAACATGTGAATAATTCTTCATACCCATCTTCCATGATATTTTCAGGCATATAATCGAATTTTGTTTTCCTTTTTATCTGCATCACTTTCACTCTGATCCATAGGTAAATAGACATATTCTGTTTCATCAAGAGTATGTTAGTTATGCTAAATTTTTAAATGACTTTTGTATCATGGCAGTTTTAATTTCACATTGATTTATTTTATTGCCCTCTCACATTTTTATATTTTTAGACTGGTATGACCTATTTCGCCTCTTTTTGTAAAGGCCTTTTCAACTACTATCCCCACATATCCCACTGTTAATCCAATTTTTAAGAGGTTTATTGATACACATATAAAGACTGGACTAATGTGTTAATCCGCCTAGAATAACTGCTATGTCTGTGTTGCCATCTATCAGCTATTTCATCGTACTATACTGGAATATGAGACATGTCTCAAAGTAAAATACCTTCTGGGTTCTTTAAGGCACCTGGACGTTTCTTATACTTTTTTAACCACAGTTTTACATCATCTTCATTTATGCATCCTTTCATGTGTACATGAATGAAAACACCAATCGATAAATTAAATTTCGACGCCTTTTTTATTTAAAAAATAACCATAGTTTTTAATTTTGTACCATCCATAAACAATTGAGAACTACTGTAAAATTATATTTTGAATTGCCTATATTTTTATTTGAACCATGTTTGTTCCGTCCAAATCAGTTGGTTGATTTCCTGTCACACCAAACGTTATTAGTTCTTCATGTATATTTCCAACATATAGCAGTATGTATGTATGAATATTGTTTTTGCTCTTGTCGGTCAGTAACATACTTCTGGTTGTACGTAATCTGGTTGTACGTATCCAAATATTTAGTAAGCATTTGTAAAACTTTTATTTTTTCTCGTAAAACTAAATTATTTCTTACCATAAATCATCTATAACATCAACTTAAAATTGCTTCGTTTTCACTTCGATTTGCATTACTTTTTGCCCACTTAAAAGGGGAACAAACCTACACAAATTATTTATTAATATTGATCCATTCTTGTGATTTACTATGACCCAGTTTGCAATACTTTCTTTTAGAATAGGCCATTTTGTTATTCCTTTACTCAAAACACATTTATTCTTTGACATATTAATTATATTGTCAGTTCATTTTTCTTCCACTCGCATATGCAGCTTTCGCCAACATCAAGCATACTTGATGCAGCACGGTTTCCATTTTCTTTTGCAAATTCAATTACTTTGATTTTGAAACCAGTATTGTATTTGCTTCGTTTTGTTAGATCTTTATTTACTACTGAAAGAAACACGGTGAACGGTATTGAATACGCTGCAGAGCACGTAAAATGTCTCAGTCAAGATAAATAATTCTCTTCGTACATCACACGAAAGAGAGGGGAAGAATGAAGTCTTGGAAATGGGTGGAAAAATCATGTAACATGTTCACGATTTTGAGTTTTCCCTCTTTTCATGATTCTTAGGGTTGAAGCTCTAGAAGTTTACCATTGCACAAAAGATTCGGATAATCTCTCCAATAAATACTTGTGAAGATAGCACGATCACACATGTGCATTTCAGCTTTTTTCGTGAAAAAATATACACGTTTTATAGTGAATGTATCTAAATTTTTTAAAAAATGTATTTTGAAAATATAGGTATACGCTGGTATATCAAGTACGCAAACATACTGATACATATAAGGGTCATTCAAATGAAACCCGGTCACTAGCGAAAAATAACGGTATCGATTTTATTAACTCAAAAATGTAGTTATACACATGTAGCTATACATACTCAAGTGTAATAAAAAATGTAGTTATACATACTCAAAATTGTCGCTAAAACTGTTGGCACATTTTTCATGCAGAAAAATAACACCATTGGATAACATGCCTTAGCGTTTCGACTTGATGGCTCGTCTAAGGTTCTGTAAAGTGGCTTGATGACGCTGGACATTGATGATGGTTTCCCGTTTCAGAAACTCGATAAGCAGTGGGCCACTGTGGTAGAAAAAGGACATCATGACCTTACCAGAACTGGTGTGCACGGCCTTTGATTTTTTTGGTGGGGGAGAAGTCACAAGTTTCCTCTGCTTGCTTTTGGGTTCAAAATGGTGACCCCATGTTTAATAGCCAGTGACAATTTGCGACAAAAAGCCGTATTCCTCTTCATGATAACATCGTAGATGACTTAAAGATAGCGCCACTCGAGAATTGCGCTGTTCGGTGGTCAGTAGGTTGGGAACCCACTACGCACAAATTTTTCGAAAGTTCTATTAATGATGCATTATGGTATGAGTGGTGCCTACGCTAATACCCAATAACCGATGGATCTCGTCCAGGGTGGTTCTGTGGTTGTCCAAGACTAAAACATTCACTTCCGCAATCATTTCCGGTGTGATGACACGATGAGCATGTCCAGCGACGTCTTCCAATAACTCGTGCCCCTCAAGGAATCTTTTGCGCCATTTCACAACACCTAAACGACACAGACTATACTCACCAAACACAGCCTTCATCCATCGATACATTTCACGGCCTTCAACTCCAACTGCCACAAAAAATCGAATCACTCATCGTTGTTCCTTCTTATTCGCTTGCATATTCAGGAGTGGAAGATAGCTTGTGATACCACCTTCTCTTCGGCGTGAAAGGTCAAACGTTACTCATGCGTCAGTATTTCTACCGATAGATAGTGGGTTACACCCAGTTACATGGTGCCATCTTACGTGTAATGCAAAGTTAGACGCACTGACCTGATTTCATTCCAATGAACATAATATATTTGTATATATGCATTTAATTTGTATAATTTTCTTTTCTCCCTGTAGAGTTTTAGACAGTTGAGTTGAATTTTTTTCTAAATCTAGACAAAAATTCCGTCATGTAATTCTCTTCTCGCATTTTCATGACTTTATTGTCAGCCCCTTTTGAATAAATTTCTGGTAATTTTCTAACTTATAATTTGCCAATGGCCATAAAGTCGGAGTAGGAAGTGGAGAGCATATACCCTTCATTGCTTTCTATGGATATTTTACTACAATATTTTAGCTCGAAGTATTGTATTATTCACACTTTTCCTAGTTTTTCGGTAACATCAAATTTATTTTAAAACAAAATGGCGAAGACTTTAAGATACTATTTAGACGGTTGGTTGTTTTTGAAAGGAATATGAAAATTATATGATGTTTGTATATTTTCTTATTAATATTTTACATATTTTAAACAAAGTTTCCCTTTTTCTTTTATATATTTATTTAATAAAATTTCCGGACATATATCGATGTGGTAGCATGCACATTCGTGGAAATATGTTATAGTATAACTCGTATAGGATTTTCAATACTTACAATATATGAAACTAATTCTAGGAGCTGTTAATTTGAGTGTAATGTTAAATATTTCACTATGAGATATAGAATGAATTAGTATAAAAATAATTAAAATAACGCAATTATAAATAAAAAAAATATTTTAGCGAGGTCAGTAAATGAATTATTTTAGGAAGTAAATTTTTTAAAATATATGTTCTTATTTATGTTTCCTCTTTCATTTGTGGTTAGATAGCTTGATAAATCTTGAAAAATATTAATTTTTCGTTTTGAAATTTGCAAGGACTTTGATTTTTTTTAAATGGATTGTGATAGAAAAAAATATGAGTACAATGTGTGAGACTATTGATTAAAAAAATTAATTAGGAGTTTGTTTTAAAAGAAAATAATTAAATAATATTATGTTCTAAGCTACCGAAAAAAGATAAAATGTGAAGAACAGTTCAATTGAAAACATAATTCTCCTTTTGCCATAAAGTGTAGTCATGCAGTAGTTTTAAAATCAATGTAGCTAAGAAAAGAAAATAATCACAATCAAAAATTAAGAATCGAAAGTGAAAGATTATTTCTGTATTCACTTAGCAATGGAAACTTTTTTTATTTCTAATGAGCTGCGGATTGGTGTTTCACCATTGTAGATCTAGTACATTCCTCGGGAGCTGGTATCTCTTTTTAATGTTGCACCATATAGGCGGATACCAATCATCGTAGGTACTTTTGATGCCTAGTTTTCTCCATAGAGGAAGACACTTTAGCTCAGACGATGCGAACATGTACTAGGATTTTTTTTGCCGAGAGCACCCAAGCCAAACAGACAATCTAGGGATCTTTTACATGCCGTATAATCATTCGACATGGCCGCTGTAGATTTTCTGTATGAGATGAGATACCAGTATGAGGTAAATTTCCCAAGCTCTCTTATGGAAAAGAAGATGCATTATTTTTAAAATATTATGACGTCAACAAGTCACGCGGCTATATGAAATAACCAACTCTACATGGAAAAATTGTACTCTAGACTCATGAAAGTGATTGTTGTTGCTAGCGGGTGCTTCCCAAAGGGAAGAAAGAAAAGTTGCCAGAGCTTGAGACAGGTTGGACTTGAACATGATAGATGGCGATACTACCTATATCTTTACCTCCACAACTTAGGCATGGACTAGAGGGGAGGAAAATATATTCTCCAGCATCCTGCACCTACGGTTTCTGCAGCAACAGTCTGCAAGACTTTTAGACCCACTGATTTAACGAGCACGTATTCCGTGTAGACTATGGCGGTATTTGGTAGTATCGAGCATTAAACCCCCGGCCCTAATCACTAGGCTACCCACGGCCCCAAGAAAGTGATTGTCGTGTTTATTTAACCACGAGGATTTACGATAAAGCAGATTGGTCTTATAACACAAATAAGGCATGTGTAAAACAATCATGACAAGATCCTACCGAAAAATAATACTCTGGGGTAATCTGAAAACTTTTATAAAATGTTTTTCATAATAATTTACAAGTAATTGTCAAATTTTATCATCCGCAATGATTGAAAGCAAATTATTTGTCATTTTATTTTACGTTTAAAATTCCAAACATTTAGTAGAATCGCATTGGGAGTGCCGAAATGTATTTCTTTTTTGAGTGTGTTTTCATTATAAAAAAATGAGATTATGGAGAATTGGTTTAAAAGTAGTGAGCATATTTTTTTATTTTGTCGTACTTCAATATTTTAACTCTTGAATAAGAGTTTATTTCAGTTATGCTTTTCGTATTCCAAATGCAGTTTATTGCATTTTGTTGCAGTTTATTGCTGTTCATTGTATTTATTAAATGTTGTACCAAATCTTTTAGAAAAAGAGCATGTTATAGAAACAAAAAGTTCAAGTGTTTCAAGTATCAAGAAATTAATACATTCAATACAACTTTATAAGTAAAATATACAGCAAAACTAGAACTTTTCTGCTTTTAAGTTTTTTATATGCAATTAAAACATTTTTCTTGCATTTAATAATTGAAATGAACTTGTAAAAACTCATTTTCCTTTAAAAAATTACTAGTGATGGCTTAAGTTTTAGTTTTTGAAACTTCCCCTTTTGTAGATCAATCATTGTGATAAAAAAAGTTCTTCAAATATTTCTTGCATTTAGTAAACGAAATAAAAATACCAACATTTGCAATATCAATTTCCCAATTTTTAGGATAACTAGTATGAATAATAAATAATCTATGTGCTGAAGACTTTTTTGATTAATGTCTATAAGTCCAAATAAATTACAAACCTTATTCAACTAAAAAAAGACAACAAAACATGGTTCACATTTTGTTTTTCAAGCATTTTAATCAAGTACAAATTGTTATTTCTATTTTACTTTCGTGAGTTCATTTGTTTAAGCAAAACTAAAATTCTATCGTCTTTGGAGTTTAAAAAATAGTGATATATGTACAGAAAAAAAAATTATTATATTTTAGTACTGCAGAAAGATGGCGAAAACATTTATCCCAAAAAAAGATGTATTAAAAAATATTTTTCATTAGTTATGTAACATTTCTCCATGTAAACATAAGAAATTTATATTTCTTGTTTACTTTTGTGGAAGAAAACTTGAATTTTTCAGTTTAATAATAAAAAATTCAATTTAGTAATTAAAAAACACTTTCTTAGAAAATTTAAATACCCCCAATACAACAATGTTTTGCATGTAACATGCTTAGGCAAACTCACAAAATTTCTTTTTAATAATCTTAGTACAAGAGTATAATTAAAATAATTTCATGTACAGAAAATAAGCTCAGACAAATTTAAGAACAAATTCTTCGAGTTCTAACTCACAAACGTAACCTTCAAAAATACATTTTGCTGTTGTTACTAATGCCACCTGATAGGCAAAAGGCCAGATCAAGGCCCACAAAATTAATCATGACAAATGGACTAAATGATGGCTGTCGTTAGCCGTAGCTTTGAACACCACACAGGTGACAGAACGATTTAGCTCGGTAAAAATATATTTTAAATCAATTATAAGTTTCTGAATTTTTCTGTGGTCAATTCACTTTTCCCTTTAGGCATTTTTTTCAAAGAATTCCATATGTATAACCAAAATAAAGATTTTTTTAATTTGGTAGCAGTGCAGTTTTTTAAGAAACTTCTACTGTAAACAAGAATTAAATTTTTGAATTACGTGTATATAGATATGCTAATTTTAAAACAAACTTTGATTAAGTTTAACCTGCTTAATTTGAATAAGTTAATTTAGGTTTGTATAACATTCGAGCGATAATATGAAAATGAAATTTTCTTAAACAAAGTTTACTTGTTGTTCAGAACAACAAAGCAAACACATAATTTGGATACAATAAGATTTTATTTACTGTTGACAAACCTCTCTGTTCCCATTGACAAATATCATTTTGTCAAAGAGAACAGAATATTGATGAAAATAAAGAATTCAGAAAAGGTTTTTAAATAAATTTATTCGAAGTGTGTATTGTTCAAAATATCTCTGGAGATCGCTTGCAGCTTTAAAACCACTAGTTTTCATCTCCTTAAAATCTGATGCTTTCAAAAATGAAAAATTTGTTGCATTAAAACAAAAATAAATATTTATACTGGTGGTAAATTTATTTTTGCTCTCTTAGAGTGAAAATAATTTAGAATTCTGCGATTATATGATAAATAAATCAAATCTAATGTTTCGAAAATGTGAAATATAAATTTTAAATTAATTTGTTAATAGTCGATTTAAGTAGTTTTTCCGTTTATTCATATTTATGAATAATTTATTTATTTTGAGAACATTCACAAAATATTATGTTTATTTTGTAAGATGTATTTATTCAAATACATGACATATTTTCATAAACTACTGAAATTGTTTAAGAAATAGGCATTGGATGCTGAATGATTTTGCTAATACGAAAAGAAAATTCTAAATGTGTAATGTGTTTAATAATATTTTTTGACACTTACTTTTTATTATACTTCCTTTCAAAACAAAATATTTCTTATAAGAAATAAATTATACATGTATCAAATATATTATAAAAAGAATAAAATCTTTAAATAAAACAAAAAATATAGATAACTTCAGAAAAAAATTCAATTTTTCGAAAATAAAAACATGTTTAGGTCTGGAAAATACACATTGTGATGAAATCAAGGAAGATTCAAATATTTGCGCTTAAATTTGCAATGCTTCCAAAACAACTTTTGAAATTAAGCCCAAATAACAAGTTTCGTGAAAATTAATTTTAAAACGATATCGAATTATTGTCGATGCATAATTATTTAAAAGGATATTTCCACCCTTGAAGATAAAGTAAGGAATATTACATTCAATATTCTTATTGTAATAGGACAAGAAGATTTTGCGAATGCATTTTGATCCGTTTCTTTGTTTTCTTTCATTCAAAATAAGAAAATATTGTTTTACAATAGGTGAATTTCACCAAAATACACAGATAGTTTCACTTTTTTAAAAATGTGTTAACATTATAAAACAGTAAACAACGAATATATGTATTGCGAAAAGTATTCAAAGTAAATAAGAAGTTTTAATTTAAAGACCATCCAAAGTTACATGTTATTTTTCTTCACATCTGCAAATAATCTTTGTTTTAGGATGTAGTGTATTTTACTTCAATATTAAATTGTTTAAAAATATATATATCCGTCAATCCTTCTTTATTTATTTTAATAATTTTAAAAAAAATTCTTATAAATAACATAAAAACATACTTAAAAAAGAAGTCAAATCAATAAATACATCTCACAGTTAAGAGATTTTATTACCAAAGAAGGCCCTTTTTGAATTATATTTAAAACATAAAGCATCCATATAGTACCTATATTGAGCTCATTGCTTCAAAAATTGAAATTTTATTTTCTATTAATATTTTTTACTTAGGAAGCTAATACTATTTTATTTAATAAAAATTTAATCTAAATGCGTTTCTTTACATTAAAATCATGTAAGTATAATAATTTTTAATTTTTTAAGAAAATCTTTTATTATATGGAAAGGATTTGAAAAATTTCTGAAACCTTATTAGTTCTTCAAGTTCAAAAACTATTTCGTTGCATTTTTGAATGGATTTTATTTTTAACTGATAGTTTTAAGTACTTTTAAAATAAACATATCCGAGACTATGCCTTATATGTTTTTCTGGTTTTCTCAAGCATAAAAGCAAGCTAGTTGTTTTCATATAATTTTAATATAAATTTATCTCTAAAATCAAGATAACACCAAATTGCGAGATTTTTTCCCATGTGAAAAAATTACTTCCACAAAAGAAATCTGAGAGATTTCAGAAAAACTATAACTATTTTAGCTGTTGAGGTAATTTTTCTTTAAAATAGGGTTTCGTTGGATTTTTAGTTTTTATAATATCCTCGGCTTAATTTATACCGCTGTTTGTGGCATTTCCTTCACGAAGAAGTGTGAATAAAAAGGGAAAAAGTTTATGATTGAGAGAAAAATGAAATGCGTACTTACTTTTCTGGGTTCTACCTCAAACCAGTAGTCCGTGTAAAATTTTGAATGAAAAGATTTAATTTTTAAGAATATCTTTTTCAGACATCAAAAGAAAATATCTTTCTTTTTCATTCTTTAAATTAAAATCTTGAAAGTAATTCAGACTACACGTTTTCTTTGAATATATTTCTTTTTTACAGAAATAGCCAATATTGTTTTGTGAAAATTTATTGTTATGTTTCCATGACAAGGTTTAATTACATATTAAATCTACTTTTTTCTTTTATATTTGGAATAATTTAGTCTTTTTCTGAACTATCCACAAAAGAATAATAGCTATATTTGGGCTTATTAATGTTTAGCTGTTTGTTATACTGCTAACAAAGCAAAAACAAATCTTATTAACTTTTATCTTATGTCACTTTAATAAATCGTTTATACATTTTGCATAACAAGACATTATTATCTAAATAAACAACTTTTATATTGTATTTTTTCTTAGACAATGTTTTGAACTATTGATATTGATGAATGCTGCCGACGCGCGGCCGTGTAACTTCAAGATACTTAAAAGTACATTGGTCAAATGCTATAGGTGTATCATTGTCTACTGCATCAATTAATCTACGTCTGTTCCACAGTGGCTAGATCATATTGGTGAAGTTCATGTTAGAAGCTGTGTTGGTGAATGTCACTTTCCGGAATGCATCTTTGAACCCTTCATTAAACGAATGCCTGGAGTTAATGATATGGAGTGTGACTGCCTATCATGGGCGATCTCAATTGCTAGTAATTGTTGGTAATCTTAACAGCAACCAGTACATCAGTAAGGTTCTAAATCCCGAAGCTGCCCTATTCTTTCAATGGTTTTCTGGAGCTGTATTCCAATAGGACCATGCCTACCCACGTATTGCCAAAAATGATCTCGACTTCCTTTCATCCTTACACATACATTTTCTTTCTCGGCTTGTCTATTATCTAGATGTGAAGGAGGGTGGTCCCCAAAGTATCCGATCCAACTAAGAAAAGACAAAAATTTTGGAAAAAAAATATATTTATTTTCCAACATAATCTCCTTTTAGCCCTATACACTTTTCACAGCAATGTTTAATAAGTTCGACACCCTTTTTATAATAAGAACTGTCTTGCTCCTCAAAAGAGTCATTAACCCCTAACATCACTTCGTCATCGTTGGAAAGTCTTTGACCGCTGAGCCGTTATTTCAAGTTTAGGAATAGAAAGTAATCCAAATAATCGGGGAATAGCGGGCATAAGGTAGCAAATCAAACTTTCTTTCATTTATTTTGGCCATTGTAATAACGGATTTGTGAGCATGTGCATTATGTTGACGAAACAACACTTTCTTCTTATATAATATTGGCCGTTTTTCTTGATTTCTTCATTCCAACGTTGTAATAAGTTCGCGCAATACTCGCCGGTGATAGTTTTTCCTCTTTCAAGATAGTCAATGAAAATTATCCCAAGCGCATTCCAAAAAACCAACGCCACGACCTTGCTTGCAGATGGAACGGTCTTCGCCTTTTAGAGCCGATTCTCCCTTTACAGTCCATTATTTTGATTGTTCTTTCGTCTCGGGTGTGAAGGGATGGACTCAGGTTTCATACATGATTATGAAACGGCGCAAAAATTCTGCTTTGTAGCCGTGAAACTTCGCTAAACATTCAACTGAAACATCTTCTCGGCACTGTTTTTGCTCGAGTGTGAGCAAACGCGGAAACCATTTTACTCACAGTTTTCTCATGTCCACATTCTCAGATAATATACGATGTACAGCACGTTTTGAAATGCCTAATATGTCTGCGTGCTCAAATACTTTCAATTGACAATCATCCATTTCCTCTTTGTGGATTGTCTTCATCATTTCTGGAGTCATAAACTCATTTGATAGACCACTGTGATGCTCATCTTGGCAGCTCGTACGGCCTCATTTAAACTCTGCTATCCAATATTTTACTGTTGTAAACGAAGGAACATACCAATCTAGAGTAGAATCTAGTCCAGGTCTTACATTGCTTCGAGTAAGGCCTTTCAAATAAAAGTATTGCATCACCAATTTTCTCCATTTTCACAATTACGCCGAAAACGTTCACTGTTGATGGTTGCCAAACAAATACTAAACAAAGTGGCGTCTTCAAACTTGAAACATATGCTTTATGGATTGCGTAGTTTCTAATGCAGTGATACTTTTCAAACCATTACCAACATCTCTCGGTCAGGCCAGGTACTTATGGGACCACCCTCGTACGTTACCTATGTAACATGTGGGGAATTACGTTGTTCGGCGTCGTTCCTTCGGCGCGTGATCTTCGTCCAACAGCTTTTCTGTTCTGTGTGTTGTTCTGGTAACACTCTCTCACCGCCTATAAATGAACTCTGAATCCACGCAAGCGAATGAGAATTCTATGCTTTTTTGTTTTTAATTATATATTATTAGTAGGAAAGATGTCTCGAAATTCTAAGTAGTTTTTTCTGGGCTCTTAAATGTAATCTAGCTTTTGTTTATTTTCTGTCCATTCGTGTAGTTGCAGTGTTACGTTTAATTAAAGAATTAATTTAAAAATACAGATTACTCTTCTCGGATAACTATTTTCATTGAAAAACGTTGTTTACAGCATCTCTTCGTCCTGAAACCGACTCGACGTTCTATAAATAAGAAGAAAAGATAAGTCAAATTTTCCTTTTTCTCTTATTATAAGAATTATAGAACATTTATTTAATTTAGCAAAAGACTGATAATTTTTTCTTAAAAACTGTATTTTGACATTTTTTTTATTTTTTCATTTTCTAAGTTTTCTATTAAATATAATTCTTGGTACCCAATCTCATTAGAATTTAGTTGCTCATTTTGCACTGGAAACAGTGTTTACAAAATAAATTTCTCAGATTTGCGCTCGTTTTAGACCAACGCGAATTGAATCAGTTGCGTCAGTTAATTGATGAATTTTCATCCCACAGCGACCTAAATCGAGTTAAAATAAATCAGCAATGGAAAAAAGTGGCTTTTCCTTAGTCCGTGTTATTTCAAACCTATTTAAAATGAATTGAGCGTATGTGTATAATTTTTGATAAATAAGAAAAGAAAAATCCCTAGCGGAAATAATTTTTGACAAAAATAGTGTAATTCCAATCATGTAGGATTAAGAGTACATAAGATTTGAAATCATGAATAAACGGTTTACTTAAAAAGTGGTTTTAGAGATAAAAATATATTTTTCTAGCATATAATTATTACAATTGGATCTATACTTTGGGGAAAATAATCTTTGGAGTTTGATTTAATTTTCAGATTTTTACCTTTTAAATACTTAAATATCATACATATAAATGTTAAGTTTTTAATGTATTTTTCATTCAAATTGCTTTAAATAGAAAGAAAAATTATATCAAAGAAAAGAAAATAATTATTTTTATTCTTATATATATATATATATATATATATATATATATATATATATATATATATATATATATATATATATATATATATATATATATATATATTACCTTAGCGAATGGAAAATCCATTCGTAATTTTCTGAAAAGCCCCTTTCGTAAATGCTGAAAAAAGAGCGCGTGAGTTGTCAAATAAATACATATTTTCATTTCTAACAACTCGTTTTCAAACCTGAAATATTTTTATAGCAAACCAGAATGAAAACATCAATCTCTCTTCTGGAGAAAAGAAAACATCTTTCTTTTTCACTTCTTGTTCCACTTTAAAAAGCCAGTTAAAGGCCTCTTTGTAAGTAATTTATTTCTGTTTACACACACACAAAAGCAAGCAATCCTCGAATAGTTATCTATTTAGTTCGCAACATAAAAATCTTAGCAGACAACAACACAACTATTAGAATAACAACTCAAAGAAAGGTTTTAAGCTCTTTGTATAAATCACAGCAATGGGGTACGGAAATAAAGAGTCATAAAAATTCCTTTTTTTCAGTAAGCAAATCTAATTGTAATAGTTTTTGAAACGCCTGAACTTTTATTGCTATAAAAATAAACAAGAGAAAAGGAACTGTTTGCTCTCATCTATTGCATGCTTACTTCGTTTCAAGGATTCTATATTTTTCTTTCACTGGTACAAAAAATAAAAATAAATATTTTGCCTGCACTTTGGGATTCTCAGTCTTTTAATAATACTTTTTCCCTATACTAAAGAGATAAGAATGTTTCTAGAGCAGGGAAATGTCTTCTAATCCTTCATTTTTTTCAATAATAATGATAATAATAATTATGATTATACAGCTGCATTTTTCCCTGGCCGTTACCTCAAAAATTAAACATTCCCTTTCAGTATTTTTTATGTGTTTAAAACAAAATTTGGGAGCTAAAAAATCCTTTTTATCATTATTTTAAATATAGTAAGAAACACGCGTTCATCATTTCTAGAAATCATCATGCATGTTATCTTATTAATTCTTAAAATAAAATATACACTTATTGATAGATCTTACATTTTTTGTATTGGTATTTTTTTCTAACTTGTTTGATAATATTCGAGGGTTTTTTTCTGATTCAAGTCAAACCCTTCCTAATTTCTTTCATCTGAATTGGAAAAATGTATTCTATATAGGAGTAATATGCATCATTTTGTGATTCAAGATTATTTAATCTTTACTTCACAATGAAAAGGCAATCAGCTCAGCTAAAAAAAAGATACATATTTTAAATGTATCTTTTTTTAGCTGAGTTCTTACATAAAACACATTATTTTATCTGTTGAAACTTTGCATTTGAGTTTTTTTAAGTAATAATATATTTGACAGAACTCAATTCCATATATTTTCACTAGATAGGTGAAAAAATGATATTACCCATGCTAAGTAATATTTACATAAATTAAAACACATCTAACCTGATATTTTGAAATAATCGTTATAATTTTTGATTCATAGTTTTCATTACACAATATATTTTCTTTTCTTTTTATCTAGAGATATTAAAGTAAATTTGAAAAAAAAAATAATAATTTGAGGTACGGACACCCAACATGTGTTTTTTTATTCGTTGATAAATCTGAAAGTCTGCTTTTGGTGACGTCACAATCGCCACTTTATTCATAATTTACCTCTTGAGCGTTGTTCAGTTTCAATGTTTATCAGTTAAAACTTAGTTCGTTGTGTGTGTACTTTTAAAATAATTTCGTTCCTATCACCATCAGTCGAAAAAAGTACTTAGAATAATGATGAGTGCAGTAAAAAAGTCATACTCTATCTCAGGGGTCGCCAACTAGTGGGACGCGTGCCTCAGTGTGGCATGGGCCACATTCATGTACCATATGTAACAATGGCACATGAAGACACTTTGAAAAATTAAAAAATTTGGAACGTGAATAATCAATACCTATTTTCTTACTGTTATGTTGAAATGTGGTTGTCTCAGACAAAAAAAATCACAAATTATTTTAAAAATACACTTACTGAGACAGAGAGAATTATGGTAGGAAATTGTAATGTAGAAATTCTTCCTCCATTTCTGTGTACCCTGGCTTTCCGAAGGAAGTGCACTCCTGAGATTTTGGAATTTGTGGAACCATGTATTTTAAATTATTTAGAAAAAACTGCCCAGTGTGTGGCTGCTATTCAAGACTGAAGATTGGCACTGAGATTTAGCTTTTCTTACCGATACTATGGGATATTTTTAAATTTAAGATTGTAAGGAAAAGATACTTTGTCTATCTTAATTGATTATATATATATATATATATATATATATATATATACTCTTTTATGAGAAAACTTTTGCTTTTTTGTCTTGAGTTTGGTGTAAAAGGATTAATACACTTCACATTAATGCAGTAATATCAACCACAGTTAATAATGTTTCGAGCTATGATAGATTTAAAAAATTAATATCCATTTTGTAGGATTCATTCAGAGCTAGGTTTGACGATTTTCAAGATGATTTTAAAAAATGCTGATCTTTTCATGCATCTTTTTCCCTAATTTCTCTGCAAGACTTGCATAAAAAATGTTATTTTTGCGCAAAAAAATGTATAAAAAGCCTATAAGTAATATTTTTGACCTTTTCATATATACCTTAAATTCCGGCGTATAACGCGCACTTTTAACATGAAAAACTAGATCGAAAAAAAATAAGATGTGCATAAAAAAATTTAGACTTCTATAATCGCGAAATACAGTAAAATTAAAAAATACAATTTTAAAGTATAGGTGCGCGTTATATACGCCGGGTTTTACGATTTATATATATATATATATATATATATATATATATATATATATATATGTGTGTGTGTGTGTGTGTGTGTGTTGTGTGTGTGAGAGAGAGAGAGAGAGTCCGAATAAATCTTCGAATAAAAATCACTCTTCAGAAGGCGGGATTTTATATTGGCGAGGTGGGTTGTCTAGGGATAAGTATTTAAGGGTGAGTGATAAATTAATTGAATCAAAGTCATTTAAACACAGATACTTCATTTAAGTAAAAAAAGAATTTATTTAAAGTTAAAGGGAAATATTTACAAAAGGGGATATTTACAAAGAGAAAGACATGCAGGAATTAGGTTAATCGAAAGTTGAGTTATACCTTTAGAAGACGAGGAAATTACCTTCCTCATTCTTGGACGTTAGGACTGGTGGTACCGCGATGGGCGCGAGATGCGCTAAAGACGTGACGTGTTGAACAAGCGATGGTTAGTAGGCCTCTGCCGAAAAATTATTCAAGCCGGAGCAACGAAAGCTCACTAGACGGCGCTGCTTCGGAATGCAGTAATAAATAAAATTGAGATTAATGGTCCTCTGAAAAGGATATGACTCAACCTTTTAACAAAATGTTTCAAAGGGAAAATCCTACAAAATCACCCTCTCCTGACAGAGCTGGTCTCTCAGCTCTTACAAAATGTTGAGAGCTAAAGTACTTTAAATATAAACTATTTTTAGTTACAACTATAAATTTGATGATTATTGGAATGTGGATGCAATAAAGACAAATAATACGATTCTTAAAGATAATAAAATATTACAGATGAAAAGATGTATACCTAATATTCACAATTCCGGACCTAAAATAAAGCATATAAAAACAAAATATTCTATGTTGTGATCTACAATTAACTAAACCATAAAAAATCCTTCGCATCAATAGAAAGATAAAGAATATTACGAAAGTATAATAAATGTTACAAGTGAATATAAAATGATTAATGGAAACGAGTGTTACCATAGAACATCTATTAATTTCTCAAGAGGGATATAATATGAGAAAAATTAAAAATAATAAATATAAAAAATTCAATTAAGCATAAAAATGTTTCATCAAATCAGCTGAGGTGGTGGTTGAGTTCGGTCCTTCGTGCTGACCAACCTTTTCCACTTCATACCTATCCTTAGAGTTAACTTTTGTTACTTTGTAAGGGCCTAAGAATTTTGGTCTTAGTTTCAGTCCAGCTCCAAATTGGGTTCTTTGGATTGCTACTAAATCACCTTCTTTGTATAACGAAGCTTTCTTTCTTCTTCTGTTATATGTCTTTCTATTTTCAGACTGTAGGGTTTCGATGTTATTTTTTGCATCGTTTCTTAAAAATTCACGCTGTTCTAGTAATTCCTCCGCCATTTCTTCTAGAAGTAAGTCTTTGATTAGGATGTCTTCCTTGTTACGCATTTTGGTTCTCACTAATAGTTCGAATGGTGTCCATTTTGTACTGCAGCATATAGTACTATTTAGTATTCTTTGTAATCTGTCGACGTATTTGTACCATTTCGTTGAGTCGTCTAATGATAGTTTAGTGAGAACTGGAATCAATATTCGATGAATTCGTTCAACTTGTCCGTTTCCTCGAGGAACACCTGTCGCTATTTGTAGATGTTGAATGTTCTCTTCATCACAGTAGTCGTTGAATAATTTTGAAGTGAATGCTGAACCTCTATCAGAGATAATTCTGATGGGATTACCAAAGGTTTTCTGCTGTTGTTTTAGTTTTTCGAGGGCACTTTCAGCAGACACAGTTTTGACGGGATATAGCCAAGTAAATTTGGTAAATGCGTCTACTACGGTGAAAATGTGTTGATAATTTTTGTTTGTGGAGGGTAAAGGACCAATGAAGTCAACATGGTACGTACTTAGAGGAATGCTTTCCTTAGAAATAGGATTCAAAAAAACCCTTCCTTTTTGCCAGTTTTCTTATTAGCTAAGATACATGGAACACAATTAACTATTACTTTTTTAACGACGTTGGATAAATTTGGGATAAAAAATTCCTGTTTCACAATTTCTTCTGTTTTTCCTACTGAGAAATGACCTTTTCGTGAATCAATTTAATTAGTTCAGCTTGCATTGCCTTAGGGGTTACAATGGTATTCTCGACCATTTAAGTACTTGAAGAGTATACCGTTTCGTTCAAAACATTCTTCTGATTCTTGCTTCTCTAGAAGTGATTTCAATGTTTGGATGTTGTCATCTTCCTCTTGTGCTTTTTTAAGCTTTAAAGTTAATGTATCATTGCATACCATCATTACGGGATATCGGCTAAGAGCATCAACGTGCTTCATACGACTTTCAGCTCTGTGCTCTATTTCATAATCGAATTTTTCTAACTGAAGAGCCCATCTGGCAATGCGAGTAATTAGCTCCTTTTTTGCATAGTCTTCTGAAATGCTGAACAGTCAGTTACTATTTTTAAAGTTTTGTCCAAAAAAGATAAACACGAAACTTCTTTAATGCGTTGATAATTGCTAGTACCTCTAATTCGTAGCTGTCATACTTTTCTTCTGCTGTATTTGTCTTTTTCGACATGTAGTAAACGTGATGTAACTTTCCATCTTCGGCTTCTTGTAACAAAATTGCGCCGTACCCTTGTTTACAAGCGTCTGTATGCAGTTCTGTTTTTCTTCCATACTTGTAAAGGTGAAAGATTGGGCCTTCGGACATGATTTTCTTCAATTTTTCAAATGCTTCTTTTCGTTGAGTCCCGAAAAAAAAACAAAAAACAAAGAGGTTTTCTTTTCTTGTTAAATCGCTAAGTGGTTTAGCTATCTTTGAATAATCCTTGATGTACTTGCGGAAATACCCAGTTAAACCAAGAAAACTTTGTACTTGTTTTATTGTTGTTGGTTCTGGAAATTTTCGGACAGCTAGTGTCTTCGTAGGAGATGGTTTAATAGTTCCGCTTTCTACAATGTGACCTAGAAATTTAATTTTCTTTTTTAAGAATTGGCACTTCTTGAACTTAATTTCTAATCCGTATTTCTTTGCGACTTCGAAAATAATTTTAAGTTTTTCTAGACCTTCCTGTTCGTTTTTCGCTGGAATGACGAGATCATCTAAATAACTGATTACAATTCCTTTCCGAGTAAGATCTCTAAATATACTTGATACGTAGCGTTGGAAAACTCCTGGACTTGTGATTAGTCCGAAGGGAACTTTGTTGAATTCAAATTGTCCGTCTGGGACGATAAAGGATGTATACTTTCTGCAATCTTCGTCAACATCGACGTGAAAGAAACCATTGCGTAAATCTATGTGGAATATACCTTTGCTTCTTGCAAAGTGTCTAAAACATCTTCGATGAGAGGTAACGGAAATTTATCTTTCACAAGCTTCTGATTCAATTTTCTGTAGTCAATGTACATTCTCGAAGATCCATCTTTCTTTTTTACCATTACGATTGGACTTGCATAAACCGAAGAACTCTGACGTATAATGCCTTCGTTGAGCCATTCTTCTATCTGTTTATTTACTTCTTGTCTTTCTGTGAAAGCTAGTCGACGAGGGGGTTGACAGACTGGTTCTTCGTCTTTTAGAATAATTCTCATTGTGACGTCGGTAGATGCTGTTTTTTCTGGCTTGTAGTCTTGAATTAACTTTTCAAGTTCCTTCTTGATTTGACGATTTTGATAGTTCCTTTTGAAGATTTTCAGCAGATATTTGCATAGGCTGTGCATGATTCTTATATTTGTTGAATTTAACTCCTTCTTTAGTAAAACTTATCGATGCTTGTTCCAAAAGATCTGATCCAATAACTGCTTCGAATTTGAATTTATCAGCCGGTACAACATGCCAAGTCAACGAGGATATTTGTGGTTTTGATCGTGGTATTACAGAAGGATGCTACTTTTGTGCGAAATCAGGTCGTGAAATTTTGGACAATCTACAGAAACTAAAATTCACTGTTAGTGATGTAATTGTAAAACTGAAACGTAAAGGCACTGAAACTGCAGAAAAATGAAGTGGCAGGCCGAAAAAATTAGCGAATGCAACCATAGAGCTCTGAAAATTATAATGAAATAAAATCGCTAGTCTTTGTTGATTGAAATCACTTAGGAGGTCATAAGGTATTAGTTCTGTCAGCAAGAATGCTAGACGAGGGTTAAAAAACCTGGAATTTCATGGCCATGCAGCCATCATGGAGCCGTGAACACAATCACCATTAGATTGCAATGATACAAAGCTCACCATTACTGAACTGGGGTGGGGTCAAGTAGAAAAATATTCTTTGGAGTTATGAATGTCGCTTTACAATATTGCTGAGTTCCCGTCAAGCACTTCTCAAGAATCTTGTGCATGTTAGAGTCAATTTCAATTAAAATCATTTTAGAACAGCAGAAGTTAGATAGGCAGTAGTCCTGATAACGTTAAGTCATAATCAACTCATTTTGCTGCGCCTACATAAAGTTGGTTCTAAAGACTTTATAATTATTTTTTTCATTCCCTTATAAGTGTTCGAAAACTACTAAAATTATGTTATATGAATGCTTCGATATTTCTGTTTTACAATTGTTTTATGGTAAAAAAGATCTTTGTTTTTAAGTTCAAATTTCTGGAAAATATATAATTAATGTTTAACACACATGTGAAAGCTATTTTAACCTCCAGACTTAAACAGGTAAGTTTCCATGTAAAAAAAGAGAGAATTTCAAAGAGACTTCTCTGAATTATTTTATTTCTTAAACATTTTGCTATGTCCATGAATTGGATGCTTTTTTTACGAGTTACTTTTCTCAGACTTTATTTTATGAAGACACATTCTTTGCAAGAAAAAAAAATTAAACAGGAAAGAAAAATTGCGCCTAGATGGAATGGTGGGAAAGAATCAAACAAAGATGAAGAAAATAGAGAATTTATTTTAAGAGGGAAAAAATATGATCGTCTCTTGAAGAAAATGAAGTGCAAGCTCCGTCACTTTCAACAAAAGTTTATCGAAGTATACAGGAAGAAATTCGTTCGAGAGCAAAAAATTTAAACTAACTTCTAAAAGTACATCTAAGAATTTAACCTCGAAAGAAATCTTTTCATGAATTCGAAGGAAAATATTTGAAGAAGCTTCGATTCTTCGTTTCCTTTCAAAATGGGACTTAGAATATGTGAAAATACTTTTAGAAGAGTTTCAGATGAAAAAATACAGGAGAGAAAGAAAAAAAACTGTTCGTTGCTTGAAAAGCACAAAATTTTTTTTTATTAAATAAATATTGTAATTCTCTTTCTTAATAGTAAATCGCAGACGATTACTAAACGAAAAGTAAGTTTATCTCTGAAATGCACAAAACACGAGCATACTGGAATGAAATAACTTTAGTTTCTGAAAATGAAGATAAATATATATGTTTTTTCACAATATAATGCACTAACAACACATGTTATATCTTTATTAAGTTGATTATTGAATTTTAATATTGAACAAATGATTATTCCAAAAGAATATTAATTTTTTTAAAGAAGTTTATAGTTTGGTACAAAAGAAAATTTATGCTATTAAATTGTCAAAGTATAAAAAAAGAAATATGCCTGATTTTAAACGTTATGCAAACAATAATTCGTTTTTATTAAGTACATATCGCAATAATTAAGTCCGTTATCTATAAGCAATCCTAATTCAGTTTTCCTGTATTCAATTATTAGATAGGTATTACATTACTTTAAAAAAGTGCATTCTTTGATAACAATTATTTTACTATCCCAGTTTAAATAAGTAATTAATGGTACTGTAATGGAACATTTATTTCAAATTGTTTTCTTGGGTACTTAAATATATTGTAGTTTTTGAAAATAAACCCTTGTTTTAATTTAATTGAAACAGTTTCCTCGTCATCGTGTGGAAAAAAGAAAAATAGGAAAAAATTGCAAACATCAGTTCAAAAGAAAAATAACTGTGGAGGATGTACAATAAAACTGAAATGTAGCACCATTTCTTCGAAGTGTTTTAGTCTTCATTTCGAGAGAAATAATGGTCACTGGAGTATAAAAAATTCCCTTTTCCTTAAATATTTCATGTCTTGTTCTGTTTAGCGTTAATTCTATTTTAACGAGTACTATTTTGTTTCTATGTGTTAATTTTTTTTCTTTTCTATTTAGAAAAGATTCTTTGAAAAGAGGTTTTATTCGTGCACTTACATTTATTTACTGGAAATACAAATTCTAGCAAGAAATTTTCTTTCATAATTGTATTTTTTCCGTTGAAAAAATGTGATTATAGTAGACACAAAACGTGTGTTTGATGAGTGATGCAATAAAAATATAATTACACAGAAAATTATTTTTAAATCCAGTCTTATTTTTTTTTATTTTCATTATGCAATATTATAAATGCTTTTTCCGGTTGTTGTTTTTTAATTATTTATTAGTTTAATATATTTTTTACTGTAGATTTTTCCTTTTTTTAAAAATAATTTGTACAAATAATAAAATATATCAATTTACTCGCAAAATCCGGTTTATTATTTAAAATGATAATGGTTCCTTTCATATAAAAATGTATTTTGTCTTAATTTCTCCTTTTTGTGAACTATATTTTTCAAAAATTAAAATACTTGAACTCGTCAAAAAAAAATTAAAAATATTTGTATATTTGTAAAAATAAAACAAGGAGAGTTATAAATTATACAGCTTAAAAATCTGAAATACTCTCAGAAGTAATTTCTTAAACCAATAGTAAAATTGCATTTAATTTTCTTTTGAATATTTACATTCTTGAAACACAATTTCGGCCGTAAGCTGTTGACCTTGGCAATACAGTTTTTTTGAAGCTCCGATATATAGAGATCCGGAGTTACGCCAGGCCAACCTCCTGCGCGTTGTTATTCGTGGTTTGCGGATGAAGGAATCGTTGCATACCTTCCTAGAGAAAAAAGTTGTTTCTACTTTTGATGGATTTTCTGACTGTTACTTAGAGATAGTTGTTTTTTCAAATGAAATGCAATTGATATACGTTTCCAGAAAGTCCTAAGTGTAGTTGGAATATTTTATCGTTGATATTGTAGGCAGTTTCTAGTTGAGATGGCGTGCCTTGTTAACGCGTGTGCCATTGTCGGATCAATCATTTGTGATTTATCGGGAAATTCTTAGATACTCAATGGAATGATCTATAGTCAACTAGTGCATGATGTGCTGTCATCTAGTATTCAATGCCTAGATCACCATTTAAGCCGTAATCTGTTGACGGGTGTGTAACTCCTAATGACCTTGAAATGGTTGAGGAGCAGGATGTTTTGGCTGGCCCCCTTTGGGTCCGAAGTGCATGCGTTAGAACAGGGGTGGCTAATCCAAATGACCTTACGGGCCACTTCGGAAAAACATTATAGTCTCGCGGGCAGCACATAAAAATATGTACCTTTATATCAGATTTGGAAACAAAAAATCATTTATTGGAGTGAAAATTTAAAACACAGAATGAATTATTATGATTGGTTTCATTATTTTTCATGTATACAGACATAGATAATATAATAATGTTTATATAATGCAATGATCAAATAATGTTTAAAATATTACAGCGTGTGTGTGTTGCTGTTTTCTTGAAAATTACGGTGTTCCTTTTGAATTGATCTATAGTTACTCATTGCTGAAATTTGATTGTTCTGTCATTTGCAAACGATTGAGTATACATTGCCCTTTACCTTAACCATCCTGAATATTTTTTTAAACTTTATAGAACATCTTTGACAGCCTCTTGCTTTTTGGGCACTCCAAACAGAAAAGGAGGAGGAGAAACGAAAGTCGCAAACACAAAGAATCATATATCATCTATAGTAAAGGATATGCATAATGTAATTCGGAATTTATTTTTTTAAAAAAAGAGTCGGTGGGCCGCATCTTACGAACTGGTTGGCCGCGTGTTGGGCACCCCTGCGTTAGAAGATTGGGATGGAAGGGGATACCCAATCACGCCAGATGTCAAGCGCTTTTATTCCTGTCCTTTGTTATTTGCGACTCGCAGAAGAAGGAGTTTCTACACAGTGATGGAAAAATAAGCATAATTCGGGTTTTCTGTAAATTATCCTACAAAGAAAAAAAAACCCTTTTTTTTCTCTTCCTTTCTTTTTTTTTTAACCAAGAGAATTTTAGTCTACGCATTTTAACTGACGAGTTACTCATGAAGAAGATTTGTGTGAAGGTTGTTCCAAAAATTCTGTCTTAATGACCAAAAGCAGTGCCGTAAAGACGTGTGTGTGATCCAGTCGGAACACACTGCAAACGAGACAAATTTTTTGGAATCTTTTGTAACATGTGATTAGACATAAATTTTACCTATGACCCAGAAAGTAAGCACCAGTCGACACAATGTTAGTCTCTAGGATTTCCAAGACCCCAAAAAGCACGCATGTCAGAACCAAAATTCAAGGTAATGTCAATTGTCCTCTTCAACATTAATGGAAGTTTCATGATTAAGTAGGTTCCCGGTGGTCAAACTGTTAATCAATACTATTGCATTGAAGTATTAAAAAGACTTCGTGAATAAATTACAGTTTAAAAAAAAACTAAAAAACACGCTTTTATGGCTAATCGAGCTAAAAAGTAAAAAAATAATTCTTAATATTAGTATAAAATTATTAACGAGAAAATAAACGTCGAGTACTCTATATTAATTGTAATAATTTATTACTAGTTCTATTCCGAAATGCTGAGTTAGTGTAAAAATGAAGTACAAAACACCCCAAGCTTTTACCACAATGGCATTAATCATTTTAACCATAAAAGCGTGTTTTTTAGTTTTTTTAAACTATAATTTATTTTTAATTTTTTAGTTCGATCTACAATAAGAACATTCATGTGTAGTTTTTTTTTAAATAGCATTTATTCAATGATGAATTAATCTTAAATGCGTTCTTTCTTAGAATCTGGAATACCCATTGGTATCCTACCAAGGCGTCGATACGGCCTGGTTTGCAAAATGTAGGATCAGCCAACTGAAAGAAATCTGGAACAGCTAAATTTCAATTATTTCATGCAAAAGGAGGTGTAAAGTCAATGATAATTTTCCTCCAAAAGAGCTCAATAATCTTTCTGAAACTTGCATCAGTATTAGACACAATAGTACACTTTTTGAATCGAAGAGTTTGTGTGAAATTATTTAATCTGGGAGTCCTCTGAATCAGTTCTCGGCTGTTTTGGTAAAATGAAGCAACGGATGATGTTTCATTCCACAGATCCGAAAAGAAAATTAAGAAAACAGACTTTAATTATGAGTTTAGTGGTTAGAACAGTGCTTCTCAAACTTTCCATATTTGTGTCCCAATTTTGAGTCATAATTTTCATCGAGCCCCCTCTCTCATACAACAGCAATGTATTTATGCAATAATAATGTAATGTGACACTAAAGCTACAATACGACTTTAATATTATAAATTGCACATATTACCCATATATGTGTCATATTTTGTATATGACAAGCCCCTGGAAAAGTCCCTAGTAATTATTAAACATGCTTTAAATTTAGTATTGATAAATCAATTATTAAATAATTTTTGCCGCACTGATACATATATACGTACCTTATATCAGTTTGAATATATATTTTATTTTTATCATGTCAGAATATGTTTTGTTTTGCTTCCTTTTGGTAAATTTAATAGTTCTTTTAAATCCTTTATTTTTGGACTTTTCGACATGTTCCTCCACCCCCAAGGAAGGTTATCATGCTCCTCAAGGGGGCGCGCCCCGCAATTTGAGAAACTTTGGGTAAGAACATAATTTTTTTTTCACATGCACGAGTTTTTTTTTTATTTCCATTTCCGGAAAACTAGACAATATTGTTCATATTATGGTAAGAAATTGTTGATGCAAACGTTTTCGCTTTTATACGGTTGTAATAATCTTTTAGTTGCCAAATCTGGAAATGGTGTGTGGAATTGGACGCCAAATCTGGAAATGGTATATGCAATTAGTCGCCAAATCTGGAAATGGAAAATTCAATTAGTCGCCAAATCTGGAAACGGTATAATAAATTAGTCGCCAAATCTCAAATTCCTTACTCCTGAGGATTCTGCTCAGGACAATGAAACACAATTATGAAGTTATTGTATTGTCTTCGGTCCTTGACAAATGCGCAAAATTTCGAATCAATCTGATCTTTTAAAGTGGGTAAAAATCGAGTTTCCGTTACTTACAAGTGAAACTTATAAAAGCGTGTTCAAAAATTAGAACAAAAAAAGACTACAGTTGCAGAGTGATGGATAGCTGTTGCGCCTCAGGACAATGCACCTACTCCCATGACGCTATCTGTCAAGCAGTTTCCAACCAGCAAAAACATTACTGTGGGGGACATCCCTCCTATTTTAATTATTTGTCTTCAGGCAACTTTTTTTTTATTTCCTACATTTAAATCTTGGTTAAAGAACCCATTAGACTTCAGTTAAAGAAGTTCAATCATAAACGTAGAATCTCCTGAAGAGCTGTCCAAAACCCTCTTTCCAAAACTGTTACCAGCAATGCCAGCACCGAATGCAGAAGTGTGTGAATGATTAAGGGGACTGCTTTGAAGGTGCTAATGTCACAAAGAGCTAATTGTGAAAGTAAAATGTTTCATTGGACCAATCTCGTTTCTTTTGTGTCACGCCATGTATATATGCAATTGAATATCATTGTTTTTGCGTTCCTGTAGCTGTATCGTGCGTAGTGCTTTCTATAAGTTATAGAAGCCATAAAGTAGAACTTTAACTCTATTAATCCAAAACAGAATCTAATGCTTTTTTATTCCTTCTCGAGTTACGTTAAGAACAAAGTAAACGAGATAGTATTTAAAATCAAACTCAGCGTCGAATTATATCAGAAACAAAAATATGAGGAAACGATAAATATACCAATAGTTTCGTATCAACGAGAACAATAAATATTATTTGTTTAGCTTGCTGCGCACAGAACGCATGTAAAAACATAAAAACTTGTGAACCCGATTTATAGATTTTTAAAACAATTTCTAATCGAGAGTACACATTACCGTTAATCTTTATGTCGAGATTAATTTTTTGAAATAAAAAAATGAATAAGATTAAAACCTGAAAACAATGAATAACGTTAAAAATTAATTTATCAAAACTTCTAGGATATAAAACATTAAATTAAGAGCCTCGGAAAATCTAATCTGCTTTGCTTAGAGCTCTTCATCATCGATGAAAAAAAACAGCAGCGATTATTCTTGATAAATAATATAAGTTACAAAATTAATTAAAAAAATGACTCTTTTCATCTCCTTAAATCTTGGATTCAGGTATTAATTTAAAATTCAGAAATGTGTAATTAAGAGAACACCACTGACTTGAAGTAATGTTTTGAATCTTAGCGAAAAAATCAAATTCATGGTTGAAAGAATAATTTATTTGCATTTCGTCGTGAAACTATTAAAGAATTTTTTTTTGCTTCCATGCTAGTTATATGTATTTTTAAAAAATAAATGGTTTTCTTTTTGATCTGATAAATAGTTGCTCGTGTTTGCTCAAATTAAATAAAAATGATGGGTTTCTTTTTTTCATACCTTAAGGAAATATAATGTGTTTCAGTTAATATATTCCCAATAATTACTTGAGCAAATTTTCCCAAATTCGAGTTTTGGTGTGAAATATTTCATCATTGTTCTTTTATTTATTTATTTCTTCTTTCTTTGACACTTAATTTTTAAATATATATTGAAACAAATTATTCATTTCATGAGGATACCTTTTTCAGAAAGAAATACAAACCCCAATTCACTCCTGTTTTTAACGTTTACTAATGTTAAAATATGTGACTGATTGAATGCACGAATTACACACATCGAAATGTATTCGTTCTCATAAATTGTTTAGAAAAATGTTTAAGTAAAATCATCAAATTTAATAAATTTTAAATAATATATTTTCCTTTTGAGAAAAGACATCTTTTAGAAGCAAATTATCTATTTGTTCTTATGTTTGCAAAATTAAAAAAAAATTTCTAATAGAGTGTTAAATCAAACTTTAACTGATAGTTTTCCTGCTTTAAGTGCCGCACTGTATTTATACCCATCTGCTCACTGATCCAAAAGCCAGTAATTACCCTAAGCATCATCTGTGAACTTACATATTAATCCCCTCCGTGAAAAATCACACTTTAATTATTCATAACATAACTAAATTACAAGTTACAAGTAAATGGTCGCTGATTTATGAGAAATTCTGATCTCAGATCAACGCGTAAACTACTCAAGATCAAACAAAGAATTATAAGAAATGCCTTTAAATTCTTTGATATAATTGACACAATTTTATCAACAGTTCAGTAAAAAAATATTGAAAAATATTCTCTTGATTTAAAGATTCAAAGGCCCAAATCAATTTTTAAAAAACCTGCTTTTAATTAATTTTTATCTAAATTCAACTTAAATTTTAACTTTTTATTTCTAAAATTCATTTAATCATCTCGTTCTCGATATGTAGTTTGACTTGCTCGAACTGCTATCAACTCAACGATTGGTTCTTTATTCAACTACTCTTAAGCAAAAATAGCTGACCGTTCGGGTCGACCAATCACAGAAGCTCCATTCAACATCAAAATAAATTCATGTTTCCATCTTCAGTAACAAACTTCTTTGCTTCATGCGGATTTACTAGGAATTGCTCCGAAATTTTTTATCTCGGCTTACACTACCCAAACTTACGGGAATAGCGAGTTACGCGATTTTAAAACGTCATCGATTCGTCTTTTGTTTGAACTCTACACAACTCGATTACTCACACCTCGCTTCCTGTTTAGCAACTTTAACCAGTTTTGATCCACGTATAAAAGTTGAATTGTTACCACCCAATACAACCTGTTTTCTTCAACCAATGATTCAGAGTCATCAAAACATTCAAAGCTTATTCAAAGCTTTTTTTAAATCTCGGATGTTGACTGCTTTCAAGAAAAAAAAAAGATGAACCATTAAATTTAGGCTTTGCTTCTCTCCAGTGGCTCATGCGTCAATCGACTCTATTCATGAGACTTCATAGTCCCATGATAAAGATAACACGTGTTTCTAACCAATCATCTCATAAATTCATGTGACGTCATAGTCACATGATAATGATAAAAACGTGTTTTTATCCAATGAGCTCATAAATTCATGTGACGTCACAGTCACGCGATAAATACAATCACGTGGGCGTAGCTAATCAGTGCATACGCTTCGCTGTTGTCAACGTTTGCTTTTTACAGAAGCTTTCTTTTAAAAAGTACATATTTGTCAATTATAATAACGAACCTAAGTAAAAAAAAATTCCTCGATTTAAAAAAACACGTATAGTATTGTATACACTGCTCAAAATAATTAAAGGATATTGCGGTTTTAGGTGGATCTTGTGGCTGGGAAACTTTTTAGCTAATTGATACATGGTTGACAGACGTAGTAGGTTATATGAGAATAAATTACACATATTTGGCAGAAAAAATGCATTTTATTGCGCATTTGTGTACAAAAGAAAAAAACACAATTTGTGCAAATGAGATAAAAAGAATAAGAGAAGGTGTTTTCTTTAAAGGAAATCATTTTCAGTAGGGGGTATGGTTTCCACGGACGGCCAGCAACGTTGAGCACCTATGAGGCATTGAGTCAATGAGGCTACTAATCACGAGTTGGGGTATTCTGTCCCACTCTTTCAGAAGAGCACTTTCCTGTTCTTGGAGAGTTTGGGGGGGTGGTTGGCGGCGAACAATTTGTCTTCCTAGAGCGTCCCAAACGTGCTCTATTAGATTCATGTCTGCAGAACACGCTGGCCATTCCATTCGTACGATTCATTCCTCGAAAAGGAAATCCTCCACCAGGTTAGCACGATGTGGCCTGCAGTTATCATCCATTAAAATAAAGTCATTTCCGATTGCTTCAGCGTAAGGGACTTCAATAGGTCTGAGGATCTCATCCCTATATCGGTGAGCAGTCGGAGGTCCATCTCGAATGATGTAGGGGTCTGTGCGCCCGTCAATGGAGATGCCACCATACACCAACACTCCCCCACCGCCAAATCTGACACTTTCGTGCAAGAAAGCAGGATTATTCCTACTGCAACGGTCCCTCCAGATGAAAATACGCCTATTATCCGGATGAACAGAAAAACGGGACTCGTCAGAAAAAAGAACATTGCTCCATTCATTTCTCCTCCAGTTCACATGCTCTGTTGCCCACTCCCTGCGGTCGCAACGATGCCTTGATGTTAGTCTGACACATACAATCGGTCGGCCTGCATACAGACCTAAACCATAGAGCCGGTTTCGGATAATCTGAATTGAAAACGTGCTGCCAGTAGCCGAGAGAAGGTGTTGTTGGAGAAGAGTAGCGTTCATATTTCGGTGTTTCCGAGCCGTTAACAAAAAATAACGATCTTCATTGTGCGTTGTTGCCCGTCTACGACCTTGTCCTGGTCTTCGGCCTGCACTTCCAGTCTCCAAAAAACGGTTCCAGATCCTGGAAATCACACTTTGTGACACTCCAATGGCGTTCGCTACTTCGGCTTGAGTTTGGCCTCCTTCTAAACTACCAACAACTCTCCAAGCTACTGAATCGGTTAAATGACTTCGCTGAGACATCGTACTTTTCGAAACAAAGCAGTCACTGAATGCCGATCATCCTTGTCTTCATTTCAGTTGAAAGTCTAATTTCATTCGCTGCCGCTAAAGTGACGTTTTTGATGTCGAACTCAAAATTAGCATACTCAACAGTTTAAAAATCAGAAAAAAATTGCATTTGTGATTCTCTTCTGTTTTCGGCAAAAAAAAAATTAGCTTATATCTTTATTTTATATAAAACTTACAATATTCTTTAATTGTTTTGAGCAGTATATATATATATATATATACATATATATATACACTGGTGTGCAAAAATTAAGGACGAAGCCGAAAAATTAGCATATCAACTGAACGAAGAGGCAGAGCGGACAGAAAGACCAATCAGGAGATTAAGTAAGGTGATGTACTGTAGCACATGCGCAGATATGCAGGTAGACGTAATGGGGGAGTGTCTGAGTAGTATAAAGCATGTTGTCGGTGTAAGATCAGTATCTCTGGCAAAGAGATTGCACGCTGTATAGCAGTTAAAATCACACCGAGTTGCTGCCTCAGCGAGAAATGGCGAATAATCAATCTGTTAGACGACATCTGGATGCTTTTACCCGAGGTCGAATCATTGAGAAGTTGGAGGAAGGCCGCAGTGTGACAAGTGTGGCTGCAGAGTTCGGAATTGCTCACAGCATCGTTTCTCGACTTTGGAGACAATTTCAAACTACAGGAAGAGTTATCCGGGGGTTCAGTAGTGGTCGTCCACGAGGAACCACACCCGCAAATGACCGGTACATTGTCTTACAGGCCAGAAGAAACAGGCGGCAGACAGCGGGAGAAATCGCTAGACACACGACACAGGGGACTGGACGACCGATATCGCGTTTTACCGTGGCCAGAAGACTGCACGGTGGTGGTCTGTTTGCACGATGCCCTGTACGGTGTGTACCTTTAACGCCTGCCCATCGGAGAAGGCGTTCTCTGTGGTGCCGGGAACACCGGAATTGGAGAGACAATGAATGGGGACGAGTACTCTTTACAGATGAGAGCAGATTCAGTTTGAGTAGCGATTCTCATCGCATACTCATCTGGTGAGAGCGGGGAAGCCGCAATCATCCCTTTAACATCATTGAAAGGGACAGGTATGGAGGTCACGGTGTTCTCGTTTGGGGAGGCATCATGCTTGGTAGTCGTACAGACCTTCACATCTTCGACGCAGGTTCAGTCAACGGGACCCGTTATTGTAACGAGATTCTTCTTCCATATGTGCGTCTTTTAGAGGCGCTATGGGTCTGCAGTTCCTTTTCATGGACGACAATGCACCATGTCACCGCACAGTAGCTGCCGAACAGCTCTTAGAGAGTGAGGATATTGAACGTATGGATTGGTCGGCACGATCTCCGGATCTCAATCCCATCGAGCATGTATGGGATTTTCTAGGCAGACGCTTGGCAGCTCGTACCTTACCACCAGTAACGATTCGGGAGCTTCGGTCCGCGCTGCAAGACGAATGGGCAGCAATGCCTCAACAACGCATTGACACCCTCATTCTCAGCATGGGCAGACGCTGTGAAACCTGCCTAGCAGTCGGGAGATCATATCCCCTACTAAAGACCGGTTGTTTCTTGCTGGACACCCATCACAGGGATGTTTCGGCCTTCAGTCGCATTGCGCTCCATGCTACTTTTTCAATCAAGCTTCTTTTTATCCCTCTGATTTCTATTTTAGTAAGTGTTGCTTACATTTCACATGTCCTTATGTATTGGGGATCTTACGGTATTAAATGTGTTGATTTGGAAAGGTTTTGTACAAAGTTATACTGAAAAACCGCCTCGTCCTTAATTTGCACACCAGTGTATATATATATATATACACTCTGTCGCAAAAATATATGCACCCAGAAGAAATCAAGCTACAATCACGAAACTCGGCAAGAATGTAGTCTGGTAAGAGATATGCAAATGTGAGACAAGGCTAGTGTGCTATGCGCATATTAGTTGCGCAACTGGGAGAGTTTAAAAGCATGAGTACGAGCGCCGTACGGCTATCCAAACGAATCTGATGACTTTGATCGACGATATTGAGACTTTAGGATGCCTCTAAGACGTAACCGGCGGCAGTACGAGCAGCTGACGGACTTTGATAGGGGCCGTATAATAGGCCTCAGAGAAGCAGGTTGGTCGAATAGACGTATCGCCGCCCCCTCGGTCGGAGCGATATGGTATTGCTCGGTGTTGGCAACAGTGGATCACAGAAGGTAGAGTGTACCGTCGCGGAGGGTCAGGACGTCCCAGGAACACAAATGATCGCGAGGATCGTGCAATCAGAAGAGTGGCCACTTCGGCACCAACAACGTCGCTAGCATCGATTCAACGCCACTTACCTCCTTCCAGACATCCAGTGCCATCAAGAGAAACCATAAGGAGACGACTGACCGAAGTTGGCTTGAGGAGCCGACGTCCGCTAAGACGCTTACCACTGACCCCACATCATAGGCAGTGTCGACTGGATTTTTGCCGACCTCGGGCAACTTGGAGTGTGACAGACTGGAGACGTGTCATCTTCAGTGATGAATCCCGATTCAGTCTCAGTGCTGATGACCACCGCACACGTGTCTGGAGGCGCACCGGCCAGCGGTCCGATCCGGCATTTATTGTCGAGCGGCATACAGCAATTTCACAAGGTGTGACAGTGTGGGGAGCAATTTCTTGGGACACACGATCATCTTTAGTGGTCCTTCAAGGCACTTTGACAGCTCGCAGATACGTGGACGATATTTTAACGCCGATTGTGCTACCCATGCTATCAAGTCGCCCAGGTGCCATTTATCAACAGGATAATGCTCGTCCACATACTGCGCGACTCTCCCAACAATGTCTTCAAGGATATGACGTCCTACCATGGCCTGCCAGGTCACCAGATCTTTCGCCAATAGAGCATGTCTGACGCGCTGGGAAGGCAACTGCAGCCGTTACAGGAGAATTAACTGCGCAGATGCAAAGACTATGGCAGGATCTTCCACAGGGGTCATAAGTGATCTAATTGAATCGATGCCACGCCGAATTTCGGCTTGCATAGCTGCCAGAGGTGGCTTTACTACTACTTACTGATTTTTAACCTTTTGCAAGCTGTAACCGCTTAATAAAATGATATCTGAATTTTAATCATTTGTTTATTTTCATATACACTAATGCATACCAAATTTCGTGAATGTAGCTCAATTTCTTCTGTGCATATATTTTTTGCGACAGAGTGTATATATATATATATATATATATATATATATATACATATATATATATATATATATATATATATATATATATATATATATATATATATATGGCATTCGCGAATACACTTTGACTATTATTATGACATTCTGTTGGTCAATGTAGCTGTTAAATAAGACTCTTAAACTATTGTAGCTACGATATCTGTATTGCTCTCGTCGAGTTTCATATGAAGCTCAATATGCATCCATTTTGAATAACATTAAATTTGACTTTAGCTTTCATCATGTTTTTTGCATCGTACTATTAATGTAATTTATAAACTGCGTTACTCTTTGTCCAATAGAATAAGTACCCAGTTCATTTTTAAAAAAATTGTAGTACAATAAATAACTGTAAATTTAAAACAAGCAACAACAATCCAAACAGTTTATATATTTAGAAAATATACTTTTGGCAAATGACTAGTGTCTTATACTACAATATGCATATTAATTATGAAATAAAGTAAATAAAATTTTTTAAAAAATCTTGCTAATTTTATTTTTGTAAAAAAAAGGAAAAAAAACCAATTTTCAATCCTTATTTTCGAAATGGAACTTTTCCAAATATCATCGAAAAGTAAATCTTCTATAATCAGATTTTGCACTTTCCCCAATTAATTTCTAAAAATATATAAAAAATTTGCTTGTGTGCAAAAAATTCCCTTTGAATATCTTTAAACTGACTACAATGATTAAATGAATTGAGTTTTTAGCAACTTTTTTATGCACATTAAGTAATTAGAAAGTTTCCCCATACACGTCTAATCTTCAATTAGAATATTTTTTTTACGACAAAAAGCTCAAAGAAAAAATTTCGAATTCTCTTCGAAGCTTCCTTTTTCTTCCCTGAAATAAAAATACTTTTACAAAATATGCTAAGCAAATAATAGAATTGAAAGTTTGTTTAAGCTGTATTGCAGAAAAATTGCTAATAAGGAAATGTCTTCAAATTATATAAAGTTAATAATAACTTTTTATTATAAGAATATTTCGATTGCATTAGTGGAAATTTTTCGGAATTAAAATAAGGACATTAATTCAGTTCTTATAAAAAGAGATTTAAATAAGATATTTCATTTGAAGCAATAAAATTTATTTGTAATAGAATTTAATTGCTTATGTCAAATATTTTTTAATAGCAGATACAATTGCAGGATTGCACATAAAGATTCTTTTCTGATTTGTAACATAACTTACAAAATGTTTATGAAGTAATAAAAAAGGATTTTGGAATAATCGAAATTCCGAAAACACAAACACATACAGTACAAAACTAATTAATACCTAATAATTTTATCAAAATTTTGAAAATACAATAAACAAGTTTGAAATGTAACAAGTCTTATATCGTTTGTCTGAACAAAAAAAATATACATGCAGTTGACTTCAGTGTATTTTTTGAAATTATACAATTTTCAATCAAAGTTTATTGATTAAAAAATGAAGCTTTTAGTACAAAATAAACATGGCGTTATATTGTTATGTAATATGCTTACATATCAGAATCTTTAGTGTTTGATGATAAATAGTTTCCCTGTAAATTTATATATTAGAGCAGAAATGAAAGTAGCTTTTTTTTAAATCAAATAACTTTCAAAATATCAGCAATTTTTTCCGCATATCTCAGTAGAAACTGTATGATATATTGTAATGAAATAATTGTATGACAATATTTATTAGTTATCGACTTTAATTAATACATAGGAATTTTACCTAGAAATGTAAAAAAAATCAATCGCATTAGACGTTTTACCTAGGAAATGAAATGAATGAAAGGAATGGAAATGAAATTCCAAATGAATCTTTTCTCTTTTCCTTATCTTATAACTAGTTTATATTATAAAAGTTCTATCTTCAACTTCTTCTTGTTAGCATTTTGTGTTATATACATTCTACATATTTATATAATATTCTTGTTAACATTATTCATTTTCAAGAAAAACAATTCAGCTTGTCGAATATGTTGTATTAAAACCGTTTTGTAGCAGGCGTATTGAATTTGTGAAATTATTTTTAGTTCTGAAATTTAAGAAGCGTCATTGATTCTGTGCTGTATTTATTATATTTCAATTAAGTGCATCTAAGAAAATAAAAAAAGAGAGATTCTTTTCTTCAAATACTTTACTTTGACTTTATAAGAACTTTAATGGCCAACATATTCATTTCGTTGTAAAATATGGAATGACTAGAAATTTTTAAAAATATATTTTTGAAAAACACACACAAAAAATGTACAAGCACAAAATCAACACATTATAGTTTTTTTTTTCTTTAGCATAAATTTTGATGGAATCTCAATAGTTTCCATTTGAATAATTATAAATTAAATTTTCAAAGCATTATAATTATATAAAAATAATCTAACACTTATATTTATTATAACACTGAAGTTTAAATAGTAAAAATCTAATCAGAATTTTTGCTAAAAGTTTGCTGTCAAACTTATTATTATTTTTAAGGAAAGATTCCAAAATCAATAATTTTTCTTTATTTTTAAAGATGTTTTATATACTGTGAACTGAAAGCTATACAAAGCATGTATTTATGATTTATGTATATATTTGTATTCAGTAGCACACACAGGAATTTTTCAAGGGGTCCGGGGTCGAAAGTTCACCATTCTTGTATCATGCTCCTTTTGATTTTGTCGATTTTCGGGAACAAAAAACAATAAAAAACTAATTATTGAATAAATAATTAGCATTAATTAGTAAAAATAATCATTAACAACAAATACTTAATTAAATTTTACATACTATATACTTAGAAATATAATCAATCGGAAAAAAATCAAGGGCATGGGGGGGTCCAGACCCCCAGGACCCACCTCCTTGTGTGCGCCACTGTTTGTATTCCATTTCTATACAATAGATTTACGGCGATATTAAGTACAGTGGTAGCCTAGAGATCAAGGTCTAGAACTCGTGCCGAGAGTTCCAGCCTAGTACCTCTGAAGACCCGCTGTTTAGAGGGGACCATAGAAGGCTAAAACTGTCGAAGATCAAACTCCTGCCATGGCATGTTGTGGTAGTTTTGAGAAGGGGCTCCTGCGTCATCCTCTAGTCACTTGAGCATAGATCAAAATTACGAGATCCGTCGCCATTAGCCCTCGTGTTGCTTATATATATATATATATATATATATATATATATATATATATATATATATATATATATATATATATAGTTAATATTATAAGTTAATAATAATCATTCACTCACTGCAATATTAAGTCACAAAGCAATTTTTCTGTATTATTATTTACATTTGTCACCTTTTATTGAAGTTAAAAATGTATAAAAAAGTAGGGAATTTCCTTAAAATTTTCTCAATTTTTTAACATTGATAATTTGTGTATGAACAATTTTTCCAACCCAACTTTATCCAGTATTATTTAGTAATACATATCATCTTCACTGAAATTCTGTGCGACACATATTTTTTCACTATCCAACAGATTTGCAGCAGTTACTAAATCTCAAACAGAAGCAATTATTCTAAAAGTAGTAGTGAGAATCGTCAGTTCTAGAATTTATGGAGAGATGGAATTCAATACCAAATTACAATTTTCTCATTTTTAAAGTTTTTAAAGTTTTTTTTATATATAGCAATTTTTTTAAGTACATTATTTTTTCGAATTTCATTATTTTTTTAAAGGAATTACCACATTTCTTTTTCAAAATTTAAAGAGCGGATTTTACATGCATAAGAATAATTTTTATTTGTGAAAAATTAAGAACGACGTTGAGGAATAAACATATTAATAGAGAAAAAAGGCAGGATAGACTGAAAGATCAACAAAGAAATCAAGTAAAGTTGGTACAACAGAGCATGTAGGTACAAGGTGTCAGCATTATATACTAGGTGTGATGTGGAAATTGTATAAAGCACATTGACGCAAAGTACTCTCAGTATTCTTTACAAGCTATTGGAACATATACATCAGTTCAAATGACGACGAGTTGCTGCTTCAGTGTTGTAATACATACAGCAGGTATCCTGTAGATGGCATTTGGATGACTTAATCCAAGATGCAATTATTGGAAATATGAAGAGGGAAAACCGTGGCTACTATGGCTGCGGAGTTCGGGATATCCCCAAGTTATAAAAATGATTAAAAGAAAAATTTTATAAATTAAATATTGTCATATTTCACGCTTAAAATACAAAAAGGAGGTATGTAAGTTATATTTCCTTTTTTAGTAAAATAAATAGTCAGAAAAGCTAAGAAATTCTATATTAAATAGCTTTTTGTGATTGCGAATTCTGTTTTGTGTGTGTAAAAAAATAATTAATTAATTAATAAATAAATGCTCAACACGCAAAACTTTCATCTTACATTCGGTTTAAATCATTATAATCTAAAACGGATGATTTCATATTTTGATTTAAACAACTTTGGTGGTCTTTTTTATTTCAATATTTAATTCATTTATTTTATGTTAATCTGTGAAAATAAATCGAACCTCATCCCATATGAAAAAGTTATATCTTTTCTTTTGTTACATATCTTAATAAAACCCTTTGTTTGTTTCATATTACATTTTTAAAAAATATATGCACATATCATATAAATGCTAAAATTTAACTTACAAATGCCCATATTGTGGATTTACCTACCTTAAGCAAACAAGGAAGAAAATTAAGGTATCCGACTACGTTCGGAACCGTGATTTCGCAAAAGCGTATAAATGGATAATATTTATGATTTTTGGTGTCACTTAAGATTAGAAAATGTATTGAAAATTGTTTTAAGAATATGATTACAATAAAAAATTATTTAAGTACAATATTTAGACAAAAAATTAACTTAGAATGACCCCTTTTCAAAATATTCCTCTTTTGTGAAATAGGCTTCTATTAGAATAATATTTTGCCTGTGTATATAGCTCAGACCTCTCTACAGAGGCTCAACTAGAATTTTTGAAATATATAGCTTAAAATTGGGTTTATCCATATTTTACGACAACAGAGGGGAGCAATTTTAAGAAAAAACGCCGAAAATTATTTCAATTGGGGGTAACTCTTAAAATAATGTTAATTTTTCAAAACCCTAGTTCAGACTCTATGGAGAAGTCTTTACTTGATATAAGCAAAATATTATTATTTTAGAAGCATTTTTTTTTATAAAAGAGAACATTTTGAAAACGATTATTTTAATTTTTTGCGAAAATATTGTGTTTAAATAAAAAAATTTTATCCAAATGTCCTTAAAACAATTTTAAACATGTATTCTAATCTAAGTGACCCTAAATATCATGAAAATTATCCATTTAAGCCCTTTTTTTAAAATCATGGTTCCGAACGTAGGTGGATACCTTAAGCAATTATTTTTATTCCAACTCGCCACGCACACATAAAAACAACACATCCAATCATAACCAGTCGCTGTCTACACAATAAACAATTCACTTTATGTTAGACTTTCTGCCAGCATCGTATCGAGTTCAAATCTTGAAAAACAGCAGGATGAATAGTAAAAGTAAGCCATCCCTAACCAAACATAGCCATTCTATTATTAGTTACTACCCAATTCCTACTTCTGATGCAATATTCACATCATTGCAGAACAGATTTGAGAATCCAATATCACGCAACCAACCACTGAAATTGAAGGATTTCTTTCAGGTAAATACCTAACAGTGCAAGCTTGGTGTCATCTTGACGACCTTTAGATAGACTTCGAAAGTGCTGAATGTCACCAACGTTCGATGGAAATCTGTGTCAATGACAGAAAATCGAAGGAAATTCTATTAAAGTCGTTGAGTATGTGCTCATGACAGTTTTAAAAGAATTCAGGTGATAAAAATAGCAGAAATATCGAGCGGGGCTTTTCGGAAATGGAAACAATTTAGAGGAGCGAATTATTTGACAGTTCGAGAAAGCACAGGTTACTTTTCTCAAAATAAATTTCTTTGCAATGATGAAGGTAGAAAGACTAGAAATCTATTGGGTTTAAAGGTTTGAAATCACTTTAAAAAAAACTAACAATTAAAAATATACTCACATAATAGTTTAGAGCTGAGTACTTGTACAATATTATTCAAGTGTTACAAAATATGAAAAAAAAGATTGATTTTTTAAATTAATTATGATGATATAAGGTTTTACAAGTGTTTAAGAAGATTATTAAAATATGTTTGCTGATACATGACTATAAATCTCTTTGAATGACGAATCTAACATTTAAAAAATTAGATCTATTGAAAAAAATATTTATTTTCCAAGAATGGGAAGCATTTGCTTAATAGTTATTTTTGAGCGATAATGATTGTAGTGCAGATCTTTGACAACGGACAAAATAAAATTTAACTATTCAATGAGCAAATTGCTATGCAATTTTAATTTGTTTATTATTTTTAAGTTTTACAAGCAATATTTGGGTTATAACCACTTTTTAAAACATATTAAGACATAAGTTGTATTATAATAGATGTACGAAAGAGATTTAAAATAATTCATATATTGGAATAAACCATTATAAAAACTAAATTTTTTTCACATCTAAAATTATTATAACTTTTTATAACTTAGTTCAAGATTAACTCAGGACTAAATGCTATTCTTCTCTTAAGACCCAATATTATACTTTAACTTTCGATTAAAAAAATAACACACATTATAAAATTTTAAAAATAATTTTTCATAAAATTTGGGATTTTACCTATTCATTTTCTTAATAACTCATTAGTATTTGAAGCATGCAATTTCTCAAAATCCTAATCTCAAAATTTTATATGATAATTAGTAATGTAAACATTTGAAAAAAATCTTTACCACTTTTATTGTTTTAAGGTATCCGACGACGTTCGGAACCGTGATTTTGCAGAAGCGCATAAATGGATAATTTTCATGATATTTAGTGTCACTTAGATTAGAATATATGCCTAAAATTGTTTTAAGGACATTTTGACGAAAAAAATTATTTAAATATAATACTTTGGCAAAGAATTAACTTAGAATAATCTTTTTTCCAAATGTTCTCCTTTTGTGAAAAATGTTTCTATTATAATGATATTTTGCCTGTATATAGCTCAGACCTCTCTACAGAGGCTCCACTAGAAGTTTTGAAATATATAACTTAGAAGTGGGTTTATTCATATTTTACGACAACAGATGGGAGAAATTTTATGAAAAAAACACCAATAATTATTTCAAATGGTCGTAACTCTGAAAATAATGTGAATTTTTCAAAAATTCTAGTTCAGCCTCTGTAGAGAGGTCTGAGCTATATACAGGCAAAATATTATTATAATAGAACCATTTTTCACAAAATGAGAACATTTGGAAAAAAAATTATTCTAAGTTAATTTTTTGCCAAAATATTATATTTAAATAATTTTTTTGTCAAAATCTCCTTAAAATAATTTTATGCATATATTCTAATCTGAGTAACACTAAATATCATAAAAATTATCCATTTATGCGCTTTTTTTAAATCACGGTTCCGAACGTAGTCGGATACCTTAAGCAGATAAATCTACTTTTCATGGCATCTTTTTGAAAAATAAACACTCTTAAATAGCACAGTTGTGAATTTGACCATATTTTTTTAAATCTTAAAATGATCGACATTATAATTAGTTTTTGTACGCTTTCATTATATTGTTGTTGTTGTACTCGTGTCCATGAATAAAGGCAGTAGATATCACTAAATTCCGTTGAAAGTCTTGATCACTGCCTCTGCTATTCGGGGAGCATCAGGGCTGTACAGGAGTTTCCGCAAGGAGTCCCTTAGAGGGACCATTCCCATATTTAGTAACTTTGTTGCGATGGTTGGGTATTCCAAGATGTGATTGGGCGTGAGTTGTACATCTGGGCTTCCATTATATTATACCAAACTAATACAATTGTTCCCAGCAAAGCACATAGAATATATAATGCAATTTAGATAAATAGTACTTGAAAAAATATCATTATGATTGTTACGTTAATTAGAAATGAATTACAGACAAGCAAATAAACATAATATAAACACATTATATTCTTTTCATATCTGATGACATTTACTTGTTATGCAATTGCATACAAAGCATTATGGAAAACGAATAAGAAGTCTCCATTCGAAAGACAATACAAAATCATCCCTTAGTTCAAAAGTTATTAATTTAAAAAAAATTAAAACTTTGAAATTTATATGTAAAATAATGATTTCAGATTAAATCATTGTAATGAAATTTGATATAGCGTTACACACACTATATAACTTATGTAAATTATGTATAACTTGTAACACATCAGCATATTTTACATTGTTTTCAGAATAAAAGAATAAATTTTTAATCTCGAAAACCAATTTATTTCATGCGTAGAAAATAGAATTTTGTGTGTGTGCGTGAACATATAAAAATTGGAAAAAATAATTTATCATATACGAAAGGGTAAAATAAAATGCGAAATCATCTAATATATATTATAAATGCGAAAGTTTGTGAAAATCTTTGTTGGTCTTTCACGCAAAAACTACTGAATGGATTTTAATGAAACTTTACAGTAATATAGCTTATACATCAGAATAGCACAAAAAATAGTTTAAATTTAAGTGTCCTATTTTTTGTATGTTAATGAAGACCTTAGAAAATTATTTGACTACTTATTTTAAGTGAACGGTATATATAATTAATTTTACAGTGTAATATCTTTAATTAATTTATTAGCTCTAACGGATTAAATTTTCCAAAGTGGAGTATTTTGTTTATGTATATCCCTTAATTTTAAATGTAGTGATCTAAAAAAAATATTTTATGAAAAATGCAGTAAATCATAATGCGGTTGGATAAAGTATTAATGTGCATTTCACCCCTACACGGCGGGTCTTACAAAGCTCTAATAAAGCTCATGTTATGAAAGTAGCTAGGCATTTGCCAACTTTACTCTATCGTTAACATTTCGCTATGTTTTTTATTGAATCGTCATTATAATTTAATAAAAGGCGTTGCTTGTGAATATTACAATTTTAACATAAAATAAATACTACAGAAAGTAATATTAATGTATTATCCTTTCAGATAAAATTATTTACACTATTTTAAGCGTTCATTACACAAAACTTTTAACAATGTGTTTCTTTTGCTGAGCAGAGATCAGCTTAGGATGGTATTTTCAAAAATCGACCCTCAAGAGTGTTAAGAGAGTTATAAATAAAAAAAAATATCCTTTTTATCAGCTATTAGATCTACATACTTAAAATTTAACAAAGGTGTTTTATTTCTCTCTTTTTTTGTTTTGCTGAGCTACGCAAAAAAAAAGCTTTTTTGTTTAATTTGCAATTCACGTAAAATTAACTAATTATAAACTTCTTTATCCTTCAATCTGTGTTTCTTAATTTTTCAGTTCACCCGTGCGAAGAACGGGTATACCAGCTAGTATTAAATAATACTTTTGGTATCATTGAATATTAACAAATTTCATTAATTCTTGTCATGAAGTCCACATCATCCAAGGAAGTTTAGTTACTGGTATTTGCTACATTACCGACACTTATTTTTCTCGAAGTTCTATGTATCCTCAGTTCTTAATTATGGATGTCAATGCTATATCTCATCGTACAGTGGTTGTTGATGGGCTGATGGAGAACGAAGATTTTTTTGCATGGATTGAAATGCAAGATCTCCAGAATTAAATCTAATCAAACATGTGTGAGACATTTTAGTGAGTTGCTTTTGGCGTGTAAGCTGGGTACATCATGGTACTCCACCAGCAACAGTTTTAGAGTTTGGTTGGCGTTTCAAAAGGAATTTGCCGTGATACCTCAATAGCTCGTTGTAACTGGCGGGGGGGATGTATACATGGAGTACTTTGCCCTCAAGAGCCTTGATGTCCTATCTGGGGTGTTGCAAATAACATAAAACAGATTACACAACTCATATAATAATTGAAAATGATTATAAGTTAAGTTAAATTAAAGTAAAATATTTATAAAATTACTTAAAAGTTATATATAAAAATAATTACACTAAAATTAAAAATTATCTTTAAAATTAAGAACGTATTTCATATATTTTTTTTACTTCCCTCTGAATCTTCCTATGTACCATCAAAAGACAAACAAATACCAAAATTGCCTAGCACGCTAGAAGAAAATTACAAATATGACGGGTATAGAAAAAGTGTTGACGCTAACAAATCCCCATGTCACAAAAATATTGTCTTTATAATTACAATGACATCTCCGATAATCCTTGGATAAACGTATTTGAAAGAAACTTGGCAAGAACTTCTGGAGAAGATAAAAAAAAGCATAAATATGACTGATCATCAAGTATTGTTCTTCTAGTATAGAATATCAAAAGCATTTTTCCACAATTAGAAATTTAACAGAATGAAAAATGATCCTTTTTTTATACATTTGCTAAAGCTCAGAATATTGAAGTATTGAAATTATCAATATCGGTGCTGTAAATAATATAGAAAACAGTTTGTACAACTTCATTCTTTTCATATTTTTGTTTATTTTAATTTATTGGAGCTCCTTTTATTTGAATTTTTGATTATTTTGATTACTATGTAGACATGTGGAAATATTTATTTGGATAAATATTTATTTTAAAGTCAATAAAAATTCTGCGATTAAAATGCATCAATTCATTTCTTTTATTTAAATTCATATTACTACCAGTATTTCCTTTTTTAAAAAGAATTTTCAATTTTGCAAATTCATAATTTTCTAAATAAAAGAAACTCATGTACTTTAACAGAGATGCTAATTTTTAAATATACTAACTTTCACTTTATATTTTATTACTTTAATTCTGGAGAGAGAGAGAGAGAAATCTATTTCATATATTAAAAACAGCTTTTTATCACTTAACTCATAATTCAAAAGTACACTTCGATTTTAAAAAAAACTATTATTGTCACTTCTTAAAGCGGGAAAAAATATAAAACACTCCAGAAATTGAATAAATATGTAAAACTTCTGAAATATTTTGAGATTATATGTATGAACTATGCAAAACATTTAATGCAAAATAAAATATGCCCCATTTTATATTTGTCAAATTAATTTACTGTTGTTTGTTACATCCACTCCACAAAGGGGAAAATATATCTGAAGGAGAAAAAAGCGAGTTTTTATAATAATGTTTTAATTGATTAAAAACAATATAACATAAAAGCGCCTTTTAATCTGATTTAAAAATAATAAATTGTGTAGGCTTAGAGTATTGCAATGTCTAACTAGTTATTGTATCAAATAGGAAAAATCTAATTCCAGGGCCTAATTTCCATTTCTATTCGATTCTCTCTGATAACTTTGATATTATCAATACGTTACTGCGAGCATTTGTCACCATTTAAGATAGAACGTGATTTAATTAAAGGAAACAATATGTCCAAATAAAAAAAACTTATTTTACAAATATTTATTTCAGGAATGATAAAGCCCTGACAAAATGTAGCAAGGTAGGTAACAATAACTGACAGGAAAGACAGCGGTATACAAGAATAGAGTAGTTGTCTAAATGGTTCTCTCTACATTCAAACTGTAAACGAACATATAAATGGAAACCGATCACCACAAGAACCATTGATAAGCGACAAAGAGAATGGAGTCTGAGTTCATAGTACTCGTTGTGCTCCTTGTTTTAACACTCTGATAACAACGTTTGCAATAGTGATGAAATAGGTTAACTTTAAATCCCTCTAAATGCTTTATAAATGTTTTAAAGATTTAACACGCTTCGAACCGAATCCCGTTTATCATCAATGGCACGTCTAAATATGCCGAAGTGATTGATGATATATTAATCTGTCTACTTTTAGCACATACGTGAAAGTTACTATGTTTAATTTCCTTTGATAACCATTGCTTTTTAATTGTAACATTTTACTGCATGACGATACTTCGATGATGTTCTTCATTCCGTTGTGTTAACCTGAATTTCCCGCGTCATCGAGATTGTATTTTCACGTGATATTACCCACATTTACATTGCAAATTCTATAAATCATCCTCATAACCTTTTCGAAGCAGCTAAATACCCCGATATTGCAGATTCTTTCTGAATTAAGTACGCTTGAATACTTTCGCTTGAATACTTTTGATACATTTGCGATCGCATGTATTGCATTGACCTTACTGGGAAGTTGAAGATGAACCAGTACCCGGCTAAATTATACTAAAGATGTATTAATTATTGGTTGATCTTTTAATGAACTGTGCCCTCCAAATAAAATATTCCTCATTAAACGTTTAATTAACTTAAGACTGTTTTGAATTTAATATAAAAATGCCATTCTGATATAGCAACATACTCATAACTCATTTTTGAAATATTATTCTAAATTTCATGAAAAGAAGAAATAATGTTTAAGTTTCTGACATTGAACTAAAACATTATAAATATAAAATTTTTTTGTCAATATTGCCTTGATTACAATTATCCACAGTAAAATTCATTTTTAAATGTATTAAAAAATTATTAAATCCTTTATTTTTAATCAAACTTAAGGTTTATTTAGTTACAAAAAAATATATAGGTGGTACCTCTGTTTCTTAATTATTTGTATCAATGCATCATATCGCCCCACGAGATCGTTGTTGTGGACATATCGTCTTAAGAAATTTATTGGATGCACAAATATAAGTAAGTGTTTTTTTTTGTTTTCGTTTTTCTTTATATATATATATATATATATATATATATATATATATATATATATATATATAAAATTCTTTTTGAAATTTTCCTTTTAAAAGTATCTTTCTTATTGAAAATCATTTTTTCAGTATTCATCCATTCTTCTTATTATATTGCTGTGTAATCATTCATCCTACCGGTAGACATAGGCCTAGTTTTCAATGTCGAAAATTTTTGCTGAAAAGGATGTTTGAACCCTAAAAAGCAATGAGAGAGAGAGAGATTATCCTTATTTTACTGTCCTAAATCAGGGACAGCTTTAGAAATCATTGTAGTTATCCATTTTAGACCAATGACACTCTTTCTTTCTTTGAATTTTCAAATAGTTTATATTTCAAATTCTTGGAAATTCTGTTTTTCTCCAATCTTTGTTTAGTAGGATATTCTCTTGTTAATCACTTATTTTATTCCTATAATATATATATATATATATATATATATATATATATATATATATATATATATATATATATATATATATATATATATATATATAGAAATTTGTATTATATATCAAAAACAAGAAATAATAGATAATGAACATAACAAGAAATAGCGTAATAAAAATATAAAAGCTAAACATGAAGATCAAAATTAAAGAAAAATAAAAAAAGAAACTACAAAAAAGAAGAACCTATCGAGTCAGAAAGCAATTTCGGAGTTAGGACCGAATAAGTGGGGTTAAACTAGTTTGAAGGCGCCAACCTCCCCCTTTGCAACTCGGTAGGAAAAACCAAATAAAATAAAATAAACAAAACTTCAGAGAAAGTATAACTCAGAGAGCATGATAAAACCAATCACTACTATTATGTAACAAACTCTCAAACTCTTAATGCAGAAAAATCACAAAATCACAAAATAATTATGTAAGAAAAATAGAAAAATACTAGAACAATTACATAAGAAAAGTATCTTTCAAAAAATAATTTAACAAAATTTCTTTACTCACAAAGCTTTTACGAAGAGAAACAAGCATCTTGACATCAATGAAAATCAATTATTCACCAAGTTAAAAAATTCGAATATACATAAAAACATCTTTTGAGCTAACTTTTAAACCAGCCATCAAAGACAGATAGAAAAAAGACGACAATCAAATATGGTAGAATTTGAATTGGTTGATTGTCAAAAATGTAAATTTGCTAGGCTCTAATTTGGTTGGTTGTCAACAATGTATAAGATGTTCAAGATGTGTGTGGAAAAAATGTAAACTGTGATATGAGTGTTATGATATAATCTTCACAGCAAGACCACTAACATGCTGACTTTGAAATCCTATTGTTGTGTGGTGGTTTTGGGATTAGAAGTAGCAAGACGGTTAATGTATTTGTGATGAATATAAGTTCTTAAGAAATTAAAAGGGTATTCATGATCTAAACAACATTGAAATTTTTTTTTATATTATTGTATTTATCTATTTTGTGGGTAGTTAAGTTATCATTTTTAAATAAAAAATTCAAAATAATATTTCTGTAAATTGATATATGCAAGTTACTATTCCATACAGGAATTTTAATTATATGGAACTTAAACGAATCTCTTTTGTCAAAAATGGTACTGACTACATTATTGTTAATAAGATGTAAGTCCAAATCCAAGAATTCCACCATATTAGAGTTGAAGTTAGTTTTAAGGAGCTTGAGATAATCAGGGTAGAACGCAATATTTGGTTTGTATTCACTATTTTTACCAAAAATTATTAAATCATCTATATAACGATAAATCAAGTAAGAATCATTTACAACATGATCAATTTCAAAAAATGTAAATATAGGTTCGCTAAACAATTACTATCTGGACCACCTTGAGGTAATTCTTTGATCTGTGTTTATAAAGATTCTGATCAAATGCAATGAAATTTTCTTTTAATACGAGGTTAACAAGAATATCAAATTTTTCTTTTTTCATTGAAGTATATAATTCATATTTATCATAAATTAACTGTACAACCTTAATCATATCGTCAATATCTATAGAATTAAAAAGGTCCTCGAAATCAAAGCCATGCATGGAAAAAATTAACATATCCTTAGTAACTCTAGCAATCTCTAAGCTATTTTTAATTATCGCCGTGTTTTGTAAGTTATCAAATAGATTTTGAAGAAGAGATTGTAAGATCTTCCCAGACTTCGTGATGTATGTATTGTATCCATTAGTGATACTACGGAATTTTATAGGACTTTTATGAAATTTTGGTGTTAAAAAAATACTTTTGGATATTTAATATTATTTAGACGAATATTCAGTCTTTTGTTCAAAACTAAAAGACGATTATCATCTTCTCTATTATTGTGAATTGATTTTTGAAATGAATTATTATTTAAAATGTGGTTACTTAATATTTTACTGTAAAAATATTTACAAATTATGGCATAATTAGCAGAGACCTTATCTACATATGTAATCACGAAGTCAGGTTGAATATTTTCTGTTGATGATTTAAGATCTTTATACATAATTTCATTTTCTCAACAGTGAAATCTAGTTCTCGAATTTCTCTGTTGCTACATAAGATCTAAATTGATTGAAAGCTTCAATCGGCATTCCGTATTTAATTGCAATTTTAAGGTAGAATTTATCTAAATCTTTTATGATTTGTTTCATAACGTTAGATTTATTTTTTGTGATCATCAGTCTAAAACCAGTAACTTTTTCCATAAAATTTCTTAACAAATTATCTTTCACGATGTCAAGGTCTCCCGTGACAACGTGCTGATGATAATCATCAACATAGTCCCGATATAGATTGCACTTACATGATTCTGAACTTAGGAGCTCTGAGACTTGATTATAATTAAATATAAATCTACCAAGTTTCTTATTGTATTTGAAAGCCTTTTTAATAATAATATTTTAATAGGAAAAAAGGGTTGATATTTTTGAAATATACTTGAAAAATTAATTTTGTTAAAGGATTTATTCATACATAATAATGTACAATATTCTGTAGAGTAATTTTCACTTGCATTTAATTTAATATTCATTTTTTGTACTAAATAGTTATTAAGGTCTCGAATCATATGCATACCATGAGAATCCCGAAATTTATATCTGCTTAAAATATCTGTCATAATTTTAATTTCAATTTTATTCATGCCAAACATTAACGATTTAATTAAGCCTGTGTTGTAGTTATCATCAAATTTAACAGCTAATTCTAACATAGAATTCTTGAAGGTTGCCATGTCTCTAGTAACTCTTTTTCTACGTTTAGCTCTTGAAATTCTCGCAAAACCAATATTATTACTATTATCAATAGATTTATCAAAATTCGGAATATATAATGAATCCTCGGATTTTTGTTTAAAAGTTAATAAGACACTTTCACCTTTCCAGATAACATTGAAACCATAAGGATAATATTATCTAAATGAACCTATAAAAAAGTTTTCGAACCATAATCTTTGTTTAATATTTGGCACTATTCTTAGTATATGTACAGTTATGTTATTGAATCCATGTTTATTAAAGTGTCCTATCTCAATCTTAGACTGGTTTTTGCTGTAATCAAATTTTCTTGTATTAGACCTATGTTGATTTAATCTAATATTGATAGTGTTTGAAGCCTGACCTATGTAAGCGAATTTACAAATATTAAATGTCATTTTGTAAACACAGTTAAAAGTCTTACAAAATATATAACCTGCATCCGTATCCAACTGTTCCTCACTCATCATGCCACACGCCTTGCATCTTTTATCAGTGCAAGATCTAAATTTTAGTTTTAAAACATGAATATCTCTGAAAAGCCTAATTTCCATTTTGTTATTAAAACCCTTATCTCTTTGATTTTCATCTATACAATCGAAAACATGAATATTTCGTTTTGCTGTACGAGATAAATTCTTATATTTAGAGTTCCAAAAAATTCGAGTTTTAAAAATTATAACATGACAAAGTTTAGAAACAGAAGGATAAGCAAAACAATTCTGATTATCAAAACAATTCACACATTTTTTTTTTGTATTTTTTAAAAAATTTATAGTTTTTTTATATGCCAACTCAAAACTTTTGTGCCCATCTCCACAACTATCTAAAGCCATACTTAAATATATACCAAATCTCTATATAAGGGCTCATAAAATGGTAAATGGATGACGATGGTACAGATACCATTATACTGTACCACCGAGCAATGTCATACCCTGGTATAACAAATTGCCAGTCGCATAAAACTTGTTATTTTTCAAATTCATAGTTATTTAAAAGTTGAAGGTACATTGAAAAGACCCAAATAAAATATTATTAGCAAAAATTTCCAATCACAATAATATAAAGTGAAACAATGAGCAATAACTCCATAAAATCTAATCCACTCATAGACAACATATCCACGATTACTTTATAGGCACAAAATCAGAAGTTGGCATAATATTTTTATATAAACAAGATAAACACACAAGGAAAAAGAACAAAGCCAAATTAAACTTAATAAAAGAAAAACATTCATAGACAAGATTTTGAATCTAATGCCGATTTCAAAATTCGCTATAAGCAAACATACTCTATACTGACTATATCCATAACTGAACAATCTCATTAGTAAATAGATTCATACATAGATAGACGCAAAACAGCCAAATAAATGCATAATATATATATATATATATATATATATATATATATATATATATATATATATATATATATATATATATATATATATATATGTGGCATGCAGCCAAAAGCAACGCAGTCTCCGCGCGCAGGCGCATTGAATGGAAACTAAAACTGAAACTGTTGAATTTGTGAAAGAGAAACAGAAACTTTAGAGAGAGAAGAGAGAACGCGAGAGGTGCGCGAGCAGGCGTTACCTTCTGAATATCATCGTCAAACTTAACTGTAAAAACTCAACTACTTTTTTTAATTAATTTTTGTTTAATGTTAAAATAAAATAGAAGATAGACCAACGTCTTGGACCCCTTGTTGTCTCCCACAAATTATGGGGGCTCGGCCGGGATATCGATAAACTTTCGATTTTGAACCAAAGTCTGGACAATGAACAACAGCGTCCGTGAAGGAGACGCTCCGCCATTTTTCGAAAACTTCGTTCAACCTGTGTAGAGGTTTGAACTCAGCATGAAAATTCCGCCTGTGTAGAGGCGATTGAAAAAAAAAAAAAAAAAAAATTTTCGATTTTGATCAAAATTTGAACGTGAAAAAAAAAAAGCCGTCCGTGGAGGAGACGCGCCGCCATTTTTCGGAAACTTCGTTCAACCTGTGTAGAGGTTGCATTCTTCATTTGAATCCAGCGTGAAAATTCCGCCTGTGTAGAGGGTGGAACCATCGACAAATATTCCGCCTGTGTAGAGGTTGGAACCATCGACAAAAATCCCGCCTGTGTAGAGGTTGGAACTAACTCAGTGTGAATAATCCGCCTGTGTAGAGGCCGGAACTACAATTTCAACTATATTACCTGCGAAGAGGTGAAATTAGTGGAATCAACGTTTTTTCTTCATTGGATACATCGTACGTGCGAGCAACAAGGGAGCCAGAAAAAAAAAGGTAGGATCTTTCCATTTCTAAAATGTATAAAAACGCTCTTAAAGAGGATCTCAAAAGAGTTGTTGAGAAACTAGACGGTATTGTCGAAAGTACTGACACTATACTTAAACTAAAGACTAAAATTGAGAACAGTAGTACATTTGAAAGTGATCCAGATTTCGTTAAAACTTTAATTCAAAACTGTATAGATGAGAGAGTATCGCAAAACGAAAGAGAGGTAACTTCAGAACAAAAAATTGAGCTCGCGAAACTTCAGTTGGCAATATTAGAAAAAGAAATCGAACTACAATTGGCTAAAAATAAAGCATTAAGTTTAAATCCTGCAGCTAAAGTCGAAGAAAAACAGTTCGAAACTAACATAGAAAATATGATAAAAGTATAAAAACTTTATCTCTTCCTGTTCCCACCAGATCTGAAAATTTTAATCTGTCCTTCCAATCATTAGAACGCGCATTTTTAACCAAGAAAATAAATGACGAATATAAATCTGAAATTTTAATAAATCTTCTGGGCGAAAGAGCTCATAACGTCTTACTATATATTAAAGAAGAGGAATTAAATGACTATGAAAAACTAAAATCTATAGTACTCAGAGAATTCCAATTAACCCCTCGCGAGTGTTTAAACTCATTTAAAAATGCTGTAAAATCATCAGGCGAGACATACATCCAATTTGTTGCAAGATTGACGGCAAACTTCCAATATTATTGTTCGTTAAGAAAAGTTAATTCCTTTGAATCTCTATGTGATCTTATAATTTCTGATAAATTATTTGAAACTTTAAATAAGGAAACTGCAACTCATATTGGCATTCGAGAAGCAAAAGATTGGTTTAAGCCTATTGATTTAGCTAAAGAGTGTGATATTTATATTTCATCTAAAAACGGATCACATAAAGAAATTCCTATTACTTATGGATATACCCAAGACCCCTTTAAAAATAGATCACAAAACTTTAAAACAAAGATTAAAGAGAACTATCCCCAATATCTTGAAAGAGAAAATAAAAATTGTTTTATATGCGGCGATTCATCTCATTACGCAAGAGACTGTAAGAAGCGTTTTAAATCTAAAGAGTCTAACAGCCACATCCATAATAGAATAAATGTGAATACTTTGAAAGTCGAGAGCGAAAACAAAATAGCGAAGAATGCGCAAATCTTCGATACGTAAACATTTTTGTGGAAAATCAGCCCGTAACAGCATTGATTGATTCAGGTTGCCAGATCCCAGTTTTAAATTCCTCACTAATTAGAGTGCAAACACCTTCCGAAGAAATCATAACATTAAGCTCATGTTTTGGCGAACAGCGAGTGGTAGAAGTTAAACCGATAAATCTTTCTCTTAATCAACACTTTCCTAGCTTAAGTGTGAGAACGGCAATATCACCGACCTTGACCGAAGAATTTATTATACATCCCAGTGTATATTCTGAAATAAAGAAACTAGGCCACGCAAAGAGCGATGTTTTATTGAATGAAAGTGAATCCTCTTTAGATGCTCATGCTTATGCTTATTCAAGTGTTTCTTTTTTCCAAATGTTTCTGTTTCAAATGTGATAAAAACTGTAGTTATGATTTGCCATATGTTAAGAACTTTAATACTAGGAATGATTCGAGTTCTCTAATTAAGGATTATAAATGTAATAACATTAAGAGTACTAAGTTAAAAATGTGTATTAAATTGAAAAATGATATTCCTGTGTGTCAGAGAGCCAGACGTTTATCTTGTTCTGAGAAATTACAGGTAAACAATCAAATTGATGATTGGTTACGACAAGGTATTATAAAAGAGAGTGTTTTTGATTATTGTTCTGATATAGTATTGTGTAAGAAAGCCAATGGTGCCATGAAAACGAGTTCCGTGGAATTCATCTCCCGCTCACCTACCCCTTCACCTATGGAACGTAATTATCGACGATTTGTGTTGCTCCGAAGGATCTTTCAGCCTTGGCAGTGGAAACGAAGGAAAAAGAGAGATCGTTTCGAACAGACGTCCAGAACTCTACAGAGGAAAATATCGATGCGTTCAACCAAAGATCAACTTGTTGAAAAAGATGTTCTTATGCCGGTGAAACACAATGTTTTCCTGTGGAACCTTCCGGATGTCGAAGAGATGCCTTCACATGATGGAGAAACTGTCTAATTCAGAAAAAAATTTTGATATGTTTAATCTCTATATAATTGTCGTATAGTCCTTGTCTGTTCCGTTTTTTTGTATGTTTCAGATTCTCCTCTGGTCTCCATGGAAATACCGCTGCGGACAGCGTACGGTCAGGCTGGCCGTTGTGGCATGCAGCCAAAAGCAACGCAGTCTCCGCGCGCAGGCGCATTGAATGGAAACTAAAACTGAAACTGTTGAATTTGTGAAAGAGAAACAGAAACTTTAGAGAGAGAAGAGAGAACGCGAGAGGTGCGCGAGCAGGCGTTACCTTCTGAATATCATCGTCAAACTTAACTGTAAAAACTCAACTACTTTTTTTAATTAATTTTTGTTTAATGTTAAAATAAAATAGAAGATAGACCAACGTCTTGGACCCCTTGTTGTCTCCCACATATATATAGAAATTTGTATTATATATCAAAAACAAGAAATAACAGATAATGAACATAACAAGAAATAGCGTAATAAAAATATAAAAGCTAAACATGAAGATCAAAATTATAGAAAAATAAAAAAAGAAACTACAAAAAGAAGAACATAGCGAGTCAGAAGACAATTTCGGACTTAGGACCGAATAAGTGGGGTTAAACTAGTTTGAAGGCGCCAACCTTCCACCTTTGCAACTCGGTAGGAAAAACCAAATAAAATAAAATAAACAAAAATTCAGAGTATGTAATATATATATTTATATACTAGCTGGTATACCCGTTCTTCACACGGGTGAGCTGAAAAATTAAACAACACAGATTGAAGGATAAAAGTTTATAATTAGTTAATTTTACGTGAATTGCAAATTAAAAAAAAAGCTTTTTTTTGCGTAGCTCAGCAAAAAAAAAGAGAGAGAGAGAAATAAAACACCTTTGTTAATTTTTAAGTATGTAGATCTAATAGCTGATAAAAAGGATATTTTTTTTTATTTATAGCTCTCCTAACACTCTTGAGGGTCGATTTTTGAAAATACCATCCTAAGCTGATCTCTGCTCAGCAAAAGAAATACATTGTTAAAAGTTTTGTGTAATGAACGCTTAAAATAGTGTAAATAATTTTTATCTGAAAGGATAATACATTAATATTACTTTCTGTAGTATTTATTTTATGTTAAAATTGTGTAATATTCGCAAGCAATGCCGTTTATTAAATTATAGTGACGATTCAATAAAAAACATAGCGAAATGTTAACGATAGAGTAAAGTTGTCACAAATGCCTAGCTACTTTCATAACTCGAGCTTTATTAGAGCTTTGTAAGACCCGCCGTGTAGGGGTGAAATGCACATTAATACTTTATCCAACCGCATTATGATTTACTGCATTTTTCATAAAATATTTTTTTTTGGATCACTACATTTAAAATTAAGGGATATACATAAACAAAATACTCCACTTTGGAAATTTTAATCCATTAGAGCTAATAAATTAATTAAAGATATTACATTGTAAAATTAATTATATATACCGTTCACTTAAAATAAGTAGTCAAATAATTTTCTAAGGTCTTCATTAACATACAAAAAATAGGACACTTAAATTTTGACAAACTATTTTTTCCGCTAAAATACTCATCATGGAACCCGTGCTGCCATATATCTTGGAAGAGTGGATTTCAAAGAATATTCCTGCTAAGTATTGGTAGAATATTCCTTCTAAGTTGGTGTGGTGTGGTAGTTAGGAGAAGAGGGTGCCAGACCAGGTGTCGTCCAATTCACTTGACCATAATTCAAAATTACGTGGTCCGTAGCCAAAAGCCCTCGTGTATTTGAACAGTGCGACGTTAATATTCACTCGTTTCAAAAGATACAGTACAGTAATTTTAATTATTTTTATACTTAAAAATGCAATATCTGCCTATTCAATTAAAATTATAGTGTTATAATTAACTACTAACCACAAACAAATTTTGAAAATTTGTCCAAATGATGCAGTGTGAAAGAGAAAGTTTATTTACTTTAAGTATCAGAACTGATAAAAGCATTTATTTGGGAAAAAGATCAATTTCTTACTACCAAATGTGCATAATAAAATGTTAAAAAAAAACATTAAAATAAAGAGAGATTTATAACAACCTCTCCCTTCTAAACTTAGTTTGATTCTGAAATAAAAAAAATAGGCATTATATCAGATGAATTAATTAGAAGCGAGCACCTTGCGTAGCCAAAACAAAAATGGTTTTTCACAAACAAAAGATAGATATATGCAGACGTGGGTTTTTTTTTTGCAGCGCATGCAAGAATTGCTAGCAGATGACAGAATTTTTTCCTACTTACTTGACAAATATCTTTATATTTTGGACACTTCATACAATATCTTTATAAATTATAGTTTATGCTATAAATTATAGCCTATGTGCTATTCTGATGTATAAGCTATATTACTGTAAAGTTTCATTAAAATCCATTCAGTAGTTTTTGCGTGAAAGACCAACAAAGATTTTCACAAACTTTCGCATTTATAATATATATTAGATATGTATTCCCTAATAATAAATACAAATAGTTATAAACCTAAGTATAACTAGTCAGAACAGTAAGAAGTTTTAGCAATAGTAGTACAATAGCAAATTCTGGATATTAGGACAAAGAATGCAGGTATAAACATATATTTTAGCCAGTTAATTTTCGCCCGTAATTTGCCTATACTACTGTGAAATAGGAATAGGAAGAAATACTACCTCTAAGAATAAAGTTCGGTGAATGAAGTCAGAATGGCCGATCCGTCAACACTTGGAAACAAAACGCTGCACATGCGTAGCTGCAAGTGTTGACCATCTGTCCCAACCGTTGTTCCGCTGAGCTTCGTTTTTGTTCCGTGTAAGACTTGTTTTGCAAAGTGCTTAACTGAGAATAGGAAAATGAACGAGAAAACATCTGTTTCAAGTTTTGTTTTAAGCTTCGCAAAACATCGAAAGAAACTTCTTGGTGACTTTCTGGTGTTCTGAAATTCTGGTGTCTCAGGTACGATCCTCAAACGAAACAACAAAGCATGAAATGGCGTTCTCTTGTATCACCTCGACGAAAAAGGCTCGAGCAGAAAAATTCCGCATCAAAACGATGTTCACCTTTTTTAATAGACTAAACATTATCCACAAGGAATTTCTACTTGGGGGATCGATGATGAATGGTACAAGGTACATCGAAAATTTAACCCTTTTCATGAAACGTTTACGCAGAGTACGACCTCAGTACACGCAACAAGATTCAGGATGTTTTGTTCACGACAATGCTTGCCCCCACAACGAAAATATTGTCAAACAGCTCCTGGTAAAAAGAAGGGGAATGTGAAGGGGGGGGGGGCAAATTGAACACCCACCATGCTCACATGACCTCAATCCTTCCTATTCCGAAGGCACAAACTCGCTTTGAAAGGAAAGAGATTTGACGATATTCCCAACATCCAACGAAATGTGACAAGGCTTTTGAACTCCATCCCAAAAGAAGACTTCTTGCAAAGTTTCCAGGACATGTATAGTAGACCTCAGGAGCGCATAGTTATGTGAGGTGACTATTTCGAAGGACATTAGGGTAACTTTCGTTAACACTTCCTCTCCGTTAATGTTAGAGGACTATTCACCGAACTTTATTGCCAGAGGTTGCATGATAAATATTTAATTATTTCAAAATAAAATACGCTAATGTTAAATTAATAATATATGAATAAGCAGAAAATTTAATAAACTACTTACTATAATAGAGTTAAAATAATCTTTGTGTGTATTATAAATACATTAAGATAATAAAACTTACCGTGAGTGCACAACATCTAAGTAGTATTTCTCGCTAACACAAAGAGAAGTACCATATAAAAGTAAAAATTAGCAAAATAAAATGAAATAAAAAAGTAAGTCTAAAATATCCATTTTTAAAAACCTTAAATACTGGTGATAAAATAAAGTATACTTAATTTTATTAAATTGTAGTGACATCTTGTTAGATAAAATAATAACACACTGTATAGTTAATTTAACAATAATAATAAAAATAGAAATTTAACTTAATGCAAATATTATTATATTTTGTTACTTAGCTTAAAACCATTAGAAATGTAATTGTTATTTTATACAAGTATATGCGTATATATGTATACATAATTGTTATTCGTATATAAATTCAGTAATGTTATAAGAACTATGTGACGGGTTCACGCGTCTTTTGTTTAATATGTCCTTTGGGTTTTTTGAGGCCAGAATTAATGGCAACTCTTTTCCAACCAAATCCAAGAAGTGAAGTGTGAAAGAAAGATGCAAATTAAGAACCTTTTAAATATCAGAAGTTAGAGTAAGCGCGATGGCAATTAGAGGAATGTAAACAGTCCGTGGTTCTAGATTGAACAAGTTTTAGATAACATTACGTGAGGAAGAATAGTAATTATATGTAATAGAGATCCATTAATCAAGGTGCATACCATTGCACACGAAGTTTCGCAAGACTTCATCTAAATCTAGTGTGATCGCGCGTTTAGTGATACTACAACAAGGTAGGATTGATTATTTAATATTAGGATCAGTGATTGTATTATAATTGAGTGTAAGCGATTCAGTTATTGATAGTGGTCCGAGTTAGATTAAGTTGTTATTATAAATATACTGTGTGTGGTGTGTTTTACCATCGTAGATTCTCTCACATAAATTATTATAATCTAATTTGTTAAAGGTTTAAGTTGAATATCTTAATAAAGTCATATTAAGACAATGTTTCCTTCTACTTCTTTCGTTAATCCTACGCTTCTAACTCACGCTGATACTCCTAAAGATAATCCCTCTAGGGGGGATTATCACAACTATAGTTATAGGAAATTTCATTGGGACTAAATCATATATAATGATGAATATGGTGGTTAAACTTCAATCAAATCTTCTATAGAGTATAAGCATTTGTCTAATTTATTTTAGCTGATGAATACAATAGCACTAGTGTACACAGTCTACAATTGTTTCCTGTAATCGAAAGTTTAAACAAGCGAATTAAGAAACATTTCGCAGTATGTTTGCGGATAATATAAATAATAGAAATCCTTACTAAAGTATTCACATGTATTTGATCCAAAACTTGATAAATAGTTGATGTTATATTCGATAACGATTCTACACATAGAGTTAATTCGTTTTATTTTGAGTAATAATATACTAATCAGACCTTGACGGGAAAAAATTTACATGCGTCTGGCATATCATTAAGTATAAAATAATTACATGAATTAAGTTGTCACTCGCAGGAGTGGGAGGGTGACACAAAACATGTATATATTCACAAAACAAACACATTCATTCATTCCGTTTTAAATTCGACCTAATCTTGGGGAACCGTCAGATTAGTTCCTAATTTACATATATATAATGAATGATAAATTCGATACTTATTGTAAACTCTAGATCCTCAGGAATACTAAACGTCTTATACTAATACTAAGCATAACCCAACGGATCCTTTTTCTTGAACTTCGGTAATATCAATTAGTACATCGCCAACTCCGTAGATTCAGTATGACAACAATCGCCAACCTCCTTTTTTCTAACTTCAATTATCACTTGACTTTAAATAGCTACTGTCATTAATATAAATCGTGGGTCCTTTACATAGGAAGCAGTTTTACAGTCAAATAGCGTCCTGAAAGTATTTACCATAGATCAGGGGTGGAGAACCTTTATAGGTCAACGTGCCACTTTTTCTGTTGAAATGTTTAATGAGGTACAGACTTGCCGTCCAATAATTCTGAATTGTGATAATTTGGAAAATAATAAAACTAAATGATAACAGCTCAAAACTCTTTGTGTACTACGTAAAAATACATTTTGCTTTGTACTGTTGTAAATGTTTTAGTTATACGAGCAATTCAAATTAGAGTAACATTAGTGTGACTTATGTTGTTGGAAATTAGATGACAAATAAAATATGTTAGGAATGTAAAACAATAACAAATGATTGTTCTCCCCGCCTCCTCGCGCACCACGACCGATCAATCGCGTTTATTCGTAATACTTCATAGTGAACTTTGTTATTTTGAATTAAAATGCAAATCTTTTTTATCAGTGGTGAACCTAAAATATTGCGTCGCGTGCCATTGGTTCTTCATCCTTGCCTTAGATGCTTAGTAAGAATCGCGAATAGAAATCGTTACAAAATATATTAAATAAAAACTAATGAAATATTATATTCCTAAGCGTTTCTGTTATATCATGTTTGGCATGAACATGTAGGTAATTAAAAGTAGATAATAGTTGAAGAAATATAAATATTTACTCTCTCTCTCCTATTATATATATAGGTTCATTGAGAGTAAAAAATAATGCATGTTTTTGACGATAATGATTTTATTTTTTTATTGTTTTTATCTTCCTTAAAGTGAGATTTGTTTCCTTTTAAAGAAAGGGGGCTTTTAACTTTCATTATTTTTTTATCTGTCAGTTGATATGATGTTTAGAATCATCCCTTGGCACTGCAGAAATAGGTTGATAGGGAGGATCGTTTACAGTGAAACGGCAAAAATTCTTTCCTGCGAGTACCAAAACACCCATTTTCACATTAAAAAAGATCACACTTTTAAAAAGTAGCTATTCCAATAACTTCTTTTTTGCAGGAAGCCGTCGTTTTCTAGATTACAAATTAAGTCCCCAGAAAATTGTTCATTTGCAATGAAGCAGGAACCGACGAAGCGGAAATATCCTTTCCTCTTTTTATGGCTCTTTTTATCTTCTAATACTTAGAGAGAGTTATTAATGATGTCTCAAAAGACATTTCTAAGCTATAAAGTTGAATTCTTCCATGAGTGAATTTGAAGAAATATATAATAACAAACATAACAGTAAAAGGAAAATTTTGCATAAGATTACCAAATTTTAATTGCTTGCTCATGTTTATTTAAAAGTAATTTCTAATTTTTCGATTATTTCTGTTATTGTTCTTAACGTGAAGAATAAGCGTATATAGACATTAAAATTAGCTTTTATCATCTTACTTGTCTGCGTATTTTTATCACAAACGTTTCCTAGATTTGTAATTATTAAGTTCTGTTTTCCTTAAAGCTACGCGTGACATTTTTTAACACTAATTTTATTTGAGTAAGCATATCTGAATTACTAATTAGAAGTGAAGGATTTATTAAGTGAACAGTTTCTTTGATATCTTAAGACAGGAGCTGTAGAAAGAATTTCATTCAAACATTTTGAAATTAGCTACAACATTAATAGACCCACATAGAATTATATGCTATATAAGCCAGTCAATGATACAATACAAAGTTCTATCAATTTCGAGAATTTTTTAAGAACTAAAAATGTAACTTCAAAATAAAAACTAAGTTTCCTTCAAAAAATTTGCGATTATACACTGTAGAAGATTAAAATTGCAATGTTGAAAGATAGATGATGTTAAAGTCACATTAGCATGAAAGAAAGAAGATACTGGTATATGCAAATTATTAACATTTAAGAAATTAGTATATGCAAATTAAAAACATTTAAGAAAATGGTTTATGCAAATTATTAACTTTTTTTAAACATTAAGCGCATTCGAACGAAGGGAAATGCAGCACCTCAAACTCTTTATTAAAGGAAAGATACGCTGCAGGTTTCTTATTCAAAGTTAGCTGTTTGGAAAAAGATCATGTTATGCCTCATTTAAGAAGGAAAGGCTACCAGAGCTTGTCAGAATTCAATAGCGAGTGGTAAGATCGTAATCCTTTCCTTCAAAAGAGTGGATTATTACTCCATGATTCTACTAATCCACTTGTTCGGGATTCAACGGCTTTCATGTGTATATGGAATCAATGATTTAGATCGGGTCTTTCTGAACTTTGTACAGAATCTAAACGGCCTCCCACAACTAACTCTTTAAAAGATAAGCATGTTGTCAAGTCAATCTTGAAGGATCGAATAGCCACATTGCAAGCCTTAAATAAGAAAGTAGGTTTATTTGTAGCTCTCTAAATATCAGCAGGAAAAAAATGCGAAGATATCTAGAGCAACGTGGACTGTCTACACCAGTGATACTCAACCTCTGGCCCACCGATACCTTTTAAGTGGCCCGGTCATGGCCCACTGCTCTGAGAAATTTACTTATTTAAGAACATTGTACTCAAATTTGGTGGGAAATTCTTTGTCAAAAATCAAATACATCAATTTTTCTTTTTTTGCTCTTGGTGTCGTACGGGTATAAATTGATATTATTTTTCTATTTGGAACGGTTACGGTTAGTGATAGCAGACAACAATGGAGTAGCGACAATTTTATGAGTGGAACTAATTTTTAACTTTCATATCTTGCAAGCGAAAAATAATCGAAGACAATATATCTTTTCAAGTTGATTGGGAGGTTGACTATTTTGTTGTGAAAAACAAACATGGATCAGTAATTGTTTGATTAGTCACGAAAATGCGGTATTTAAAAAGAATACCAATGAACAGTAATCATTCAATGACACTTTTCCTCGAAGATTTCTTTCATGAGTTGATAAATAGGCTATCTTGCATAATCTTTTCAATAGCAACGCATTATTTTTTCCGTGGGAATATCACAGCGGTAACAAAGACATCCTATGAAGTTTGTTGTATTATTCGTAATCATATGAAACCGTTCACTGATGCAGAAATTGTGAAGAAGTGTTTCTTAAATGCTTATAATTTAGTGTTAGATACACAAAAAATGTAAGAAATAATAATTAAGAAAAGCAAAACAGGAGTTATAATATTTTGATCAATTTTCCACATTTTAAATTTCCAATGTTATCTTGGTCTGAAAGCATTTCTGACCCCATTCCTCCATTTAACCTCATGTTACGGCCCGCGTGAAATAACTAAGATATGTATGTGACGCGTGGGAAGTAGCTGACATGTGTTTGCGGCCCAGCAGAATAAGAATGTTTGAGTACCCCTGGTCTACACGGTGACCATAAGGGTGGCTTTCCTTGACATAAAAACACAGAGGCACGTGGCAACAATGGTGCTACCAACGATAACATTTGATACAAGAATGACACCAAGTTTGTCCTTTCTTACGAATACATGATGGAGTATCAGTGTTTTATGGCACCATTGAGAGTGCACTTGGCCTTCTTGTTTCTGTCGCTATACGGGTCTTGCATTTATGCGCAACCACTGGGGTGCACGAAACGAAGACTACTTGTTTGCGTCACCAGTAATCTGAAAAATCAGCTATACATTTCTCAGTTCTATGTTCGATGCCTCGTAGATGCTGTTCTTTCAACAAGATAGCACAAGTTTCCTGTCGTACCACGATAGAGAGTGTGTTCAATTGTTGCCCTGTCCACACATTTTACATATCTCTTACCCATTGGAAACATCTGCTCATGGATTGCTCCTGCCTCTAAAAATGAAGTTTGACATGATCTTGAAGCAGCGTGGAATTATTTCATACTTGTTATCCAAGCCAAATTCAACTCGATGTCAAATTGAGAGGCGTTTCAGTTGCCTGAAACTGCAGTTTCGAGTACTAATTTTGGACCTTTCATAACCCCAATTGCCTATTAATTCTATCATGATATTATTCCTGCTTTACTACATATGTTCAATAATTAAAAATTTTATTATTTTTTTCCTTCCTGCTGCTTCATATTTAATGCTTAGAAGTATACAATTGCGTTTATGTTACCAATACTTTTATAAAATTTCGAAAAATTACAGAAATATAAATCTAGATTTTTTTAAATAAGTTGAAGTTATAGTAAAAGGAGTAAAGATGGTACATTTTTGCACCCATTAGATATATTTTTCAATAAATGTAATTTTTTGTATTTATCTCTCATTATAACAATTTACGTTAATGTATTGCATAAAAAATAATGGGGAAAAGGAACCTAAAGTGGAATCTGAATTTTATTTTCCCTATAGATGAGACGCAAAAATGTGTTTAGGGTTACAAATAAGCAATAAAATTTACTTAAGTGATATTTTTTTTCTCTTCAATTTATAGTTTGTATGTATTAATTAAGAATATTAAACTTACAACACACACGCATACATTCGTAAAATTACGCATCAAATATTAATAAATAAATCACGCAAAGTGATATAATTTTAGGAAATCTACCAATAAAATTCTTTTGCATTACAAACTTAAGTCCCCCCCTTTTGTGAATATATATATATAGTATACATGCATTATTTCATTATTGTCCCTTCATGTATAAGAAAAATGTATAAGAGATCTGTGTTTAAAGTGAAGATGAAATGACAATAGATATATTAGACTCAATAGATGTTGTGTAATATGTAACGCAGCGTTTATCAAACTGTAGGGCACGCCCCCTAGGGGGACGTGATAACTTCTTAAGGTGGGCGCGAGCATATTGAAAAGTCGCAAACAAAAGATTATTCTTCAAAAATTATTAATTCACTGAAAGTAAACAAGCAAAATACACTCTGACATAATAAAAAATAAAATACACACATTTGCACTGATATAAAAAACTTATAAATGTATTAGGACTGCACAATACGTTTTATAATTAATTTAACACTACTATAAAAGCAAGTTTAAGAATTACCAGTGACTCCATGGGCTAGTCGTATATAAAGTTATGAACAAAAATCAACACTATCTTGATAATTTGTACGGTTTATAATTAATATCTTAGCTGCCGATTAAAGTTACGCAATTAGCTCCCCAATGCCACCGTTTCCAAGTAGACTCGTGTATGTGATGCATTGGGGGAAAAGGAATAAATAAGTAAAACACCTATTCTGAAATAAGTAAATCCTTCGCAAACACTGTCAAGGCCCTTTTATTGCATTTCAAAGCCTTCAGAATAATTTAATGAACAACAATGCACAGAAAAGACCGTACTTCAAAAAGACGTATATATACGTATGGAGCAATCAACGCTTTGGATGAACGAGACATTTATACAAGCCAGTGGCACTTGAAATGTTAAAATAGCATTGTAGCTTTAGCGTTTAAAGTACAGTATTACACTGAATTCAATACACTGTTATTGTAAGGAAGGGGGTGCGATAAAAATTATGTTTGAATATCGGGTCGCAAGTACTGAAAGTTTGAGAAGCACTTATGTAACGCGCACAAGAAATAAATTATGAAAATGCACTTTTCAATTGATCAAAATCCTTTATAAGGGAATTATTTCCGAGAAGAAACTGCAGCTATTGGTATGTATTATTTTGCCAAAAACTAAATTTCGAAAATTAAATTAATATAAAAAATGGACCCTTTCCTTCCCTACAAATATTAAGTTATTTTGAATAAATTGGATGAAATTATTAATAATGATTGTACTCTTCACAAATGATTTAAATAAATTTTAAATGAAAATTTTAAAATTAAGTTTTAATTTTTGTATTGTCAAAAATAAGTAAAAAGAAAAAGGGTGAGCTGTAAAACTCAAAATTTTAATAAATAAGCTCATTGCATGGCTTTTTTAACTGAAATATTTGGTACAATGCATTACGATGAGATGCTTTTGTTCTATACCTAAACATAAGATTACATTTATTTACAAACGCATATAATCCTTAAGTACCACTATAGAAGGCATTAAGTGAATGAGTTAAAAGTGTATTTTTGATATTTAATTCGATTCTTCATTCTTTTCTTAGTGTTTTTAATCCACTTAAAATGCCCTTTTTCTAGAGCTTTATCTTTTCCTACACGATTGAACAGTTTGGAAACTACAATATTTATTTTTTGACAAATTGATTGTTAACGTCACACGATACGAAATAAAGCAATGGCTACTTACATAAAGTAATTTTGAGATTCCATCAATTGATAGTTGTACCCAACAACAAAACTGGATACAGAAGTGACATTACGTCGTGTTTTCAGACGAGTTTCGATTTTGTGTGCACCAGCATTATTGACGTATTTGTGTCAAGAGGCACCGAGGAGAATGCACATTGCCAGCTTGAATTCGATACCGTCATACTGATTCTGCATCTGATATGATAGCATTAGTGGCCACAAAGAGTACAACGCGGACACCTCTTGTTCACAACGTTGGTAATCTGGTCTCCTTTTCTGAAATATTAAGGTATCCGACTGCCCTAAAATCATGATTTTTTAAAGCAAATTGACAATTTTTTTCGTGATTTTTATATTATAGGTAAACTTATTAGCTTTATAAAAACACCAAGTGCTTTATTTTCCAATCACTAGAACATTCACTACAAGTGTTTTAGTAAAAGAAAATGCCATAATTTTATATAAGATGACAAATTTTAAAACGCGTTTTACTTGAAATGTGTTTTTTTTAAAGTTCAAACGGGGACAGCGATTGCTTAAAATTTTTTTAAAGTTTTGTGTATGTATAACAGTAAAAGTGTTTTGATCTTCAGATTTATCAGTCACTGTTTTAAAACAAAATTTACAGCTCTTTCTTTATGTTAATATAATCACGGTTTTTTTAAGCAATTTCATATAATAGCTAAGATAAAGTGCTCTAGTTTTTGTAAAAGTTAAAATATCCCTTATCCTAAAGTCCATTTCAAAAAGGATTAGCAAATTAATTCATCGAAATTGAAAAATTGAGAATTTGTTCATTCACTATTTGTACAGAGCGGGCCCCATTTATGTATTTTTTTATCCGTTTTCACCCATTTTTTCCCATTTTAGAAGTAATAATTTATTTTTTTCTTCGTAACTTAAACCTTTTTTCTTAAAAAGTAATAAATAAATCTAAAAACCACAAAAAAATCTCCATGTCTCCCTTTTTTTAAAAGAAAAGTTGTCGCAAGTAGTCGAACACCTTAAAGCAACTTGTTGTACTCCATCTTCGAATCTTCAGAAGCATTAGAAGTTAACGCAAGACCGCATGTTGACCACGTCTCTTAATCTACCTCGACGCATGGGTTTGATTGTTGGCATGGTCAGTATGTTCTCCAAGTCTCCCACTCATTAAAAGTTCCAGTCATGGGTTGCTGAGAGATTCCGCCGTCATCCCTCTCAAACTACTAGCACTCTCTGGCGTAACATTTTTCGACTCCAGTGGCTTAGAGGTAGCTTGCCCACTTATTAAGCCAAAGGATGGGAGTTCGGCTCCAGCTGGAGTTGATAGATTTTCTGGATGTGAAAATCATAGGCACGCATGACATATGATTGTGTGGCATTGAAAAGATCCCTTGAGTATCAATTTGGCTCTGGTACTCTCGGCAGAATTAAATCCCAGCAATATTTAGCATCCGACGAGTTCTTGAATTTAAATAAAAAATTAATTAAAGCCTTCAAATTTGGTATCGATGTTACCACTAGAGGATGCCACCATGAAATGACTCTCACATTTGGGGACTTGCCATGTCTGCAAAGGCTAAGTTGCTAAAATACAGCCCCATTAGAAAAGAAGAAGTAAGACATTTTTGATCTCGTAATTCTGAACCTCGGTCAAGCTTTACACGGTGTTTCTACCAGGAATCGAGAGAAAAAGTGCTGACAATCAGTTAACGGTTATGACCACATCAACCGTGGTCATATTTTGAGACAGAATGTATGATTAACTATATTATGGTTAATTGCAGACGTGATGTATATATTTTCATAAAAATATTCTCTCAAAAATCTAAGTATTTAATTTCATTCGGGACTTTTATTGTTTATCATTTAAAGTACATTAAAAGTGAAATGATTTTTATACATGTAAAGTTTTGGAAGTGGCTTTATTGAAAAATGGGAAAAGAAATTTCTAAAAGTTTTAAATGAAACAATTTTATCTCTGTATGGGTGTGAATTCGTTTTTTAAATTTTTTTTAGAAATTCCACATTTGTTACAAAATTATAAATTTGAACTCATAAAGATCAATTATATATAGTTCAGTTATATAATTATAAGTTTTGTTTTCTGGATTAAATTTGTTTTTAAATTTAAATACTGCTGTCGTTGGTTTGATTTACAAAGTGTGTTAAGAAAGGAAGAGGTTTGTTCACAAACAAAAGCAGCTATAACTCTTTAAGACCCATCCCGCACGTTCGGGGTAAAAAAGCTCCACGTTCTAAGGAGTTAGCAAAAAGAAAACAAAAAAAAATTGTTATTTTTTCAGTGTTATTAGGGTCAGTGTAGTGTTAATAACCAGAAGAATGCAACATTTAAAGATAAACATTTTTTGGGGTCTTAAAGCGATAAGAGTACCTAACCCACACAATAGTGCAAGCTCAGTTTTACAGGATTATGTAATCAATAAAAATATCTTTTTAAAAAATTTAAATAAATATAATTCACACAACAATATTGCAAAAACATCTGATGATGCAAAATATTTTAAAATGACATCTAGAAATCTAAAAAAATTCCAGCTTATTTTTCTTTCAGATAAACTATTAATTTCATTGTTGCATTCCCTAAACTTAAAAAAAAACTTTTTTTTCTAATTTTAAAAATATTTTGAGAAACAAAAAAAGAAAACGGATAAATTTATAAGGAATGAATGTATTGAAAAAAAGAACAGAAGGTTTCATTTTATATTTTTCTAATTTTTTTTTAAAAAAACATTTTTAAGTACCGTATTGGAACTAGTATTAGAATCTATTTATTCTATAGAATACATCTACAACTTTTCTACATCGTTGTTTCATAATACAGTAATACACATCGTAGAAAAACATAAGAGCAATTAGAAATAGAAAAAAAGGAAAAAATTACAGGAAATCAAGAAAAATCTTGAATATAAATCTCAAATATTTTATGTTCTTTCACACCCAACACATAGATGTTTGATGATAAACACTTTTAAGCTAATGGTTGATTTTTATTTATTTATTCTGTCAGCTTTCATTTATCTGAGCCAAAATTTCAGAAATGTGTATTCTGCGAAGAATAATAGTAGAATAATGAATGGCAAAGGACATTGATAATATCACTCGCTGATAATTCAAAACATACGAGTCACAAGAAATCCATAAATTTATCCATATTCCTGGTTTAAAACAATTTGTGTGTGAAAAGTACTATATTAAGTTTTACTAACATTACTTTATGATAATAATATTAGTTTTACAAAATTGCTTTTGAGTGACACTTTCTTCAGGATAAAACTAAATTTAAACTATTCGCAATCAAAATAAACACATATAGGAATTCTTTAGTATGAATAATGTGATTCCCTGAAATTTATGTAGACAGACCAAAACATCATCTACAACTCTTTTTATCACTTAATTCTTTTATCTGAATTATTTCAATGGCTTCTTGAAATTGAAGGGGGAAAATACTGTATTAGTATAACATCAGTTATTTGCTGCTTTAACATTGGAAATTTAGTTTTTTTTACAAAATTAAGTTACATGTTACGATATGAAAATATGGCAAATACATGAAACCATACAAATATGAAAGGTTTCTAAGAATTTTAAGAATAAAGTATATATATACATATATACAAGAATTTGCTGCCAATTTACTATATTCTAAGAAATCTCTTTTACTTATTATGTAATAAAAATGAGCCATTAATACACAAATATTTTTATTTGGGTATTTTTAAATTTACTATTCGATAAAATAATCATTTTCTTTTATTCAACGTTAAATTAAAATAATTTCCATTGATTATAAATAGCGTAATGAAAAGGTCCGTAGTGTAAAATATTCAATTCTAATTACATTTTTTTTCTTTATTTCCAAGTAAATTTTAACTGACTATTTAAATTTTATTGTAGTTATAGATATTATTTAGGTTGAAAATTCTCTTTCACACACACAAATGCTATTATCGTCTGCTTCAATTCTATTCTCCATGTAAATATACTTTATCAACTTGATTTTTTTATATATATAAAATCGTTTACTCTGTTAAGATTGGCATCTTTTGTAATTCTTCTAAATATGCTAGCTCTGGTGGATAAAAGAAATGTAATGCGTAATTTACGATGGTTGAATTTAATTTTTGAATATTTTGGATATATTATCATTAATCTGGAGATTCTTTTACCTTTTGAGCAATTATAAGAATAAAAGATGAGTTCGTAAATAAAAAAGGTACTATTAATCACAATAATATTTAAAATCAGGCTTTTCGAACTCACTCTCAGTTATCTCCTGTATTTCCAATTTCAAAACGCTTAAGGCAATTTTCTATTCTACATACTTATAAAGCCTCAATTGAAACTTCATTTATCATTTCGCATTGAAATTATTTGCGGCAAATATAGTAATTTATTCTTTCAGTCGAAAGCATTCCAATTTTAACTATGTTTCCCATTTCAACCGAAGTAGCCAATTCTCAGAATGATTTATTTGCGTGCGTCTAGCTTTCGGAAATTTCAAACGATTTAGAAGAGAAAATTGGGTCACTCAAATTGAAAATAATTTTGTGATTCTTATACTCTTCTTGGTAAACTCAAAAAGGGGGGGGGAGAACTAAATGTTGGTAACGAATTTATCATATAGTATTATTAAAGTCGCTTTACAATTTAAAATAATTTACAATGTTTTATATTTGTTAAATTTGTACGAGATGGCAAGGAAAATGAATTAATTACTATCGCATTTTATAAAATAACATTAATTTTTTTGTGCTTAAATGGTTATCAAGTAGTTTAAAATTTTCTTGCTTAAATGATTAAGGAGTGAGACTTTGCTTTGAGAAATATAAAACGTTGAACAGTAAATTGATCCCAATGGGATCTTGTAAAATATCTTTGAAATGATGAATGGCAAATTAATAGGGAATTTTTTCAGATATAGCAAAGGTAAATCCAGTTATAAAGTACTATTAAATTTCCTTCAAATTCCCTGTGGATATATATATTTTTTTATTTTTTGCAACATTTATATTAATGTAATAATGGAAGTGTTATTTTTTGTGTATTATGTGAGCATGTTTATTTTTTAATATATTCTACTACTTTAATTTTTTCGAATCTCGAAAACCTCTAACTTAAATACTTATGTAAATGATTATTGATATTTTTTCTTAATTTAATAGCCCTTCAGAAGAAATGTCATTATTTCACAATAATATTATGATATTAAACAGCAAATAAAAAAATTACTGAAATGCTCTACCCAATTATAATTCAGTTATACTATTTACTACTTTTTGAATATCATTTTAAAATTATTAAGGATGAAGTTTCCCAATATAAGAATTAATAAACAATTTTGAATAAGCAGAATATGAATACGAATATTTTTATTGTGAATAATCAAAATAACTCCTATTTAAAATATTAAATTCAATTTCTTAAGGATTCAGTGATCATGTAGTACAGGGTTTAAGTTTCTTTATAGAAATTCGGAGTGTGTGTTCCACTAAATATTTAAATCAATAAAATGGACCAAATGGTTTTCTGAGTCATTAATTTATATATTATATACAATTTAATTAATTAGAAAATTTATTTACCTTCAAAATAAATATGCTCTTCGAGTTTTATTAATTTTCGATGTACTTTCATTAAATAATACACAACATGAATTTTAATTTCAATTTTTTTTAAAAAAAATTCTATAATTATTGATTGAATATCATAGCAACATATTTTTATCTTTACAAAATCACAATACACATAAACGTCAACAAGTGGTAAAAAAAAGAAATAAATGAAATTATAAATTTTTTTATAAGGTCCCATACATTAAATCTCAGTATTTCAGTGAAAACAGTAAAAACACGTGCGTGCGAGCGCTATTTCAATAATTCCCACTATACCTAAATATTGCTCAAAATAAAAATTCACTATGTATACTCAAGACTTAATAATATTAAAAATGCACATTATGTATACATAAGTGTACAGTTCTTTTGAAAAATAAAATCACATAAAAGCTAATACCAAATTTTATTCCACTAATATGTATTTTGCTGATTACAAATAACAATAAACAAATTCTAGAAACAATGCATATCTAGACGAATAAATTGAACTTTTAAGGCTATATATTTTTGTTAGCTGAAAAAATAAGATAAATTATTTATTACGTATTAAAATAATATGATTAAAGAATGAAAAGCTGCATTCTTTAGATAAATTATTTATAATGTATTAAAATAATATGTGAAGCTAGATTGTAATAATAATAATTGGAAGATAATAAGAATGTGTATAATAATAATGTGTGTGTGAAAGCTTCAATTGAAAATAAGGAAAATGTTTGTGAATGCTAAACAATATTTTTTTTATATTATTACGTTTTAACAAGCTGTGCAAAAAATTAAGGACGAAGTCGTAAAATTAATATGAACGAAGAGGCAGAGCGGACAGAAAGACCAATCAGGAAAATAAGGTTGTACGGTAGCACATGCGCATAGACTAATAGGAGTATCTGAGTAGTATAAAGCATGTTGTCGGTGTAAGATCAGTATTTCAATAGCAGTTAAAAATCACACCGAGTTGCTGCCTCAGCGAGAAATATTCAATCTGTTAGACGACATCTGGATGCTTTTTGAGGTCGAATCATTGAGAGAAGTTGAGGAAGGCCGCAGTGTGACAAGTGTGGATGCAGAGTTCGGAATACAGCATCGTTTCACGATTTTGGAGACAATTTCAAACTACAGGAACAGCTATCCGGGGGTTCAGTAGTGGTCGTCCACGAGAAACCACACCCACAGATGACCAGTACATTGTCTTACAGGCCAGAAGAAACAGGCGGCAGACTTTAGCGGGAGAAATCGCTAGACACTCGACACAGGCGACTGGACGACCGATATCGGCTTTACCGTGGCCAGAAGACTGCACGGTGATTGCACGACGCCCTGTATACCTTAACGCCTGCCCATCGGAGAAGGCGTTTATTGAGACAATGAATAGGGTTTATGAGAGCAGATTCAGTTTGAGTAGCGATTCTCATCGCATACTCATCTGGAGAGAGCGGGGAAGCCGCAATCATCGAACATCATTGAAAGGGACTATGGAGGTCGCGGTGTTCTCGTTTGGGGAGGCATCATGCTTGGTAGTCGTACAGACCTTCAATCGACGCAGGTTCAGTCAACGGGACCCGTTTAACGAGATTCTTCTTCCGTATGTGCGTCTTTAGAGGCGCTATGGGTCTGCAGTGCCTTTTCATGGACGACAATGCACCATGTCATAGCTGCCGAACAGCTCTTAGAGTGAGGATATTGAACGTATGGATTGCCGGCACGATCTCCGGATCTCAATCGAGCATGTATGGGATTTTCTAGGCAGACGCTTGGCACCTCGTACCTTACCACCAGTAACGATTCGGGAGCTTCGATTGGCGCTGCAAGACGAATGGGCAGCAATGCCTCAACAACTCATTGACACCCTCATTCTCAGCATGGGCAGACGCGGTGAAACCTGCCTAGCAGTCCGGGAGATCATATCCCCTACTAAAGATTGACACCCATCACAGGGATGTTTCGGCCTTCAGTCGCATTGCGCTCCATGCTACTTTTCAATATTAAGCTTCTTTTTATCCCTCTGATTTCTCTTTTAGTACATTACACATGATTGGGGATCTTACGGTATTAAATGTGTTGATTTGGAAAAAGCACAAATTATATTGAAAAAACCGTCTCGTCCTTAATTTTTGCACACCAGTGTATATTGCATATTCTTCTTCCTTTTGAGGGTTATGTGATCTTAATAATACTGCATAAAAATATTTATTGAGTGTTTATCATATATTTAGAAGATATTCATTGCTTACGAGTAACTTGTATGTTTAAAAAACTTTATAAATATTTTTAATATTTATATAATCTTGACCGTATATTTGTTGTCACCTTAGGACTAAGAACTAAATCTTCTTTACTTACACTAAACTTACACAAGAGCTAGGAAATAGAATTATAAAAATTCTCACGATTATCAGTTACAGAAATAAAATAATAATCAGACTAAGAGTCAGAAATAAATAGGAAAGCGAAACAATTGATATAAAAATGAAGAGGATATTCAAAATGCGATTACCAATTTGCAAAGTTAGAAATTATCATAAAAGGGGACACAGTACGATTCAATTGACAAAAATTGGTAAAAAAAAATCTAATCTAATTTTTTTAGCCTAAATTATTCTTTATATACTTTTCTGTAACCTCGCAAAATTTGAAAGATCTAAACTTAAAAAAAACCCCGCAGAATTATGAAACCTTTTACCTTGTTTGTATTCAAATATTTACTGCAAACCAAAGCTTTAAAATTACTTATATCTGAAAGATGAAACAATAAGTTTGTCTTCATTTAAAATGCTAAGGATTTCTTTCTATTGAGTCTAATGTTTTGCATTTTTTTACCTATCGCTAATAGTACATGTAACAAAAGTTGGTATGCATTTTTGAATCAAAGCAATACTTATTTTTTAAAAATAATTGGACCCAAAATTCATACATTTGTTAAGGAATTTTCAATAAGCATTCATAAAAAAAAGTATTGTACGAATACCAATCATTTTATAGCAACAAACATACCAACTTTTGATATACATAGTTTGACGTACTTGTAAATAAAAGTTCATGCGTGTACATAAAGTTTTGTAGGGAAGTAGCATTTTAAAATCACTTCACAAACTTTAAGTTTATTCCTTAAAAAAGTTAAATGGGTTGCTTTTTATGAAATTTTGAGCACAAAATCTGTTTTAATTAGTATACACACATAGGAGGTAACCAAATTTTTTAATCCTGAAACTAAAAAATGTTGCTTAAATCGTCCCATGTCCCCCATAAGTCTAAAATTATCTCATTCAAGATTAAATTCGCGTTATATTTATAGTAACGGTTAATACAAAAAATTCCCTTTAGGAATTAGTGAAATTTAAAACACACACACATATATATATATAAATATAATACACTCATGGACAAAGAAATTAGCACATTAAGAAATAATTGCTGGATCGTAACGAAACTTGGCATGAAGATACATGTCGGAGAGATATGCAAATGATTAGAAACGCAATGTGATTGCGCATTATGTATTGTCGTTGGAGGGAGTTTACGTCGTTCTCCGTGGAGAATAAAATAGGTAGCAAAAGCTTGTTTGAGTGTGCTGAATGTTTACAATGGAAGAGCTGAGGTAGACATGCCATTACGCCGTTTTTCAAGACAATATGAGCAGCTGTCGCAGTTTGATAGGGGGAGAATCATCAGCATGGTGGAAGCTGAGTAGTGAGCTAGGTGAATAGCTCATCAATTAGACCGCTCTGATTGTGTTGTGAAGAGATGTTGGGACCAGTAGATCCGAGAGATGTCATTTACACGAAGACTAGGCTCAGGATGCCCTCGACAGTCCAGTCATCGAGAAGACCACCACATCGTAAGAAATGCACGCATACAGCCAACTGCTTCATCTGTTGTCATCCAGGCACGGGTAGCACCTTCATTAGGGACCCCTGTGTCTTCTTGAACCATGCGAAGGTGCCTGACTGAAGGACATTTGGACTAGATGTGCTGCCCTTGACACCCACCTATCTACACCTCCGTTTAGAGTGGTGCCGCGTATGAGGGAACTGGACGGCAGCGGAATGGAACCAGGTCGTCTTTAGCGACGAATCCAGATTCAATCTCAGCAATGATGACAATCTTGTTCACATGTGGAGACCCCGGGATGAACGCCTCAATCCTGCCTTTGCTTTACAGCGACACACCGCTCCTACAGCTGATATGATGGTATGGGGTGCCATTGCCTACAATAAACGGTCACCCTTAGTATTGATCCGTTGCGCCATGGCAGCCCAGCGGTATGTCCATGACATCTTGCAACCACATGTGTTGCCACTGATGCAACGGCTCCCAGGAGCCATTTTTCTACAAGACAATGCTCGGCTTCACACGCAAGGGTGTTACAAGATTGTCTCTGCGTTGTTACTACCCTTCCTTGGCCTGTCCGATATCCAAATTTGTCTCCAGTCGAGCATATAAGAGATCATTTGGGACGGCGAGTTGGGCGTCCCACGAGTTTGAACGAACTAGAGGCAAGGTTACAGCAAATATGGAACGAAATGTCTCAAGATATCATACATAACTTGTATGCCTCACTGCCCTATCGAATCACATCGTACATTCGCGTTAGAGGGGGTTCAACCGAGTATTAAATCTTCCGTTTTTTTGCATTTTTTTTGAAGAGTAAATGATTCTTTTTTCTTCGATTTTCTAATCATTTACTTATATCAAAGTAGTCATTACATATGTAAAATTTCATTCATTTTGACGACTCCTTCTTAGTGCGCTCATTTTTTTTGTCCATAAGTTTAACTTCTCTTTCTCATTAAAATAAAAAGTACAACCAGTACAAGTGTTTACGTATTTCTCATAAAAGAACGTTGGAAAGTGCAGAATCCATAAAAACGATTAAAATTAGTAAAATCATATTTCAAAAACAATGTAAACAAATAATTGGGATATATTTCTCATAACATATTACTTGAGAACATTGTATAGAATAAGACATAATTGCACAAAAAACAACCTGTTTTTGGCATTGGTTTAAAAATTACTAATTACTTAAAACGTCATTTCCAATTATTAATGTTTATATCTTTATAAAGATACAATTTTAATATTTTCCTTACATATAAGTCTATATGTAAGGTTAATGGTTTCAAATATAATTCCTTCTCTGCTTAAGCATCACATATTATAAAACTAAAAAATTTTCAACACCGCGTGAAATGAAAATAATTTGAAATTATAAGACGTCTCTCTCTCTCTCTCTCAATCTCCTATATTTTATAATAAAATTTTGTCTATTATAAATTTCCCAAACGTTCAATTGTGTGTGTATGTGTTGTATCTTTTACATTTAATTGAATAATTCAATACGAAGATATTTTATTTAAAATAAACTTTAACTAGGCTAAGCTAATTTTTAAAAGGTAAAAATATGATCACTGGATTACAACAGATCTAGAAATGAATGGGAAATTACAAAATAATTTAATATAAAAATATGTTTCATGCTTCCTTATATTTCATTTATATTTTAAATGGTATTTTGACTGCTGATGCTCCATTGAAAATTTTATTCTTAAACTAGCTGGTATGCTCGTTCATCGCATGGGTGAACTGAAAATTGAACAATAGAGACTGGAGGATAAAGACGTTTTTCATGAGTTAGTTTTACGTGAATTGTAAAGTTAAAAAAAAGTTTTTTGCATATCTCAGCTGAACAAAAAGCATGTTTGCTAAATTTTAAGTCTGTAGATATAATAGCTAATAAGAAAGGTTATTTTATTTATAACGCCCGTAACTCCAAACTCCAAACTGTAACACCTTCCAAAACTGATCTCTGCTCAGCAAAAGTAACACATTGTTACAAATTTTGTATAATGAACGCCTAAAATAGAATAAATAATTTGTATCTGGATGTGTAATATGTTAATATTACTTTCTGATGCATTTATTTTATGTTAAATAGCTTTTACCTGCGACTTCGTCCACGTGGAATTTAACAAAAAAGTGTTTATTCAATTCGCGGAGTTTAGGAAAATATAATAATTATGTATTCCACGTAAAGAAATACCTATGCTATGAGAATAATGCCATTCTTCTACTTTGTGAGTCAATGTTACTTTTTTGTTTTTGTTTTATTTTGTTTTCTTTGTTTTTTGTTAACGTTTGGCTTTTGTATTAAATTTATTGAACAATCTCTCAAAATACAATATTAAACTTAAGGAAAAAATCTCTCTATATACAATATAAAATTTATCAATTTCAAAGTAAATAAAAACTGAACTATTTTCATGAAGGAAAACCTAACGTCGTTTAACATTGATTTCTAATTATTACTTAACCCCTTCAAGACCAGCATAAGGAGAAAGAAGCATTTCCCCAGGCCCACACTTTCTGAGTGAATACGCACGCACGGAACCGTTCGAATTTCTCGGTTAAGCCTAATTTCATCGTATATTGTTCATTATTTCATTGGTTTTAATTTTGTTTTCCTCTTATTTTTTTCTAAAATAAAATTAGCCTAAGTTACTCCTGTAACTTTAGCTGTCTCTGCCAGTGAAAGTTCCGTCAAAATCGGTCCAGTCGTTTCAGAGATTAGCCGGAACAAACAGAGAGACAGACATACAAAAATTTTAAAAATTGATTTGTTGATATAAGTACCGAGTATACTATTAAATGCATTTATTGAAAAGCTGTTAATTTCAAATTACAAACAGGCACTTCAATTTTATTTATTTGTATAGATAATGGCACAAAATAAATCCAGAACTTAACGATATGTGGTTGATGTGCTTTGGCCGGTGAAAGATACAGAGAGTAAATACTAGTAAAATAGAAGTTTTCTTAACAAAAGTAATAAGTCTTTTGATATCCTTACCATTAAAATATCATAACAATTGCAAGAGAAGGGGAGATTCAGTTTATCATAATCAATATTATGTCTCCACCGAAAGAGTATTTAAATTTTTCTATTCTTAAAAAAATTAATATCAAATGAAAGCTTCTGATTGGCACTACAGCACTAACAATAAATGCAATATGAGAATTTACAATGGTTTTTCGAAATGGATCATTTACTCATCATTATCAATTCCAACTTTTCATAGAAATCGTAATTGAAATCCATAAAATTTACTTGCATAAAAGTGTGTATAAGTGCAAATAAAGATAAAACTATAAACAGTGTTATTTTTTCTTTCATCTTAAGAACCACTTTAATTTTAACTTACTTTAAAAATTTTGTTGAAAACTTTCTTTAAATTCTAAACGCACTTGTATTCCACAGAATACAGGCTAAGAACAACGTTTAGATTCTCCAGTGAAAGAAGTTCTTCTTGAAGATGATTTAGTTTCTGTAAGGACATTCTTCATGACAAGGAGAAGCTTTTCAGGAATTTGTGTTCTCATGAGAAACTTTTAAAAGGAGAATAAGGTTAAAGGGATGTTTCGGAGGTGATTTTTGAAAATGCATTTTGAAGATATTTGCTTATTTTTCTCGTGTGTTTCAAAAAAGACTGGAGAAAAATAATGACGCACTTACTTTAAGAAGGCAAAACAATTTTTTTACTAAAAATATAAAGAAATACATTTAAAATTTAGAAACTAACTCGAAATATATTGATTTGTCGTAATTTTATTTAACGGTTTAGAAATCAAAAAGTTGTAATTTTTTCTCTCTTTTCATGTGAAAATTAAGTTAACTTAAGATAGTTGGATTGAAACTAATTTCTGGGTGTTCTAGAAATTAGCACCCACTTTACGTGTGCAATAAATCGTATAAGCTCTACATGCCCTCGTCGCATAAAAAATAACACGGACGGCGTAGGCAAATTTATAAAATGGCTTGAGGTGCTGTAAGACCCAAAAGCCTACACGTGCTAATTAAGTGCAACCATTAGCTTTATCATTTCAACTCTTCATTTTAGTACTGATTAGCGTTTCAGGTGTTATAGAAACTAGGTGGAGAACAACTTTTTAGATGGTTTTAAGGGATCCCCCCCCGACTACGTTCGGAACCGTGATATTAAAAAAGTGCATCAATGGATAATTTTCATGATATTTACTGTTACTTGGATTAGAATACATGTATAAAATTGTTTTTCAAGGATATTTTGACAAAAAAAATATTTAAATACAATGTTTAGGCAAAAAAATTAACTTAGAATGACCTTTTTCAAAATGTACTCCTTTTATAAAAAGAATGCTTCTAAAATAATAATATTTTGCTTATATAAAGTAAAGATTTCTCCAGAGAGTCTGAACTGTTTTTTTTTAAATTATCATTATTTTCAGAGTTACAACCGATTGAAATAATTACCAGCGTTTTTTTCTTAAAATTTCTCCCTCTGGTATCGTAAAACATGGATAAACCCACTTCTAAGTTATATATTTCAAAATTTCTAGTTGAGCCACTGTACAGATGTCTGAGCTTTATACAGGTAAAATATTATTGTAATAGAAGCATTTTTTACAAAAGGATAATATTTTGAAAATGGGTCATTTTATGTTCATTTTTTGTCAAAATATTGTACTTAAATAATTTTGTTATTGTAATAATATCCTTAAAGCAGTTTTATATACATTTTTTAATCTAAGCGACACGAAATATCCCAAATATTATCCATTTATACGCTTTTGTGGTTTTTCACGGTTCCGAATGTAGTCGGATACCTTAATACACAAGGCAAATTGTAATATGAACATGGATTTCACGCCAGAAATCTACGACAAAGCCTTGATAAAGATTGAAGATTTTTGCAATTTAAAATTTCATTGGCATTTGCAATCAATTATTATCAACAAAGTTCAGGGTATACGTTTAAAATTGAGCAGCTTAGGTCTAGACATCGATTGCTCTTCACATGGACATTTATTTGTTGTGTTATAGAGTAGTTTGTGATGACAAGGAGGAATTGAATGCACAGTGTGGAATTTCTCCTGGCATAAAAGGGTCTATTACTTCTAAACAAACTGCAAGAGCTTCTTTACCAAAAAAACAAAAAAAAATTAGTGCATTGAAACCTCCACTGTGGAGATGGCGTCAATTGTTTTAGGTTCATAATATAAGGGGGGAAAACAAACCGTAATTACTTCAAGTACTCCGTTGACAAATAAGAAATCTAAATCTATTTAGAAACGTTTTTTATCTATATTTTTACATTTTTTTAATAAAAAATCATACCTCAAGTGTAAACGGTTAAACGTTTATTAGAAATGCGTGCCTTTTCATTCATTTTGTTTTAAACCAGACTCACTCACAGGAACGTGTGACAGGGTGCATTCAGTGATCATGTAGTACATGGTTTCAGTTTCTTTATAGAAATTTGGAGTGTTCCCCTAAATATTCCAATGACTGAAATGGACTAAATGATTTTCTTAGTCATTTATTTACATATTGTACATATATATATATATATATATAATTTTAAAATTTATATTTATCTTCAAAAATATAAACATACTCTTCAAGTTTTATTAGTTTTCGATGTACTTCGATCAAATGATACACATCATGAATTTTCGTTTCAAATTGGTTTAAAAAATTTCTATAATTATTATTCGTATATCATAGCAAAATATTTATATATTTTTAACTTTACAAAATCATTATATACATAAATGTTGACGAGTGGTAAAAAAAATTAAATTATAATAACCATAAAATTTTTATAAAGCCTAATACATTAAATTTAAGTGTTTCAGTGAAAAATAAACAAACGCTACTTCAATAATTAAAACTAAACATAAATATTTCTCAAAGTAAAAATGTGCTATGTAAACTCAACACATGAAAATAAAAACAATGCGATTTAGAACACTATTCATGCATATACATAAGTATACGTTCTTTTGAAAAATAAAATCACAATGAAGCAAATACCTAGAATAGCCTGGAAGACATACTGTGTATTAACTATCATACTAAGCACGAGGCCGCGGTACCAATATTCGGAGCTGGCTTTTCTAAATACCCGCCGTGTAGATGCACGTTTTTTGTAACGTCCTCCCGTTGGTGTGGTGTGGTAAAAGTGCCAGCTCAGTGTGTTTATTGACCATGGATACGTGGTCCGTCGCCAAAGCCCTCATATAACAGTGCGACGTTAATTTCATTCACTCACTCATCATACTAACCAATATTGGTTTTGTAAATATAGTTTTTTTTGTAATTTTACAAATATGCAATTTTATTTGATATCAAACATATAGCATCATTTTTGCTCTTTACCTTTTGTTTAATAAAAAGGCTTTACAAATAAGTCTTTTGTTTTGCTACTGACTCTTTCTTTACGAGAACGCATTATCCTTAATTTATGAATATGAGTGTTATCCTTAATTTATGAATATGAGTGTATCCTTAATTTATGAATATGAGTGTTATCCTTAATTTATGAATATGAGTGTTATCCTTAATTTATGAATATGAGTGTTATCCTTAATTTATGAATATGAGTGTTATCCTTAATTTATGAATATGAGTATTATCCTTAATTTATGAATATGAGTGTTATCCTTAATTTATGAATATGAGTGTAATATGTTATTTGCTTTTTCTAGTATTTCTTCGCATGCAACTTAAGGTTATTTTTACTCACGTCGAAGCATTAATTGAAAATTATAAAATGCCCTGTGGAATGCTGCCACTATGTTTCCGTTTAAGGTACCATGTTGTCAATCTCTACTGTCTTGTGAAAATATTTTACGTAAAAAAATTGTTTCTCGTGAAAATGTAGTAATTTAATTATATTTCTATTCTTTCTCGAATTTCTGAATACCTATAGATTACTATGAAATATCAATGTATTGGTTTTTACTAATACTTCTAGCTTTGCAAACTTTTGTTGTAATTCAGTATGAGATATACACCGGTGTGCAAAACATAAGCAACAATGTAAATTTCAAGCAGGTACATGAAAAGCAGAAAAAGGGCTATTACGATCAGTACAACGAACAAGCAATTCAGCAGAAAGGTGATGTGTATGCAAATGTCAAGAAAAAACGTCATTGACGACGTGAGTGCACGCAAAACGAGTGCAGTTGGCGGGCGCAAATCAAAACTATAATAAAAGAAAGAACAGAGGCTCAATTAAAGGCAACTGCACGTACAAATGAGTTTTTTTTTGTGAAATTTGGCTAGAAGAAATCATCTGGATGACTTCACACGTGCTAGAGGAGGGGCGCAGTGTGACCAGTGTAGCTGAATATTTCGAATAGTATAATTTCGCGTGCTTGTGGAAAGATTTTCAAACGATAGGTACAGCTGTTAGAAAGTTGGTGCTGGCCGCAATAGGAAAACCACTGTAGTGGATGACCGATAAATTGTCCTGTAGGTGAAAAAAGGCTGATATGAGATTGCAAGAGCCATTGCTCAACTACTGTGTACAGCAGCAGGGCGACAAGTGTCGCAGTTTACTGTCACCAGGTGCCTTCACAAAGATGGCTTATTCGACCGCCCACATAATAGCTGTTTCTTTTTGAAAGTTAACAATTGTAGAGAATAGGATCGGACATTAAGCATTTAAAAATAATTTCCATTTCTGTCCCAAAATTTTCAAACAATTCTTCTTCTTAATTTACCTGGTAATTTTCTCAATTATTTTCAATTACTAGATAAGATCAGGGGTTCCAGATAGGTCCACTGCTGGAAATGGATATGTTGACATCTCATTTATAGCCGTTTTTACGAAGAAAAAGTAGGGCAAAGACTCACTGATTTGCCCTCGTATGAATTTAAATGTGGTATTAGGATCAATAATTTATAGTAAGTGTTAGAAAACTACTTTAGAACTATAAAGAGAAAATATCGATTTTATGTTAATCACTGGCGTAGCTAGTAGCGTGGGCCCTGTATCAAAATAACTTCGGGGCTCTTTTTTAGACATAAGAGCCTTGTTAGTGTAATTGCAGTTACACACGTTGGAGCCCTTGAAGCTTGGGAGCCCCGTATCATTGATACGGTGGTAGCTACGCCCCTGATACTAATATTTATTCGAGTTTTCACCAGTTTCATCCCTTGAATTACTACCAAGCGTTGTTTCATGCAGCTCCGATATAAAAATCGATCAAATAATAAATAACCTTTTAAGATGGTTCTCTTCATTCAAACACTGAACAGTCAAAATGAAAGAAATATTTCTCCAAAAATAAAGAAATCGCAATTTTAAACAAGTTTTTACAGACTTTAAATTCCTGCACTTATGTGCTAAATTCAAATCTTGAAAAAAAGTAAGAAGAATAACAAAAATAAAGCAGCTGTATTACAATATCCATCCACCATTCTTAACTACTTAATCCTGTTCTTATTCAATACGCAAATATTAAAATTTCAAAATCAAAACCCAATAGTAGTTAATGGCGTCCTCTGGAAAAATTCCTTCCCTTCCCATCTCGAACAACGCAAGCGTGATGTTGTCTTGACAATTCTACGATAAACATCGGAAATGCTAAAAGCCACTAGCGTTAGATGGTAATCTCTGAGGATGACAGGAAATCGAAGGAAATTCTATTCAAATCGCTGAGTGTGTACTCGAGGCAGCTCTCGAGGAATTCAGGTGATAAGAATATCGGAGCTATCGGACGGCCAGAAAAGATGGAGATCTAGTAGCTTTCTCGCGGTTTGAGGAAGATATTAGATTTTCTCACTAGAAATTTCCGCTAAGTAATAGAAACAAAGGTGGTTTAATGATTGTTTTGTGAAGTGATATATAAGTTTATCACAATATCAAATTCGAATTCTAACAGTCAAATGAGCAATTCTCAAATCGAGATTCATTATAAAAATGATGCTTACTTTAGCAACAAAAATTATCATGTGAAACGACTAAATATCAGTGAACAAAATTAACTTTAAGTAAAATTAGACGTAAATAAATTTTTAAATCAAAACAGGTGCGATAATAGTAGGACCAAGTAATATAAGAAAATTAAGGTGTCTCACTAGTTGCGGGAACAGTTTTTTGAAATATTTCTGAAAATTCATGTTTAAACTCATTTTCTGTTTAATTATAACTGAAAACATATAAAAATAAAGAAAAAAATTTCAATATATTTTTGTAAGAAAATAGAAAATTTTAGGTTAAAATTAGACATTTCATGCACATTACGGCAAATATTATAAAATAAATTCTAATGCATAAAATAAAAAAGCTCTTAGAATTTTGTTCAGAAAGCAGTTATCTATGCTTTGATTTATCATCTTTGAATAATTTCCATTTATCACAAAATTAGGGGTCAAAAAGTGCACAAAATGAAAAATTTTGCATAAAAAAGGTAAATATATATTGTTTTTTATCTTTATTTCACAGCATGTATACTATTAAAATAAACAATGATGCAAAATTTCATGCAATTATATTAAGAACTTTTTGAGATATCATGTTTGACGTGCGATGAAACATTGAAAAATATTTTTCGGAGAAAAACGCATTTAAAGATTTAAAATCAAAATCTTAAAAAATTATACAGGTAAAACAACTTAAAACCTCTTTATATCAAAAGAATATACCTTTTACAAGCACATATCTGTATTATATATTTATTTTAAATTCTTTTTAAAATTTTGTTACCAATTTTATAAAGTCAAAAAAGCTTTTCTTAACGTCTAAATACATTGTTTTATTCAATGCAAATTAGAGGAAAAAAACACACTAGAAAAACTTTATTACATTAAAAAATAATAATTTTTAAATGGAAAAACAGGTATATATTTCCACTAAGTATCTTATAGTTTCAGAAACATGTAATATAAAATATATTAGTGAGTGTTATTTTATCAGTAAATATTCACGAAAATTTCTTTTAAAAATATTGCTTATCACAAAGGTTATAAGAAATTATAATAAAAATCATATAAAGAACAGCTTTTAAACCCTCCATATGAATACACTTTGCCTTGTTTTCATCGTTAGTAATTTTATTTTCTATGCAGCTTTCTTTTTTCCCCTAAAAATTTTCTAAATTCTAAGGTGTCACGCAGAAGTTAAAATGCGTTTCAGATCAAATTTTACAAATCCATGTGCAAAATCGTAGGAAGGGAAGCATTTGCATTTTAAATTAATGATAATAAACCAGTATATCACAAATTAAAAGGAATAATGCATCTAAACGAAATATTTTCGAATCCTTTATAAATAGATTTCAACTTTTTGTCACCAGCTGACTAAGTATTATTGGGATTAGCTGTGTCTACATTCTCATTACTACTAACAAAAATGATGAAGCAAATTCCATTAAATCGGAGCTTCTTAGACCTCAGAGATATTGCTTTAGGCATAATTAATTAATATTTTCATAATAAGAACACACATTTCTATCAAATATTTATGAAAAAGTTAAATATGAAACAAAATATGGAGAAGCAAGGACATAAAAATATTGAAAAATGACAAAAAATGTACGAATTTATTTGCCAAATTTTACTAAAAACTAATAGACTATTTTCTATAAAAATATCGCCATTTCCCCCTCATTACCTAACCTAAGTTAATATTTCGTTTTTAAATAAATTCGATAAAACAGCCCCAAAAATATTAAAATGCAAACACTTCAGGTTTCGATATCTAACTTCCGGTTCGTTTTTGCTGATCTCGCTTGACATAAAAACTGCTATAAAATCATAAATAATTGAAGTGCCAACAAAAGTAAAGTATTTTTAGAACTATAACTATATAACTGTATAACTATACTCATTTTGATCAAAATTGACGTTTTGTACTACTCAGGCCTCTTAAGTCAATTCCTATGTCATTAGAAAAACGTACTGCCGCCATCTCTTGTGGCCAGTTGTAACTTCGACAGAATTAACACAGAATAAATTTAAAATTAAAAAAAATAAAATTTAATTAAGGAACTGATGTTTGAAAAAACTGTATTAACACCTTGTTTCATTCTCTGCAAGTGTAAAAAAATGTATTTGAACTTGCATGGCATGGAAGGAAATATTTAATTAACGATTGAAAATTTGAACAAGATATATATATATGTGTGTGTGTGTGTAAATATTTATATATAGGGAGAGAGTGAACTAATAGTAGGAATAGAAAAAAAGAGAATTTCCAACGTTAATAAATACATTAGAGACAATTTCAAAGAACATATTTTATATTTACATGCTTCATTTTTTAATTTATAATCAATTCTAAATCAATTGCGTAGTTTCTTTTTTATACTATATAGCACCTCCGCTCCCCATTTCCAGGTGGCGGGTAAAAGCAGTAGTAGTGTTTCAAACAGTACGAATTATTGCTGTTCCCAATTACCTTTTCCACGCTGGAATAAAATAAAACGAAGAGTAAAACTCTTAAATTATTTTTAGTTAAAAAAAGGGATATTAAAGCGCTTACAAAATAACAAAATAAAATATTCAAACGAAAAAGTTGATCATATCTATGAATGTCTAAAGACTTCTTGAGGCACTGTGCTCCTAATTAGAGGTAGACCCTGGGACCCTACACAAATTTAGACCTCACCCATGACCCTGTAATAGACGGCACGTGCCTTCCATTGGTGTGAGAGGGTCAGAATTAAGATTAGCCATATTCAATGTAAATATATTTATCAACAAAGACGCAAATTCAACAATTCAAACTACGAAATTCACCATTTCTTAAATATGGCAAGCAATAGTGACGTAAACAAAATACTAGGAGAATTAACAATAAATCGGATCACTTACGTTGAGGCAATACACCCTCTAATTCAAATCGTCCTAATCCATTTTAATATTTAATCGACCAAATCGTCAATCTTAATGTTAATCAAATAAGCTACGAAGTAGCCTAGCTTTATATTAATCAATCACTGCTAACCCTTAGCAGTCTAACCTCTCTCTTCCTAACTCGAAAGTTTAATCTTTATACACAAGTCTTGATTTGCATATTCACATATTTTTCGGTGGAAAGCTTTCAATAGAATAATTTGTAAAGGTCCATTATTCCCCAAGAGGACTATTAGTAGGAAGAACGTGGATAGATCCGTTATACCCTTAAAAGTAAACAGTATATAGCATACGTTGTCAAATACTCATACAAACAATAACCCGAAATAAATAAATGTACATGATTTACAATCGCACATACCAACTCCACCAACTGCCACCTTTTAACTGAATGAGTAGTGATGGTGTATGGAGGTAGGCCTAGGCCTGTACGTGGACGACGGTCGTCATATGTAGCTAGTATATATATCGTGCTAAATTCCCAGTTGTTCGGAGAATATAACCATAAATAACATTTGACCTTTGAAATTATTCGAATTATAATCTTCTTAAGGCTAAGTAGAGAAAGAGACAAGGCCCCCACTGTAGCCGTGGCCCTGGACCCGGGCATAGCTATCACATCCTTAAGACGCCCCTGACCATACACACTGCGGGCCACCATAAATGCAACACCCTGAAGGAAACATGCAAAGAACATGAAATTTACAACATGCATTAGCAGAGGTGAGAAATGCAAATGATTAGAATTTCAGCGCATGCACACATCACGCGCGCCTGTGGCGCCACCTCAAAGCGCTATTTAAGGCTTGGAGATTTCAATGATTTCAAGTTCGGCAATTGTGTTTTCCTTGTGGAATTTTCATGATCAGTTATGTCTCGTAGAAAGCAGAGATTAGCTTTTGATCAAGTATCCGAGTTCGAAAGAGGAAGGATAGTGGCTACCGAGATTGAGGATTATCTTTCAGGGAAATCGGTAGTGGTGTTGGACGAAACCAAACAATATATGCGGATATATGACCGTTAGATTCAGGAGGGTACGACGGACCGACGTGGTCGATGAGTGCACCACTTCACGTGAGAACAGGTAAATCTCAGGCAGTGACGGATCGCTCAGTACGAACCACAGTACAACACATTGAGTCTGTAACGCATCATTCAGTGTATGCGCGTTCTATTCGACGCCGTTTACAGCAGAGTGGTCTGTCTGCAAAACGTCCATTGCTTGGTCTACCCTTGACGCAGAACCACAGACGTCTCCGTCGCCAATGGTGCGATGAAAGAAGGATTTGGGAGGCAGAATGGAATGAAGTTGTCTTTACTGACGAGTCATATATCTGCCTGCAACACCACGATGGTCGGATTCGAGTCTGGAGACACCGTGGAGAGAGTATGCCGAACAGCTGCGTTAAGCACCGCCACACTGGTCCTGCATCGGGTATTATGGTATGGAACGGTATTGGATATCACTCTCGCACTCCTCTAGTACACATTGTTGATACTTATTGCCAGCGCAACATCTCCGAGGTGTTGGAGCCAGTTGTCCCTCCTTACCTTCAAGGCTTGACCACAACCATATTTGAACAGGATAATCCGTGACCAGATGTGTCACGCATTATCCAAAGGCTCTTCATCGATCACAATAATGAATTGCTTCCCTGTCCGACTTGCTTTCCGGATCTTTCACCGATAGAAAACATGTGGTCCATGGTTGCTCTACGATAAACCCAGATTACACCCCCAACTGTCACACCAGATCAACTTTAGCAACGTGTGGAAGCTGCCTGGCCTTTTGTACCCCAAGAACACATCCAAAGTCTCTTTGAATCAATGCCAAGGCGTGTGGCAGCGGTGATCTCCAACAATAGCGACTACTCTAGCTACTGATTCTGGCAGGAACCACACTTCACAGAAATCTATAAATTTAATCATTTGATACTTGGTCAACATGTTATCTATAAAATAAATTTTGTTGTGCTATCTCTTGTCCTTCTTGGTGTTGCATTTACGGTGGCTAGCAGTGCATTTTTACTCATCAAATGAAACACTCTCCATAGAGTTTATACAGGCAAGTAATATACATTTTAGAACACATTTTTTAATCTACATAACACAGAAAATATCAAGAAAGGGTGCAGAGATAAGAATAAAAGTATTCTGTTCATTATAGAAACATTTATAAATATGTAAGAAAGAAGAAACAAACTACTCTATTTCTTCTATTATTGCTATCTCATATCCAGTTTTATATATATATATATAGTTTGTCATATATATATGCCTCACAAATATCTCTTTCTCTCCTTTTATTTATCCGCCTCCTAATAAGAGCAAAAGAAAGGCGAATGATATATTTTCGAAAACGGATTCCGAAACAGAAAAGTTTGGTAGCACAGCATTATGATGCGATAAAAGAGTTGTGTAGGAGAGAGAAATGTGACACTTGTGACGATGAATATTCTTTACCACCGAGATGTCATTACCTTCATAATGACAATGCCGTCTGCGGTAACATTCGAATAAATGAGTTTGAGAGAAATTTAGCAAATACTTCTTTGAAGACACAAATGACGAAGAAAGTAGATATTTCTCTAACGTATATACAAAGCAAATCATCTCAATAGTGTACATTTTTAAAACTACTTAAAGTACAGCATTAACTATAGTCACATAATATTTCTATTTTATTTCATTCTTAGATACAATGGTAAGTAAATTTTCTTCATTGTGGGCATGAGGAAAATGTGATTTTTGTTTTAGATTGAGAAAGCTGGAGAGAAAGGCCTCTTATTTTTCCCAAAGTGTGTCACGGTACCTCCTCCTCTTGAGGTTGGCTGAGATGGAAGTCATGTTCATCCACTAATTACTCGAGGGGATACGAAAGCAGTAGAGATTGTGAAGTAATTACATCAGACGAGAAAGAATAATAAATAAATAATCACAAAAATTCACTTTTATTCATTTAGAGTTCTGATTACGCGCTGTATTGACTAGACAGACTGAATAAGAAGAAATAATGGGCATTATCTTTAAAGCGAGATGTAACCTCTGAACTCACCAAAGAGAAATCTTCCAAAACTTTCTAATAACTGAACAACTATAATTAAGGACGATAATTCAAGAATAAGTGACAGGCAATATACTATCTTGGCGATATTGTCCAAAAAATATTAATATATTATTTATCTCTCTATCTTATATACTATTTAGTTGTGCCGTGCCTTCATTTAGGGCGTTGAATTGTTCTAACTCAAAGTGCCAGTTTGGCTGAATGGAAAAACCCGAGTTAGAGAGTATGGATATCGTGGATAGACCATTGTTACATGTACTGCTACAACAAGTAATTTAAATTATTAATGAAATGTTTTTAAATTGAGCTACAAAATGTTAGTCTTTAAAGGATGAACACATTTAGTAAAATTGCAAGGTCATTCACAAGTCACTTTAAGTTTTCTAATATTTTGCATTTTTTTAAACACCCTAAATAATACATACATTTAAATGTATTTAGAGTTTAAAATTTTGCTCTTTTAATTTCTAATTTATTTCAACTAAAATTGTTTCTATGGAATTTATTTCATAAAATAGCCGTAATATACTTAAAACCATTTATAATATATTATTAAATGCCTTGTTTATATCGAAATTTATAATTTTGACATAGTTTTGAATACTGCATTAAATATTCTCTGTCTCCAAATTGCCCTTGAATAACTCCATCTCCATCACGAAGCTACCACATAAAAAAATTAGTTCATTTATCGGTAAAAAAGAATCGTTTTCCAATCACTTAGATAGGAAATGTGCTTTTGATAAGATTACGCATTTTTTCCTCTGAATTCTTTGCTAAGCCCTAATGTTTTCCCAATGTCGGAATGGCTAATAGAAAACCAATACCGTTTCTTTTCAGATATAAATTCAAGTTTGTATTGAAATATTAGAAATATGTGCGTCTTCGAGAGTATTTGCATTTCCTATTTTGTGTGCATAATATAATTTTTTTTTCACTTTATTACCATTTATTCTATTTCTTACAAAAAATACTGAAAAAATTTCAGACAGCAAAAAAAAAAAAAAAAAAAAAACCCGGCATTGTAATTTTTTGAATATAAGTTACGCATTAAAGTTCATGATTGAAAATACCAAAATTGCGTTGAAAATATTTCAATAAAAATAATTGCATCGACAAAACTATTAAACAAGCCCAAAATGAATTGAGAATGCATTTGTAAAAGAGCAAATTTAAATACATTGAGTTCCGTAGTATATTGCGAAATCCTAATAGATTAAATTAGAATTGAATCTATGAAGTATTTGATATATTTAGTTTGCAAAAATGACAAAATTGGTCACTCAAAATAAAATATATGAGAAAAATCTTAAAATATTACTGATATGGAAAAAAAAATGCTGAAATTTTTATGTTGAACCAAATTTAATAAATTTTCATTTTTAAAAAGCATTGAAAAGTCTTTTTTTTGTCATATACATATGCAGGAATGGATGTGCACGTTGTCCCTGTTGACGTAATGCAAAAAAAACGTGACTTAACTGACAAGGTAATTACAGTATAGCGCGGGAACCACTGCCGAATAGGACCAAAGAACAGGAAACCACAGCAAATGAGACGATATCGTGGCAAACAGGACGGAAGACAAGGGGAACGACGAGACGATGCTAACGAAATGGACGCCTCTTGGAATTCAACGTGTTATCTTTAACGATACTTTAATTACTTCTTTTACTATTACTTTTGTAAATAATTACCCTTAATAACTGTGAGATTTAACTTTTTCTGGCCATACTTACTTTTGGTTTTTATTAAATGAATATGAATACAATTTGCACAAAATGGAATTTTATCGTCAAAATTTTATGTGCCTTTCTGACTAAAACTTTTTTTTCAGATTTTCAATATTCAATTAGATTTGAATGCGAGACTCCATAAATTCAGTTCACTTATTTTTTACAATTATAATTGCGAAATTATGTAACTAGCAAAAGAGAATAATTCTCTTGAAGAGAAAATGATTATAAATTTTCTCCTCGATAATCATGATGAGAAATTTTTTGAATGATATTCTTCCTCAGTAATCAACTATAATATAATTAAAAATTACAAGATCTTTATTAATATCTGATATTGAATGCAGATCTAGTAAAATAAGTGACAAGGAGCTCAGATATTTTTAAAAGTTAAAATATATTTTCTTCAGTTAGGAAGACATTGTAAAAATTATATTTCATATTAATTATAATTTAAAAAAATGATAAAGTATCCATTTCTTAAAATAATTAAAAGAAATGATCTAAGCAAAATAATATATTTTTAAGTGTACCAGGACATGGTCGAAAGAGTAAAAAATGCCCAAAACAAGACACTTTGTTTATGGTATATACATCCTTAAAATTTTTTAATATAACTTAGACTTTTTCTGTGATCTTAATTAAGATATTTTAATCATTCTGTAAAAATACAAAAATAATTTTTTATTTAAAATATTTTCTGTTTAATTTAAGTTGGAAATAATTTTTGAAATCTCATAATACATGCTTATGTTTAGGTATCATTTTTTTTAAAAAAAATTATCTCTTAAATAGAAAAAATATTTTTTTCACATATATAAAACAATTCACAAAGTATAGTGAACATATTTTTTTAGTAAAATATTAAGATAGATTCTTTAAAAAATTATAAAACTTTGTAATTTTGAAAATTTTTATTTTTTGCCTTTTTTACACATAAAACTATCTTTTAAAAAGCTATGTACTACTTAGACAAAAAAAACACAGGTTATATGCACAGGTATTCTGTATAGAAGTATACAAAATTTAAAACCCTCCGTACAGCTCAATAATTTTTTTAAAGTGTACCTAAAAAGAAAAAAATTATGCTTTGGAGATAAATTGAAAGAACTAAACATTTGTCATTTTTTTTCATATTTTAGGGTTATTTCATAAACGAACATGTAAGTGTTTTACATTCTTAGATTAGGCCTTGTGTAGCCTAGTGGTTAGAGCCTCGGACTCCAGACTGGAAGGCCTGGGTTCGATGCCTGACGCCACCAAATACCCTCCGATTACACACGGAGTACGTCCTCGTTAAATCAGTGTGTCCGAAAGTCTTGTGGGCTGAATCAAGAGTGCAGGGGACTGTAGAATATTTCCCTTCAGTTCCATGCCAAAGTTGTGGAGGTGGAGATAAGTGGTGCCGCCATCTATAGTTCTTTTGGGGAATTTCGCCGAGCTAATTCGTACTGTCACCTCTATGGTGCTCAAGGCCTAGGCTAACGACAGGCGTACTTCTAGTCCCTTGCCACGATGGATTTCGTGGGCCTCGATCTGACTACGTCAGACAGGTGGCATTAGCCATAGCAACAACAATACATTTTTAGATTCACCAAAATATGCACTATTTTTTAATTCTAAAATTCAACAATCGATTTTTTTGAATGTGTATGGTGTCCTGACTCTCTTAAACATAACAAAAATTAAGCTCTTCATAGAACTGAGAAATATATTGAGTGAATTTTAGATTTCGTATGTTTCACTAAGACATCATATCAATCCACATAAATAATTAAATATTAAGTTTCTCTATGAATATCTATTTAATTTAGAATTATATCGTTTACTTTCCTCTTTTTTATTTTTATTATTCATTTCAAATAACACTTAACCAGCAAACAATATTTTTTGAAAAATAGAAGTCAAACTCTAAAGATAAATATAGATTTGAATTTTTTAAAGTTATTTCTTTCATCACATGTGGATAATAGTATTTAAAATTAATGATTTTTCTTATGCGCTATTTAACATTACGTGTTTTATCGCATACTTCATATAAAGGGAACAATATAAATTTAACAAATAAATAAAAAAATTAAAAATTTGATGAAATTATTCTTAATTATTCAAGTGAAGGGGATGGCACATGGATTGGTATTCCACTCTCCAAAATTTTACACTACTCCAACTTGATGATTTTGAACCTTATTAATGAAAGGGATACTTAACGGCTGTTGTGACACGAAATAGCGACTGTGACACATTACAACGACAGCGAGAATGAGGTACTGCATTCACTACGCTAGGATAAAATCAATTCTAAAACACAACATTAGTTTAAGTACAATTGATAAGTGTCAGATACAAAAATACTTATTTCTCAAATTATTATTGATAGTATAGACTTCAAACACGTAAAGCGATTATTTGTACTGTCACTCAAAAAAGCCCTATCCTGCTCCCTTTTATTTTGGTTGTGTGTTCCACAACTCTTGTTTAAATTTAAGAATAAGTTCCTAAGGAAGGATATTAAATAAAGAAACGGAAATCCATGTTGACAATTGACTTTTTACACAGTCACGTAAGGTCTTGTTTACAGTCTAGGAAAGACTATTAAAATTGTTGAGCCTTACGCCATAAGGTAAATGATGCAATATTTCAAAAAGCGAATTTATTCCAGTATTTTGACTTGTTAAAATAGAATTCTGTCTCTTAAGGGCATCGTCCTAAGAAAGCGTTTATGTATGGTTCTGAACTTTGTCACAGTTGTTCATTCCACGATTGTTTCCCATTGAGAAAGAACTTTTTTAAAAATATATTCAATAACAAGTTTTTCAATATTACAGAGTGCTTATACGAGAGAAGGTTTTTTTGTACTCAGTGACAGATGTTTTGGCAGTAGCACTGATTTTACTCTCTGAAACGATTTGCTTGTTTAATATAAGAAGAAATACAGAAAAGAAATTTTTCATAACTATGTACTTGTAGTATTACCAATATATGTAAAATAAAACGGCATTCTTTTGTTAATACTATTTTCTAGCAATTTTTATTTTAATAAGTAATCTTTGGTTGTAAAAACATATAGCATATAAAAGCTGTGTGCGAATAAAACAATGACATCATCGGGTTATCAATAAAAACTAACAATTTCAATTCTATTAAATAATCGTTATATACATGTTACGGAAATAAAATTGATATTTTTAAATTTAACACAGTTCGGCTATTTTATATTAATTTTCATGTAGAAGTAATATTTGCTATAACTAACAATTCGTGTAATGAAAATCGTGTTCTATAGTTTTTCTTTTATCAGTAGTTTATCAACTGCCAAAGCATTTTTAAACGAAATAAAAAAGGGGTTAGTCTACAAAGAAGAACTCCTAGCAGTAGTTAAGCTAATTTATATAGAAACCTATTTTTTAAATAAAAATATTGTATTAATAATTATTTATATATACAGGGTGTATCTAAACTCTTGGGAAAAACTTTAAGGGATGTTAGTAAAAATCAAGACAACTAATAGTAAATAGGAAACTTAGGGTCCTAAACGTCTTCAGAAGGAGATAGGTGCCATTAAAGTTCAGGGTCCAAAATTTCAAATCATTATAAAAAACGGAAAAATGGGTCGATTCGTTAGCGGTTTTCGCTCAAACTATTTTTTTTTGTAAGTATTTTTTTGAGAAATAAATTTTGAAGATAAAGCTCAAAAAATGTTGATAGAGGGTGCTTTAGACTTTGGAGTAACAAACAACTATTTTTTACCGTTATTTTTTGTATCACATTAAATGCTTTCGAAAGCTTAGACTTAAACGTAAATTTACAGCTCAAAATCTGATTCGTTGGAGGTAGTTTTATAGCGCAAACGGAACTGTGTTCAGGAGGTGAAATTTGAAACTGTCTTCCCTCTGAACAGAGTTCAGTTATTCCCGATCTTGCTGTCGTAGACCAGACAGCAATTACTACCTCCTATACGTAAAATAAATGATTGGGATGACAAAATTAAAAAAAAATCATTATAGACATGAACAACTTCTCTGCTCAAAATAAAAAGAAACAATTTGATGTGCACACGTATTGCGTATGAATGAAGATTGAATGAAGGATAGCACGTAGAAAATGTTACACGCAAGATTTTCTTGCGGAATCACAAAAACTGCTAGAAAAAGCACTCACCAGCAAAGATGCAGGCCTTATACCACTGCCGGAATGACTGTCGAGCATTAGCAAATACCCTGAGCATCTTCCGAATATCGCCTGCTACGACGGCAATCCTCGCAACCAGGACCTCATCGGAGTCGACGGGGCTTGCGTAAACAAGACTCTTCATATGGCCCCAGAGGAAGAAGCTCAGACAGGAGAGGTCACGCGAGCATGCCGGCCAATTTACCAAACCACCAAGTCCATGCCATCGACCTGGATATGCTGTATCCAATGCACTTCGTACATCTGCGCTGAAATGTGCAGGCGCTCCGTCATGTTGCAACCACATACGAGCCTTTATGTTGGTTGGAACACTTTGCAGTAGAACTTTTCATCCCTACATACAGTTAGGACCATACAGTTAAATCCTTCTGTTCTACACTTTGCATGCAAATCGTTTATTTTGCGGGGAGAAATTGCTCATGTCTGATCGTGAATAACTGAACTGTGTCCAAGGGAGGAGGTGAGTTCGAATTTCACCTCCTGCGCACAGTTGAGTGTGCGCTACTTAACCACTCCCAACGATTCAAATTTTGAGCTCAAAATTTAAGTTTAAGTCTAAGCTTTTGAAGCATTTAATGTGATACAAAAAAACAGTAAAAATTAGTTGTTCGTTACTCCAAAATCTAAAGCGCCCGCTATCGATATTTTTTTGCTTTATCTTTAAAATTTATTTTTCAAGAAAATACTGACAAAAAGAATAATTTTAGTGAAAATCGCTAATGAATCGACCCATTTTTCCGTTTGTTATAATTATTTGAAATTTCGGACCCTGAACTTTAATGGCACCTATCTCCTTCGTAAGACGTTTGGAACCCTATGTTTCCAATTTACTATTTTTTTGTCTTGATGTGTACTACCACCCCTTAAAGTTTGGCCCAAGAGTTTAGATAAACCCTGTATATTGTGGAGATATATAGATGTTTTTATTGTTGTTAGTAAAATAAGTGAATACACTTCTAATATTTATTTTATACTAATTAACTCAAACTGATTAAAACAACTAACCCACTCATTACAGATTACACTGATGTAAATTTGTGTGTTATAAGCAATAGATTAAGTAGTAATAGTCTGGATATAAAGGACAGAGAGAGAGAGGAAGGAAACTTTAATTTTAATATAATTTAACTACGCTTTTGGAATAGTACTAACATTATTTCTATTTATAGAAATATTATTTCTAATTATTTACAATGAACAAAATTTTAAATACTAAAATAAGTGAAAAAATAATACTTTTAAAAAATTTAATAATTATTGTATAGATCATGATTTCCCCTTTAATTTTCTTTTACATACATTTGATATATATATATGTATGTATTCAGTATTTTTATTTATTTTATATTTTAATTATTATTTTTCATTGGTTTCCCTACAGGCTATTTTATTTCATAATTTTTATTTTCATTTTGCTTCTATTTTTATTCTATAGGTATTTTATTCCCAATACATTCTTTTTTCAAACGTTTATATAATTCCATACTTCCTTGGTTATATATATATGTTTTATATAAAATATTTAAGCATTGTTTCTTTTAGAGTGATAATATTTTGATTTTATGGCGAAATCTGATAGAAGTCTTCTCAAGTTGCTGTTAAAAAAATCATACATGTCTTTAGATGTTTTATTTTTTTTATTCTTTGGTAAGTAGATTAATAATATCATCTTGGTACTTTCTCTTGGAAATTAGCCTGTAGTATTTTAAGCATTTCCGGGTGTTTCAAAAGTCAGGCACATCTACATGGTAGTCCTTGTTGTTCAAAAACCAAAAGGGTTAGTTGAGATTTCTGTCACTAGATGGCAGCAGGGGTCACATGATAAGAAGTTTTGAACATATCAGGCATCAATTTCAAGATACTTGTCAGTTGTAGTCAGTTTAACACAACGGGAGGTGAATCATGCTTTCCCAAGAGCAAAGAATAGTCATTGTGGAATTTTATTTCTCTACAAAATCTCATGGCCTTGTGATAAATGCGTTTCAGCAGAAATATCCAGGTGAAACATCACTAAATGCATCAACGATAACACATTTAGTGCAACAGTTCTGTGACACAGGATCGATTGCAGATAAGAAGCGATCGGGTAAGCGCGTCCATAGCGAAAATGAAAGTGGTAGATGTGGAGACAGCTTTAAAAGAAATTCAATGAAAAGACTGTCCGTCTACATAAACATCATTACGGAATTCAAATACTTGCTGAACAGGGATGAACAGTATCTTGGTTGAAGCAAAACAGTGCAATGTGTCACACATCATGGGACAATATGAAAGTTTTAACTAAATTTTACGATGATGGTGTTATTTCCAAAGGACTTTGGTCACTACGTTCACCGGACTTACCAGTTCCGGAATTTTCCTTTGGGGATATCTGAAAAATGTTGCCTTCAGGAAGAGTACCTTCAATGTTGCCTTCAAGAACTTACGAGTAACATCCTTCACGCACTTTTGGACATTAAATCTCATACTCTTCGTATAATGTCAATTAATTTTGAAAAAAAAAAAAAAAAGAGTTCGACTGTGTGTCCAGGAAAACGAACATCATTTTGAACATTAACTGTGATTTTATCTTGTTTGACACCTGACAATAAATAAAACCGTTCAACCTTTGTTTGTCCTTCATTCTGTTTGTTAACATAATTCACCTGTCTTTGAAACCCAACCACAAAGGTTGATGTGCACGACTTTTGAAAAAAAAAACACTCGGTTATATAACATTTATATATAAACAGTTATATTTAGTACTATATTACTAAACTTAAAGTATTTGTAGAAACTATCTTATTTTGACACTATTTTCTCTTTATTTGAGACTTGTGGTATAGGGAAATATAGTGCAAGTTTGGCTGACCTTAAAACTATGTTTATCCCTATGTTCCTAATTGTAAAGACAAAGAATTTGCTGTTGTATTACTGTGGCGATTTAACTTTGGTCTATACTGTTTTGTAATGATTTATAGCTTAGTTTTATAAATTAGAATTATGGCTATTTAGAAAACGAATAATGATTATACGATTTAGGAAATGTGATATGCTTAATTCTATATATATTATTGATGCATTCGGTGTAATAATGTGCAGTATTTCCGTCCATTTTCAAAAACACATAAAACGGTTGAAAATTAAGGAATCGTAACAAAATGATTTTAAATTTGGTTATTAGACTACGGACATTTGTGAATAGTTTTCGATCGTTTTGATGCATGCAGACCTACTGAAAGTCTGTACGAAATTTTCAGATAATCCAATGGAAATAGAGAATAATATTGCATAATTTATTTTCACAATGAATATGATCGTTGATTGAAGAAGGGGGAGGAGGGATACACGCACAAAAGGAAATATATTTAATTTTTAAGACATGAATATATTTTTCACACAAAAATTTTCAAAAGAAACTTACCATTAAACACCTTTATTCAAGATTTTATCAGAAATGCATTATCTTTTTATTCCATCCACAAAAATTATTTAAATATGAAAATATTAAATAGTATTATTAGTATTGTTAGCTTACATATTACATATTTTATTGATTTTTAATTTTTTACAGTGATCCCTGTACTGAGAAATTTCAAAAGCTGAATCCTTCTAGGCAAAGTTCCTTCAAAGCTAGAAGAAAAATACACGCGAAACAATGCAAACACGAAATTTCTTAGATAATCGGTATGAAGCATTCATCTAGAAACAGAGTAATTAAGCTAATGAGAATATTTGCCATGACAAAATAGCTTACAAAATTATTATTCAAATTAAGTACTGAATCTTATTCAATAAGGAAATATGTTGTTTATGTTAAGAGTAAACAAGCATTATTTCTAGTCGAGCAAAGTAATAACATTAATATTACAACTTCTCGAACTCAGCCTTAATTTACAAATGTTTTCCTTGATTTGCAATTTTGAACATTTACCGTTAGTAATTTGTCATATACTCGATACTAATTAAGTCTCAATTGAGTTCGCAGAATTACTACATTTCGCGTGGAAATTGCTTGCGTTCGGTGCAATAATTATGTACTCTAATCCGGTAAAACGCCTTTGTGAATAGAATTGTATTCATGCTTCACAACTAAACAGTCAATAATTCGACTATGGGTTAGACAGGAAGCAGTTAAATTGAAAGTTTGGAACATAATACTGAGAAAATGATACAGTACCTAAATATACACATATATATATATATATATATATATATATATATATAGTCTAATTCTCTACAAACAAGAGATAAACATTTATCAATCACATTCGAAGAAAATACATAGACAGTAAAAAGATCATACAATGAAGGACACTAGATTAAAAATTAAACAATAGTTGCTGCAGTATTATAAACAATGCTCATTTAGGACAGATAATATATAAAATAATTTATATAAAAGTGGAGTTGAACATATTTTTTGGCCAGTCAACCTTCCCCTTATATGTAAATAATACTGAGCAAAAACCTATTGAAAGTAATGGATAGAAATATCTAAATTCATTACAAGATAGAGGTAAGTTACCTAAAAACTGCACTTGAATATAGAAATATGTACATTACTCTCCCAATGCGGAACTTTTATAATATTGAAGTTAAAATTTTCTCTTTTACCATAAATATTAGAAGCTATTACATTATCTATTAATTTGATATGTATGTGAAGAAAATTTGCTTCATTGTTGTTACTATTTGTCTGTATTAAATTAAGATATTGTGGATAAAATTAGTATTAGGTATAAAATTGACTTGCTTGCCAGAAATGATTATGTCATATATATAACGATAAATATAATATTTAGAATTATTAATGTAACTGCTTTCAAAATAATGTAACTATAAATTGGCAAGATAGTTGCTCGCAGGGTTACCTTGTGGCAAACTTTTCATCTGCAGATAATAGTTACCCTTATGAAATATATAGTTCTCTTTAAGTACAAACCTAAGTAGTGAACTAAATCTATCATAATTAACATTATTAAATAAATTAACTACTTTCAAAATAATGTAAGTATAAATTGTATAAATGTAATATATATATATATATATATATATATATATATATATACGTATTATATCATCGACCAATTTCGCCAAATTAAGAACTGTTGCTAAATGCTGTCATCGTCATAAAAATGTGTTCGAACATACACTGAACGATTTGCCACTATTGGCTGCATTTCCCAGCATTTGTCAACATCTTTTGATTAGAAGAGATTAGTCAACGGTATAATGCGTAAGTACCACTTTCTGAAATATGTAACGTTTTCAAGTTTACATTTTTTTTCACATTGGTGGATGTCATTATAAAGAGAAAACTAATGAGCTTAGTTATGAATTTGTATTGAGCGATTTTATTCCTACAGTATAATATATTGTTCTTTAGATCAGCGTTTCTGAAACTGTGGGACACTCCTCCAAGGGGGGCGTGATAACCCTACGTGGAATGTGCGAGCATGTCGAATAGTCGAAAACAAAAGATTCAAAATAATTATTATTCTACTGAAAGGATGCGAAATAGAATATATTCAGATGTAATAGATGTATTTGTTCGGCAAAAAGTATTTGATAATTAATTTATCAATACGAAATTAAAAATAATTTTAGTAAAATTACTAACGACTTCCATAGTCTCGTTATGTACAAAACTATAAACAAAATATAAGGCTTATTTTTATAATTTGAGCAGTGTTATAATTAAAGCCACATTGTAGCCTTAGCTTCGAAATATATTTTATTGCATTCCATACATTGTTATCGTATGGTGAGGGGGCATGATGAAAATTATGACTGAAAATTGGATCACCAAAATTGAAAGTTTGAGAAGCACTGCGTTATATGTAACATAAGTTACTTGTCACTTAATTCATCTAGTCATTAAACATATTGTATTACATGGTGTGTAAATTAAATAAGTGGGAACCATGCTTAAATCCCTTTTCGTGAGTGCCTAGAACTGATTTTATAAATATTTTGCGAGTGAACCTAAATATTTAAATAATCAACAAAGAAATACATAGAATGTATTGAAAAACAGGCAAATTTAAATATGCTTACAGAATGAATATTTTGAAATTTTCTATAGATTTTTTTATACGATTTCATTTTTTAAAGTTTAACAGCTCTGTATTGTTTAAGAATTAATACAGGCTTAACCAAGAATAAACTTAAAAAATAAATTTCAAGTAAATAGGTACAAAGATGATTCGCTTTTATTTTTAAAATAATAAAATAGTAAATATTTTTACTAAATTTTCTATATATAGAAAGATTCGTCAATTTCTGAGAAATTGCTACAGTAACCAGAATGGTACTTTTCAATCAAGTAAAACTTAAACCACGGAAATTAAATTGGTTAACATTACAATTTGAAGCCCAAGGTTATAACAGAAAGGGGGAACACAGTACACTAATAAACCCGTATCATCCGGAAAAATTCTTTTGAACGTTAATTTAAATATTACCTTATACGAAATAATTTTCCCCAAGTATGATTAAATATCATTCAAATAATTGATTGTTCTGTTCATAGAAATATTTGAAGGAACATTTCAACTTGACTTGGCCCCTTGTCACATTTCGAAATTATTCTAGACTTTTAGGCGGGAAAATAAAATAAAAATGTTTGATTGGCCTGTTAATTCACCAGAACCAAACCCTATTAAGAACTTATGACACATTTTCAAGAATCATTTAGCTAAGATGCATTGCAGGACAACTGAACAAATTACAATAAGTTTTACTCAAGTGTGGTTCCATAACGCTGAAATCAAGAACATACGCATAAATCAATGTCAAGACGTGTTGAAAAGGTCATTTCTGCTAAAGGAGGACATGCTTAGTACTAATATAGAGATCTTTCAGTCTACTTAAGGTATGTATTGATTAAAAGCTAAGGGTCTTGGGAAAAATCGTTTTTCCCATTTGTCCCAATTAATTCGAACAGTATTGTATTGTAGATATTTCGGTATGAAAAAAAAATGTGTATTTCTCTGTAATAACTAATTGTTTTTCTTAAATTTCTTTTTTAAATGGTAATTTGAAACTTATAGTAAAATAAAGTCCTCTTTTTATCCAAATCAACTTTTTTCAAAATACTAATTAGTTTTCAAAATAATAAAAAAAAGAGAGTATTTCTCAATTTGTTTTTATTAGTACAAATCTTTTTTTTGTACAGTTATTGCAGGAATTAACGAATATATATTATTTTTATTACGTTTCAGGCATTTTTCCCCCCAAAAAAGTGTTAATTGAAAGTTTAGTAATTAAATTTACCAGCTTCTTCAATTTGTTTCAAAGACAGTTTGAAACATTCAAGTAAGCATTTATGTTTGTTAATGAGCTGAAAAATAATCTTTGAACATAGAAATTTATTTTATTTTGATATTTTTAATGACAACGTTTCCTATCTAAATACTATAATAAATTAGTTCAATATTATGTTAGATAGTCATTTGGTGTTAATTTTTTCGATTCATTATTATGTTGATAATATTTTTTTTATATCTGATTGCATTTCTTCAAATTTTTCTTTAACCGAAATGATAAATACCATATTGAAAATAAATAGTTTTTCTTCTATGAAAAGTATTTTTTATTTCTTTCTTATTTGCTCAGTACTATAAAACCGTATAAATTATTCAGAAAATCCTACATTTCCTCACAAAACAAGATTTTACAAATCCTGAATTTATATGAAGATTTTGAATAAAATCAAACGCAGAAAATAAAATACTTTGAACTGTTATTTGTAATTAACATTCTTAAATCAAAACCCTTCACCAAATACGAAACAAATGGCTTGCTCTCTTTTTAGAGTAGAAAAAAAAGAGCTTCTGGAAACCGATAAATTTTAATCTTATTTGCTATTGTTATTTGAACTTGAATAACATCAATTTAATAGAAAGATTACAGCTTGTACTGATCAAAATTCGATAACTGAATAAATGTTGCTCAAACAGTACACCAGGAGGAATCGTTCAAAAAAAAAAGAAACATAGTATATATTTTAATTTTTCTACTTCTAAATCGTCTTTAAAACTATGCCAAAAATAGCTTACAAAAAGTATTACAACTACCACGGTTTGTTGAGAATTTTCAATTCATATCGTGATCATGAACAAAATAAAATTGCAAAAGCATGGTTTCAAAGATTCTTCAAAAAAAAAAAAAAAAAAAAAAAAAAGAGGAAAATTAGCTGATTATAAATATTACCTATCCTTCACCATATACTAGGCCACAGTAGCCTAGTTGTCAGTGGCACGGACTCGCGGCCTGCGTGTCATGAGTTCGAACCTTGTGCTGCTGAAGAGCCGATCGAATCCGTCGGAGCTCAAATATCCTCCTGTTGGTGTGGTGTGTTGTGGAAATTAAGAGAGGTGGCTCCGGCTCAGATGTAATCCTGGACGCTCGACCATGGATCAAATCCGGATCCTTCGTGTAGCTGAACGGGGCAAGCGTTGAGACGATGCGCAGTCAAAATTAAGTATGTTTTTTCAAAAATGCGTCTATGTAAATTTGAAAGCATCTACTCTCCCCCTCTCTCTTTTAATTAAAGTATATTAATTGCATAGAGATTTAATTTTATCGAGACTGTTCAGTTTAACTAATATTATCTGAGATAAAACACACATATATCACTGTATCGAATGCATTGATACCGCACTCAAATTAGCAATAAATTGGTTTGCTGTGCCGAATTGTGCAATATCATGAAATATGAAACAGCGCTAATATTTACTATCGCCGTATAAAAGTAGCAGAAACACCGTTCGCATTTGTTAAGGCATTTTCAAATAAAAAAAATATATTTTTAATATTTTGATTGCTATGTCATATTAGAAAGGAATTAATAGATACTATACTATTTTACAGAAGTAAATAAAATTTATGATATATAAAATGTGATTAAACTTAAAAATTTATGAAAAATAGACAAGCAAAGATTCTTCTTTATATTCCATAAAGAAAGGAATAAAGTTACAGTTTCATGAAATGGAAATGAGATATTTTGACGTCCCCGTTTTTAAACATTATCGTTTCAAAATGGTTTCACAGCAAGAAAAAACACAAATTGTAGCCTGGTTTATCGAATTTAAATCGGCAACACATGTTCAGTGTAAATAGAGTGCCATCACAATAGTGTTTGGAAAGGAGAGGATGAAAAGAGGAAGTCCAATAACGCGGCCACCTAAATCTTTAGACATAACATCTACAGATTTTTTCTTGTGCAAAACATTGTTTACCAATTCCACTTAGTGACACTGAAGGAAAGAAAACTCCAATTAAAGTGGCCATTTAGAGTGTTCATCCTACAATGCTTCATACTACGTGGCTAGAAGTCTGGAGTAGATTCGATGTTTTGTGCACATTGAAGACGTGCAATAAAGAATTGTAGAAAAAAAACTGATATTTTTTATGGAACAAAAATACCATAAGTAAATATCTTTATTATTGTTTTTGTTGTAATTAATATTTGAAAGTGTAGTCATACTTTTCGGACAACAGGTACTTCTTTATTTAGGCGAGTTTTCCTTTTTGCTTTTGTTATAGTTAAATCATATTTCTGAGTTATTATTAAACATAGATAAGTGTTTACAGAGCACAAACATGTTTAGTTTAGTTTGAATCACAAGCACGTATTTTTCGAGTAAATTTCTTTTTCAGACCAGAATTCGAATTTATTTTTGGAAGAAGTGTGAATGTACCATCGCTACTAAAAGTTTTTGGACAAAACAATAATTCTATCTTCATTTCACATATTTATACCATTTTAATTATTGTTGTTTGTAGCAAAGAATAGTAAGTCTACTTGAAATAAGAAAATGCCTTGGTATACACCGTAAAATCTGGCACATTTAACGCCAAAAATGCGACCGAAATCTACGTGTGCGCGCTATACGAACTTCTCTATACATCGAAATACTGATTATCTATAAGAAATGATATGCATGTTATGAATCTAAAGAGTTGTAGTTCTAGAAGTATGCTATTATTTCAAAAGCCTGACAATAAATCGAATAAATGATTTCAAAATATAAAAAAATTACATAATTACATTTCAAGTTTCTTCGTAAAAAAAGGGTGGTGCGCGTTATACGGCGAATATACCTTAAAGTTCAAAAATGCAGCTTGAAAGTATAGGTGCGTGATATACGCCGGAGTTTACTACAAGTAGAGTAGTTCTTTTAATCCAACCTATTGCATTATATAACCCAGAGGCACTCAATCTTCTTTTCCACCATGCCATAAACATATGACAACAATAATACGCGGGCCGCTACATGAGAATTAATAAGGGGGAGGCTACAAGATGAAAAATATATGAAATATGGAAACAATAGATCAAAATATTTCAGCTCTCTCGTTTTTGGATTTTATATTTTTAAACTATATAAAGTCCCTATTAAACACTCACAAAAATATCGGCTGTATGTTTTTTTACCGAGATATAGCGTAGTTCCGCTTTGATATCCTTTATAACCCCAAGCCTTATGTTAATATTCCACTGCCATACAAATAAAGCTGCCATGTACTTTGATACATATAATAAGATTTTTTCCTTCGACAAAGCTCTATTTATTTTTACTTCAAACACTAATTTATCAAGTGCAGAATGGTAGCAAAAAGTTTTTACTGAATTCCAGACTGAAATCAGTGTATTATTGGTTTTAAATTCTTTTCAGAACCAAAGCTCATTTTAGATTTTAATGCTTGATAAAAAGTAATAAAAAAAGTACGGATATTATAACAGCCAAATTTAGAAAAACTAAAAGTTATCATACTTCAAGGAAAATGAGATTATATGAAAAAATAGTTGAATTTTCTTTGTGCAAAGGGCCGTGACCGGGCCACTCAAAAAACCCCGGTGGGCCGCAAATGGCCCGCAGGCTGAGTATGTGATCTAACCTATCGTTGGTATTACCTAACATCACGAGGAGGAGTCTGACTGTCAATAGACACTGAAACTTATCGCTGGATTGGATCCTTTCCTTTTTCAGCCAGTTGATTTCCTGCCACCATGCTTTGACGTTGTAATTTGATGTGATGTAAAAGAGATTACGTCTCTTACCTCTTTTAATCTGACAGTAACGTAAAGCTGCAAATGTTTTGCTACATTATCTCTTCTTTTAGTGCCATTAAATATTTTTGAAAGGCATTTTGTTGGTGAAATCGAAATTTATATAGTGGTTTATTAATTTACATACAAAAGTTATTAGTATCTTCATGCTTTTGTTGTCAGTGAATACAATTTTGGAAATAGATTACATGTTTTATGATATTATTTTTATTAATTACGATATTGTATACACTCAAAGACAAAAAAAAACTAGCGTACCAATGAGTAATTGCGGAATTGTAACGAAACTAGGCATGAAGATACACGTCGGGAGATATGCAAATGATTAGAAATGCAGCGTGATTGTGCATTAAGTATAACCGGTTGAGGGCGTTTTACGTCATTCCCCGTGGAGTATACAACAGGCAAAAAACCAAAGCTTGTTTGAGTGTGCTGAAACGTTTACAAAGGAAAAGCTGAGGTCGACATGCCATTACGCCATTTTCGAAAACAATATGAGCAGCTGTCACAATTTGAGAGGGGAAGAGTCATCGACATGATGGAAGCTGGGTGGTCAGCTAGGTGAGTAGCTCGTCAATTAGACCGCTCTGATTGTGTTGTGAGAAGGTGTTGGGACCAGTAAATCTGAGAGATATCATTTACAAGAAGACTAGGCTCAGGATGCCCTCGACAGTCCAGTCATCAAGAAGACCACCACCACATCGTAAGAAATGCACGCATACAGCCAACTGCTTCATCTGTTGTCATCCAGGCACAGGTAGCACCTTTATTAGGGGCTCCTGTGTCTTCTTGAACCATACGAAGGCGCCTGGCCGAAGGACATTTGGACTAGATGTGCTGCCCTTGACACCCACCTATCGACACCTCCGTTTAGAGTGGTGCCGCGTATGAGGGAATTGGGAGGCAGCGGAATGGAACCAAGTCGTCTTTAGTGACGAATCCAGATTCAATCTCAGCAGTGACGACAATCTTGTTCACGTATGGAGACCCCGTGATGAACGCCTCAATCCTGCCTTTGCCTTACAGCGACGCACCGCTCCTACAGCTGATATGATGGTATGGGATGTCATTGCCTACAATACACGGTCACCCTTAGTACTGATCCGTTGCGCCATGGCAGCCCAGCGGTATGTCTATGATATCCTGCAACCACATGTGCAACTGCAGCCACTGATGCAATGGCTACCAGGAGCCATTTTTCTACAAGGCAATGCTAAGCCTCACACGCAAGGGTGTTACAATATTGTCTCTGCATTGTTACTAACCTTCCTTGGCCTGTCTGATCCCCAGATTTGTTTCCAAACGAGCATATCTGGGATCATTTGGGTTGGCATGTTGGGCATCCCACTAGTTTGGACAAACTAGAGGCAGGTCAAAAAGCAAATATGGAATGAAATGTCTCAAGACCTCGTACAGAACTAGTATCGCATCGTGCATTCGTGCTAGAGAGGGTTCAACAGGGTGTTAAATCCTACGTTCTTTTTTGCCTTTTTCTCTGAAATAAATCATCCTTTATAATTAATTTTCTAATCATTGACTTATATCAAAGTAGTCATTACGTATGAAAAATTTAGTTTCGTTTTGACGACTCCTTGGTGCGCAAATTTTTTTGTCCATGAGTGTATTACTTTTTTATACTTTTTTATTATTGACAAATTATAACGATAAGTTTATTTCATGTTATTAATTTAATGCAGTTATTTGTTCTATGATGTAGAAATATTTGAAATACTTTACATTTTATACCTAAATATTGTAGCATTCTATTCACATAATAAGCAGTTTGAAATATTATTATGCCTTTTCAGTCGCATTCACAAAAGTGTAAAAATTAATAGATTTAATGCACTTAACAGCAAACTCACTATGTATTTTTCTAAGTACTAAATTAATCAAGCTAAAATGTTGCAAATCATAAATGGAGATGCTTCGAATTTCAATTACAGTCAAAATCTGAAGCACTAGATCAAGGTAAGTATTTTAATTTAATTGCGTATTCATCCTTTGAGTCTAAATCTGGGTTTAAATATCTCGGAGTTCTAATTAAAGTACCACTAATTGAAAGGCTAAGTGAAATGAAGGAAATTAAATTTAAAGCTTGATTAAAATACATTGCTTTTGATCTTATTTAAGGCAAGAGTTTAGTTTAAGTACAGTGGCTTGTAGATTTGCTTAACATAGTTTCTCTGGTACAAAAATTCTGGTATTATATATATGAAAAGACATGGAGAGTGTTAAGGATTAAGAATTTCTTTAACGACGATTATATTGAATTATTGATGTTGTTATAGTTGCATTGATGAGGTAGTCTTTTGTTGACATTTACTCCAATTTATTATGCATTTATATATATATATATATATATATATATATATATATATATATATATATTATATATATATTATATATATATTATATATATATTTATATATTATATATATATATATATATATATATATATATATATTATATATATATATATATATATATATATATATATATATATATATATATATATATATATATATATATATATATAAATATCTTAAACACCTAGACGGCACTTACTAACGCGGCACAAATATGGAACATATAATACAAATACAACATGCGCGTTACAACATGACGAAGACAAAAGAGAGAGCGGGGTTTTCCAGAGTCTTGGTTTTTATATGAAGCGGCAACCGGAAGCTACAAACTCATTTGACTTTCATGGACGACCGAGCTTATGATTGGTGGAAAGATGCACAAGAATGTCTCGTGCAAGTTTATTTAAAATAAGATGATTCTTCAATTTTTAAGAGATACGATTACGATTAAATCCCGTCAAGAGGGCAAGACAGTATATCATTTTTAATTTACCCATCTGACGGGAAATAACTCCTTCTATATCTCCTAAAACTCTGCCTCGTTTTCATTGTTAAAACACGATGGTGCAATATTGCATCATCCGCTATTATGACCGATTTTTACTCTAAGTCATAATGAAATGAAAGACTTGATTGACAGTCTTTACCGTAAGTCATGGTTCTAATATAGTTCTGGTTAAAAACCCTATAGAAACTGAGATCTCAGAAGCAAACAAAGAAACGCTTTTGTGAACAAAACTGCACGTGCTTGTGTTATGCTTTTTATGTTGTCGCTTTACCTGTTTTAAATCAATAAATGTGTAACTGAAATAACGAAAAGTATATTCATTCTTTCAACAACTGCAGCTAATCAACATTTTCCAATTAAAAGATGTTTTTAGTTAAATGATTTCATTGCACACTCATAGAGAGATATAATTAACATATATAAGGTTATAGAAAGAAAGATTTTAATTTTTTTAAACTAGGATGAAATAATTGGGTTCGGTAGGGAGTGACTTTTGTATTTATATTTGCACATTTTTTGTTGCGATCTAATTGCAGCTGTTGAAGGAAGAATACAGGGATGATTTCAGGACATTTTTATTTCTTCTCTTAAGACATAGAAATGAAAAGTAACACCACATAATTACGGGGATGAACAGTTACATAGCAGTAAAAAAAGTTTTAGCGTTTTCACAATGCGAAGACACTCAAAACAACAGCTACATAATGAAGACAAGCAGACAAGAGGTGAAGAGATAAATAACTTTTGCTATTTATATATATATGAGACGGCAAATCCCGCGGGAATTTTTCTAACGGAGACTTTGATTGACAGAAAACTACGACTACATAGTTGCTGACGCAATTTTACTTTTAAACGATGCAAGCTTTTTATTTCTAAAATTCGATTGAGATTTAATCTAAAATCGATTGAGATTAAAAAATTAAGCTAGTTAAATATTTAAACGAGGGTTCAGAAGGAATGGACCATCAATAATTAAAAAGTTTTAAGTATGAGATTAAAGGGAATTATTATTTATATATGCTACATTTCACAATAGTTGTCAAGTCATCTTCAAAACAAACAAACAAAAAAGATTTTGTTAGTTTGATTTCACTTGAATCATTTATTATCTACTCCAAAGTAAAAAAAAAATAAAATAAAAAAACTTTATTTTATAAACGCATTGTATTTTATTGGAAAAATAATAACTGAAAAAATATGCTCGGCTGATTTTTATATGATTTGTCATATAAGCCAAGCCCTAATCAAGATGATCTAGTTAACAGATACCAGACATTGCTAATTGACCGATCGAAATTCAAATACAACACACGGGCACAATCGATAATTAACAGACAAAGATGATTCTGCATGTGATTTGCTAGAAGTACGATTAGCCCTTGATTTAATAATAAAAATATTTTAAGGAAATAATACACCAATTATCTCTCATATAAGGTGATTGTAAAAGGAAAAGCGCTAATACTTCGAATTTAACAAAATAATTGAAGATAGCTCCCTGGTTAAGAATGTTACATTTGTCTACGAAGAAAAGATGGTATTTCAAACGGTCTGAAAATTGTTATGCGAGTAGAATAATTGTATTCACAAAGTGGACGGCACAAATGCTAAGAAGCATATGAATCAGATCTAGTAAAAACTTTTTTTCTGAGTCAGAAGACATCTTATTGTTTACAGGAGAACCTAATGTTTCATTTTTCTATGTAAAACTTCTTGTGGTGTTTAAAGATTCGCCCTTGCAATGACTTACAAAATGAAAAAAATGACTTACAAAACTGGATAGATGGCTTTCTGCGATGTGAATTAGAATGACTTACGATTTATTGTAGAGAAGAAGACTGCATGGCTGTATTTAAAAAAAATGCAAGCTGTTATGCATGACTGTGTAAATTAATGTGATTCTCTCGAGCATAAATAAAAATAATTATTGTTTGTGCTTTGAAAAAAAGATATCACTGTAACTTTAATGGCTATTCTGTAACAAAAATTAATATAAGAGTAGGTGTTATTTTCAGGCAAACAAGATAAACCTGTCTGTGTATTAGAAAATATTTATTTTTAATAATAATTTTTATATTTTTAGATACACTGATGATTTAATTATTTTTGGTAAAAATTATGCTCCTAATATTGATATATATCCTGATCATCTCAACTAATTAAAATTAACAGTAACCTGCTTACCTCATATAAACTTGGTATAACTTTTTATATAATAGAATTTAAGTATATAATTAAATGTTAATATTTTTGATACAAGAGAATTGATTTAATATTATCATATACCTTTCTGAAAAAATTATATCCATATTTCTATTTATAGAAAAATTATTCTTAATTAAACAAAACGTAACAATTTTAGAGTTAATAAAAATAGCAACATAGTTAAGAATGTAAAAATTTAATTAACTATTATGTAGATCATTAATTATTATATATTTTCTTCATGCCTTCTTTTGTAATAAGTTCAATACTGTTTATTTTCTTTTGGTATGTTTAATTTAAATTATTTTATTTTACTTATATCTTTAATATCTGTAGTTTTACTTTCGCTATATAATGGCATCGGTTATTTTAGTAATTTTCATTTTGATTAATGCTTTTATATTTTATTTAAATCTATTCTATTCGAATTTTCGCAAAAAAAATTTCTTTATACTTTTTATGTTTCCTTTATTACAGTAATAAGCTTTAAAAAATTTTTTTAAGAACTTATGAATTATATTAAAAACCTCTGAATGGAAGCGTACTCACGGAAAAGTAAGTATGTCATTTGATGTGAAACAAAATAATGAGGAAAAGTATCTCTGTGTTGAATAACAAAAACAAAAACATAAATAAGTTTCGAATTTGATTTATTTGATTCGCTAAATTTCTTCAAAAATCAGTCATTCAATATACAAATCTACGATTCCACTTGGATTTAAAATACATATTACGGAATTTGTTTTCCTATTATGATCAAACACTTTTTATAGAAGAGTAAAGTAATTGGATCCTTTCAAAAAGATTTTTTCATCCTATTCAAATACGTAAATTTGAAGACATTTCTAAGATAAATGATTACAGTAGAGTAAACATTTAAGCTCCTCTCAGTAGAAACAATGAGTAGAGTAAGTCTTAAAGATTACTTTAATTAAATGATACTCCGTTTCAATAATCTGAATATATCATAGCTTCATTTATTTGTTCAGTAAAAAGGAAAGAGGGAAAAGATTTTGAATTACTATTAAGAGGCTTATCTCTCTCTCTCTCTCTTCAATGCTAATATATTTTTGAAATAAACGAATCACTTAGTTTTTACGAATAACGTGTTCCACATGTTGAAATGAAATGAATTCCAAGTCTTAGTTTGAAATTTTATCCTTAAATTACTTTTTGAGATATAGTAATGTATGGAATTCTCCATGCCTTAACATATTTTAGAATACTTTGAAGAAACATAGGAAATATTTCCATGTTATTTTAGATTTATATTTACTCGCATAAAGAGGATAATGATTCTCATACAAGTTTTCAATGATAATTTAATTTTTAATTTTTCTGCTATTTTATTATACATATATAGTATAATTCTCAACAGACAAGAGAAAAACATTCACCTATCACATTCGAAAAAAACACAGAGACAGTAAAGAGAACATACAATGAAGGACACTAGATTAAAAATTATAAAATGGATGCTGCAGTATTATAAACATTGCTGACTTAGGATAGCTAATATATAAATTATATAAAAGTGGGATTGAACATGTTTTTTGGCAAGCCAACCTTCCTCCTTTATGTAAATAATACTGAGCAAAAACCTACTGAAAGTTGTGTATAGGAATATCTAAATCCATTACAAAATAGAGGTAACTTACCTAAAAATTTCATTTGAAAATGCAAAGCACGCGTTAAATCTGAGTGCAATAAATGAGTTATTGCCCGATTCTGGACCCTAAAGCAGATTCAAAGCATGTGAATGGCTGAAATGTAGCACTTAACAAAAGTATAAGAAGAATAGAAATGAAATTATTAAAAGATTTACGAAAAACCATAACTTTAGAGACACTAGAGTATATATGAATTAAATAAAAGTAAATAATTTTAACTAATAATAGAATATGTTGGTAACTATAACTATTAAATGAGTATATTTATAGTATTAAACTATAATTAATCTAAGAATTTTTAATCCTTATAATATTGAATATCTTTATTCATATAACTATTAATGAAATGAATTGGGTATTTCTGATTTAAGGAATATTTAGTAAAATGTTTATAGTTATTTATTATACCTGATTTTTTTAACACTAGAAATTTATTGCGTTGTATATAATTAATAATAATATTTCTCAATAAAGAAATATGTACATTACTCTCCCAATGCGGAGAACTTTTATTAAAATGAAATTAAAATCTTCTCTTTTATCATAAATATTAGAAACTATTACATTATCTATTAATTTGATAAGTATGTCATGATATGTATTTGCTTCATTTTTGTTACTATTTGTCTGTATTAAATTAAGATATTGTGGATAAAAATTAGTATTAAGTATAAAATTGACTTGCTGGCCAAAAATGATTATGTCATCTATATAACGATAAATATAATATTTAGAATTGTTAACATAACTACTTTCAAAATAATGTAAGTATAAATTGGCAAGACAGTTGCTCACAGGGCCACCTTGTGGCAAACCTTTAGTCTGCAGATAATAGTTACCCTTATGAAATACATAGTTCTCTTTGAGTACTAATCTAAGTAGTGATCTAAATCTATCATAATTAACATTATTAAAAAAATTATATTTATGCAAATTTACAAGTATATTAATCATACCATCAATATCAATAGAGTTAAAAAGATCTTCAAAATCTAAATCATAGATTGAATAAATCTTTTTATCTTTCATTTTTTCAATAAGAGATTTACTATTTTTAAGTATGGTTGTGGATTTATGATTATTTATTGTATCATGTAATATTTCATGGAGAATTTTGCCTGTTTTGCTTATATATGTATTAAATCCATTTGTAATTGTCCTAAATTTCACTGGGTCTTTATGAAATTTAGGGTAAAATATATGAAATTTAAAACTATTATTAATTTGAATTCTTTATTGTTTTGAAAAGCCAAAATTCGATTATTTATTTTTCTTCAGAAAAGTATGACTTAATAAATGCTGTATTATTATCAAAATAACTGTCGATCATTAAATTATAATAGTATTTACATATGAAGACAAAATAACCTAGCACTTTATCAACATAAACTATAATGAAATTATTTTGTAATTTTTAGCCTGATTGTTAATATCATTAAAAAAGATTTTATTATCTGTACCAAAGTTATATTTATTAATCTGCTGTGTAATATTACCTTTGAATTCTGTGAATGCCTCTATAGGCATACTATACTTAATAGCTATTTTGTATATAAATTGCTCAATTTCCTTATATAACTGTATTTTTTTATAATTTTACTATTATTCGAAATCATTAATCTAAAACCAGTACCTTTATGCATTATGTTTCTAAGATTGTTGTCTTTTACAATATTGAGGTCACCAGCAACAACATGCTTGTGATGTTTATCTATGAATTCTTTAAAGTCTTTACATTTAAATATCAAGTTTTCTTGCTTTATAGGCGCATTATAGTTAAAAATTGATCTACCAATTTTTTCATTGTATTTAAAAGCTTTTTTAATATTTATATTTTGTATTGGGAAAGATGACATGTTTTATTTAAAATACCAGAAAAATCAATATTATCATATGATTTATTCATATATAAAAGAGTACAATATTCTATTTGGTTATCTTTATTTACATTAACTTTTATTTTATGTTTATGCTTCAAAAATTTATGAATGTTCTTTATAATATGCAAAGCATGGCAATCTTTAATTTTATTTGAAATTAGTACATCTTCTGTAATACATAATTCTGTCTTACTGAGTCCGAACGTACAAGATTTAATATGTTTTACGTTAAAATTGTTATCAAAGTTATTACAAATATCTATAATACTATCTGTAAGTACATTATTGTCTCTACTTAATCTTTTAGTTCCCCCCTCTAGTTTTTCTTTTATTAATTATTTTATTAATCCCATTATTGTAATAATAAACATGAGAATTTTGATTAATTGCATTGAGAATATTTTTTTCTTTGTATAATACATTTAGTCCATAAAGATAAACTGCATTATAATATTTAATATAATAGTTTTCCTACCATAATCTTTCTTTAATATCAGGAACAACTTTAATAATATTGAGTGAAACATTTTCAAAACCATGTGTATTAAAATGTCTTATTTCTATTTTATTTGAATTTTTAATACTATTGAAGTATTTAGTATCTGAATCATGTTGATTAATTCTAATATTAATTTTATTAGATGTATGTCCAATATATTTAAGTTGGCATTTATTACACGTCAATAAGTAAATACAATTATATGTTTTACAGAAGGTAAATTTAGAATCCTCTTTGATTTGATCATTATGGATCATTTTACAAGTTTTACATCTTTTGTCGCCACATCTTTTGTATAAAGAAATTTTAATATTGCCAAATTTACGATTTTGAAGCTTACCTAGGTACCTATTACATTTGTAAGCATTAGTGTTATTTGAAACATTATTGCATTGCAAAAAATCTTTTTTAGAATTCTTTAAGTATTCCTTATTCCAGAATACTCTAGTATTATATGAATTAAAAAGTCTCGTAGAATCTCTCTAGAATGTCCTGCAATCAATACTTTGTCACTATCTACTGTCTTCGACATTTCTGTAGTATATACTGTTAATAAACTATCCTAACATATTGTAAAATACTACCACATATTAGAAAATGAATTGCTAAAAATATAAACTAACTAATTAGTCTACCAATATAGCAAAATAAAACGTTTTAATGGTTGCTTACTATCGATGCTACATATACCATTATAATCTACCACCGAGCAAAGACAGAGTATAAATACTGAGCCTAGTTGCCAGTATCGAAATTTATAACTTTAAAATAATTTATATTTGTGAAGAATATTTTATTAAGTATCTAGAATTTAGAACTTAATATCTATAGCAAAAAAATATTCACTATAGTTATCATGAAATAACTTTAAAAATATATATCAGTAAAAATTGTACCTCCATGTTTACATAAATTTAAAATAATTTAAAAAACCTAGAAGCAATACTAATATAAATATTATAGGAACATGTAAATATTGAAATATAAAATGTAATATAAAATAAAAATAAATTTTTTTTTGAAAAATATTGAAAATTAGAAAACTGGAATAACACATAATTCTTGGAATAGTACTGACTATACACATAACTTAGAAAAATATATTTACAAATTGAAATAAAAATATATACATAACATAGAAAGAACATTTTACACCTATCATCATATAAGTATAATAAAAACAATACTCGAAAAGAAACATCAATTACTTCAATCTTAAAAGGTACAATATTATTACCCCTACAGTAATAAAAGTATGAATATTCTAATTTCACATTAATAACCCACAAATATAAATATATATATATATATATATATAAATATATACATATACTAGTATATATATATATATATATATATATATATATATATATATATATATATATATACTAGCTCCCAAGAAAGAATAAAAAGTCTGACGAGTTCGTAATCGTAATTTCTCAACTGAAAAAGTAGAATTTGCTGATGATCAGGGACGATCAGTGATGAGTGAGATGATCAGTAGTCAATGCTAAGAAAAGTGTGTTGGGGAGGCTTCTGCCATGTGTGGGGTATCCTATTCTATTGGACATGATATAATAGTGGTGTTGAATAGTACCAGATCATAAGCGTGCAACCAGGATTTGATAGGTCATGCCGTCTAGTAGATAAGGACTACTGCAGTGCTTCTCAAACTTTCAATATTTGCGACCCAATATTCAATCATGATTTCCATCTCGCCCCTACACACCATACAATAACAATGTATTGAATTCCATAATACTATACTTTGCCACTAAAGCTCCCACTGGTGAATATAAACGTCTTGCTCAGTCAAAGCATTAATTTTCCCGAACGTATATATACGTCTTTCCGAAGTACGAGATCTTTTTTTGAGCATTGCTTTCCATAAAATTATTCCAAAAGCTTTGGAATGGTACAAAAGGATCTTGACAGTGTTTGCAAAGGATTTGCTTTTTTACTTTAGAGGATTTACTCATTTATTCCTTTTCTAACACTATACCCAATATATGGCTTACGTGGAAGGTTGCAATGGGGAGCGATTAGCGTACAATTTTATCCCCAGTTAAGGAATTAACTAAAAACTGTACAAATATCAAGATAAAGGTCAATTTTTGCATACATATAATTTTATGCATGACACGCTCATGGGGTCACAGGTAATTATTAAACAGTGTGCATTACTGATACATTTATAAGTGTATTATATCAGTGTAAATGTGTACTTTTTTTTTACTCTGTCAGAATGCATTTTGTTTGTTTACTTTCAGTGAATTAATAATATTTTTTTAATTATATTTTGTTTTCGACTTTTCAATATGCTCGTGCCCCCCTTGCAGAATTATCACTCCCTCTAGGGGGCGCGCTCTACAGTTTGAGAAACGCTGGGCTACTGAACATTTAAGAGAAGATTAGCTATTTTTACAGCAAAAAGTGATACGAATTCATGTTAATTTTTGACATTTGCAGGAAAAGCAAAAAACATTAAAATGTCTGAATCTTTTTGTATATATATTGTTAAAAATTAACGGGGAGGGAAAATAGCCGACTATTCCAATTATTTGAATATTAACAGACTTAATGAGCTACGTGAAGACAAACTGACGTATATATGTTAACGATAAAGTATGAGATCCGGCATTCTATATAATGCCTAGGCATTGTACAAAATGCTTAAAACTGGCCGACAATGTATGAAATGATTCTTTTTTCACTCATTTCATAGGCATTATATAGAATGCCTAACGAGAAACCGAAAAAGTATGAAATACTTCTCCAATTCGTTTCAAACATTGTGTGGTAAGGCACGAAACTTTTAACTCGTGCCTCAGACTCAGAATTTGTCAGTTGCACATTGGGGTTTGTTCGGGAGTGTCAAAATACTCAGTTTTACTTAAACTTGTTTAACAAAAAATTGGTTTTTCCCTGTGTGCATGAAAGTGAGGAAGAAAGAGCTGTTTGGTTGGAGAAGGAGTCGTGATCTATAGCAGGGGTAGGCAATCTATGGCATATGGTACATTTATCAGTGTCACTCAGCACTAAGCAACAAATTGGTAAATTTTTGAATGGATGCAATTCATAAATTTATAATTGACCTTATTTGACAACCATCTCCAGAATTATGGGTAATTAAGGAATTATGAAAAAAAAAGCATGAAAGATAACTCTAAAGGTAAATTTACAGCTTTTTTTTTTTTTTTGTAAATTATTGAATGCCATAGCTAGAGATATTTAACCGTTTGAAGAGAGAAATTAAGATATATTCTGTTTATCCGCTTTTAGTTCTACATATCTAAGTGAAATATCTTTCCTCATATGACACATATTTCGAAGTCTGCAAAGAAATTGTTTAGCAAGTAGCAATACGTAA